>JAKLND010000004.1:0-52801 GCA_022813125.1 Septoriella neoarundinis
CGTGTTCGGAGCGTCCTGGGCTGCAGACGGTCAGACTCCAGTTTCCAGCATTTCCCGCGTCGAGCACCTTGGTGACTTATGGTGGCCGCGTTGCTTGTTTAGCCCCTTCACGAGACCAGAGCCTTTTTCATAGAGACGAAGAGCCCTGCGCGCCTTCGGGAAGTCGTCCTAGTCCAATGTCTCGCGAGCCTGTCGAGCCGTGCCTACCTAGGTTCTCAATCTTCAAGACACCGTTGAATGTGAAGCGGAATCAGTTGAGTGTGAAACCTCACTCGAAGGCTGCGTCAAGATTCTCTAAGATGCGGCCTAGGTCCAAAACGCCTTCGTCCGAGCCGTACTGTCCAATTATTTGCATACCAATACTGCGAACGTCGTCGGCGTCCATGCCCTTCCGAGCCTGCTCAGAAAGAGGAACTGGCACGCTCAAAGCAGGAAGTCCAGCCAAGCTTGCAGGGACCGTGAATACATCAAGCATGTAACCCTCAACGGTTGTCTGGCGCTCCAGCTCGGCAAGAGTAGGAGGCAGGGTCGGCGCCGTTGGCGTAATGAGGAAATCCACACCTTCGTTTTCGTCGGCTTCCGTTGAGTCAAGCAGAGGGTTTTGAGCGGCGAAGACACGGTCGAAGTCTTGCTGAACTAATCTGCGGACTTTCTGTGCCTGGATGAAGTAATTGTCGATGGCTTCGGAACTGAGGGCGTACGCTCCGAGCAAGATCCTGCGGCGAACCTCTTCACCAAAGCCTTCGCCTCGGGTTCGCGCGTAGAGAGGCAAGTCTTCCTTAGGCAAAGCATCCGGACCAGAGTTACGGTTGCCATACCGTATGCCGTCGTACTTTGCGAGGTTCGAGCTCGCTTCGGCGGGAGCAAGGACGTAGTATGCGCTCAGAGCCTGTCTTGTTGCTGGTAGCGAAACGGGCACGATCGTGTGACCCGCTTTTTGGAGGCACGAAAGAGTATCGTTCCAGGCCCTTTGCACGGGAGCCGTAAGCTCCTCGATGTTGTACTCGTATGGTACACCAATGCGCAGACTGGCTTTCTTCGGTCCTGCGTAACCTGCCAAACGCCGCCTAACAGCATCGGATACACTGGTGGGGTCGTTTTTGTCGTGCGCGTTCAATACCCCGTACACCTTCGCAGCGTCCGCGACATTCCCAGCTAAGATGCCAACAGTGTCGAGGGAGTTCGCGTATTGAATCACACCCCACCTGGATAGGAGGCCATAGCTAGGCTTGAAACCTACCACGCCACAGTACGCAGCCGGCAATCTCACACTACCTCCGGTGTCCGTTCCCAAAGCTGCCCAAGCTTCTCCCGTCGCAACAGCGACTGCGCTCCCTCCGCTGCTACCTCCAGGGGACAGAGGCTCGCCATTGCGACTGAAAGGGCTCTGAACGGGGCCATTGAAGCTCGTCTGAGAGTGGGAGCCCATGCCAAATTCGTCCAGGCTGGCCTTCGAGCTGACACTTGCGCCTGCATTCTGTAGGAGCTTGACCACAGTCGCATCGAAAGGTGAAGTGAAACCGGAGAGCACTTTGGAGGCGGCGGTGGTCGGTTGAGATACAGTAACGATGTTGTCTTTTACCGCAATCGATTTGCCAGCGAGCGAGCTTGCTATCGGTCGTTAGCATTGCGCGTATGTATTTGCGACGTCCAACGCGTACCTGACGAATTTCCTGGAGCTGTGCTTGCGTCTCTGGTTTGTTCGACAAATGCATTGAGCCCACCGGGCCGCTTTTGAATGCTCACATGGTGATTGAATCGCCGTAGGCTCAGCAAAAGAGCTCTTCGCGACTTTTGCAGGTTTGGGCGCATCACATCCTCTTGCTCGCTTGGTTAAAGATGCAAGACGGTGGTGCAAGCCGCGCGATGATGGCGGACCCTTGGCGCGACGTCGGCGGAGACCGGGCGTTGTTTTGCACGCATCACTCACCATACCTTACCTTACCAGCTTCTTGTTCGCATACCTCACGTACATGCGCGTATAGGGCAAGACTGTACCAGGCAACCAAGATGACTCTCATCCTTCACGGGTGTCTTCGTCATCAACGCGAAATCGTTACGTGTGGCTCATTCAAAAAATTGGCAACCTGGGATTACTGAACCCAACCTTACTTCGATTCTGGATCTACCTCTGCCTTTGACCTTAGGATGCTAGCTACTCACGACCATTAAGAATGCGAAGTCTCAAAGGGCCGTCAATCTCTTGACAAAGCTAAAAGTCCCTCTTTCCTCGGCGGGGGAACAACCTGAGCGTCCGGCCAGGCGTTCGTAGCTCGTTCCCACCGCGGCGGTGACTTGCTTCTATCGCGCTCCTTCTTGCTGCTATTCCTCCTTCTCGGTGTCGACCCTCTGGACCCTGGACCAGCGTGATCAAAGTCAGCGAGGTGCAGATCTGAGTCGTCATCTGCGACGGTATCATAAGTTCCTGAATGGATCGCGTTGTAGCGCGCATTTCGCTCAGCGCGCTGGAGGTCGAAAAGCTGGCGGTCACCCATGGATGGCGTACGATCGGGGCTGGTCCCTGGTGTTTCCGGGCCGATGGCGTCTCCTGGAGTCCTAGGTGACGAAGCGTGACGGGAAGGAGTCTCATGAACTTGCTTGCGAATTTGGAGAGGTGAAGGTGGCTCAACCGCCCTCTCAAATATCGCACAGTCATCGATCATGCCGCTGTTTTCTGTGGCTTTGCTCTTTGCGGATGTCTTGCTGGCACTGGAATCCAGAGAAGCTTGTCGTGGGTATGTTACGACAGTGGCAGTGCCTATAGTGACTTGTGGGAAGTACTTCTGCCGCAGACTTGGGTCCGAGCCCGGCCTGAAGACTCCCAATTTCTTTGCGGCAAGGCGGTCGAGTATGGGCTTGAAGATCATCGAATCGTACGAGCTGTGTTTCGAGAGCGCTGGTTTCGGACGCAAAGGGAGCTGGACTGATACTCCTGGCGATGGCGGTCCGCAATGCGCGACGCTTGTTGTGATGTTCGCTCCCGCCAGAGCATCTTGTTTGATGTTTGGGTCAAACTTAGCGGGCGATATGCACTCAGCTTTGAGTATGGCTGCCGGAGAGTCGCTTTCAAATTCAGCGTGAGATTCGCAGTGATCGCCTACCAGGTTGGAGACTTGCAGCTCAGTGAACAATCTGTCAAAGTCGTCCTCTTGTGACTCCGGTTGAGAGATGCGACTTGCGGCCGAATCAGAAATTACAGGCATCATGGGCTCGCAATATGCCGTCTTCTGTTGCTGGTGCTTGTATTCAAAGCAGGGCGACGACGATGCTTCCATAGCCGATAAGGCTGGCATTAAAGGAGGTTCCAGTGGATCCGGTATCGCCCTCTCATGGCCATGGATATTGGATGCCAGCTCTGCCTCTGGCTTTGCTTGAATTGCTGCGGGACTTAGATGAATGTCGTTTAAGCTCGGTCGCTGTTGATCCATGCGCCTGACTTCGTCCACCTCGAGGGGCAGGGTTGTGCCGGGCATCGGAGACTCTTGTCCGAAAGGATTATCGCGCTCGCAAAAGGGTGTTCGCATCAGCCCGAAGCAGCCGCTCCCCGGCGTGGACGTCTTCGACTCGAGACTATCCATGAGTGGCCCCGCAAACACACTGTCGCGCCTTGATGCAAGTCTATGGTTGGATCTGTCTTCCCAATTAAGCGGTTTCGATTGCGGTACACCCGTTGTAATGTTCCCGGGATCCTGCAGTGCTTTCATATCCGCGAGATCAGACTCAGTCATGCTAGGAAAGGGCGAGAGCGACGCCGGCGGGCCAAAATCTAGCTTCAGCGTGGGTATCGCTGGTGAAGGTATAGCAATAGGCGATGACGGAAGTGGGACCAAATTCGCTGGGTCTTCGCCATGGTCGTAGGCCTTCCCGAGCGGTGAAAGTGTTCTGCTCAAGTCTTGCGAGTTACGGTAGTATTCGTCTGGACTCTACGCTCCAGGAACACTCGAGGCATGACTACCGCTTCTTCGAAATATGTCTGGAACGCTCCCTCGTTTGCTGTGTTGCGAGCGGCGATTCATTTGCAGACGCAAAGATGAGACGGCAGACCTCGCTGTCGATGTACCGTCGTCCTCTTTCCGTTTCATAGGCATGGTGCGTCTGGTTCGGATGGTATCGGTGCTCTGGCGTGGATCACCAGAAGACTCTCGAGCGAATGATGCGCTGCTCATTCATTAGCAAACGCTCGCAGTACCATACCTGGGCAAGAACGTACTTGTTGTCGCTGTTGGTGAGGGCGGCGCCGCGTAGGGATTCCATCGCAGCCTTCGCTGTCAGGGCGCCTTGGTGCACTACGTTCTTGATGCTTCCAAACCATGACTGCTTCTTATTGAGGGTCAGTGATCTTTCCAAGGCAGCTCTCGCCGGCGAGCCCTCGTCCGATGGTGCTGGAGCCATAATCTGTGCTTCTCTTTAGTGTGTAGAAGCATATTGGCGGGTCGTCTGTGATGTGCTCGTAGTGATGATCAGGTGCGCACATTGTAGCTTCCCGCTAACGTATTATCCAGCAGTCACGTTTGTTTTGAACGTCGTTTCCATTTCATCTATCGGCACTGTTGCGCCATCGCTGGTACGCGGCTGCCCTTGCCTGCCTACTTCGATTCTGTCATTACACATTGGGGCACCCTGATGTGTGATCATACGTCAATTTGGGCATGATCCCCGACTGAGATCTGCTAGTAACAACGCTTCTTCGAGGCAGATACCCAACCTCCTCATTCACTTCGTCGAACAGAGCGACGATCGGTCACGTGACGTTCAGCTGTGACGGGAAAGCCCCGCCAAATGCCCTTGAAGCGCGAGGCAAGCCGGCCAGGCTGCGATCGCGCGTCAAAGCCGCGACATCTCGAACATTGTTTCTCAAACCGCAAACGAAGTCAAACTCCCAGCTTTTCCAGCTCCCGGTTCTCCCTCGCCACCAGAGACAGCCCATCAGCCTACGGACGGCTCTTCAGGGTCTTTGTTACCTATCCCGCATTGCGCCCAAAGTACTTCAGTCGCAATGGCCAACAATAACAAGCAGGCGCCGGTTTCGTTCGACGACATTATCAAGGCTGGTGCGTACCTCGATTGCGCAATAGTACTACAAGGCTCGTACCTTAGCTAACAAATTCAAGGCCGTCAGAAGCGCAGGAACGAGCAGCTGGCTCAGGACATCTTTGGGAAGAACCGCCGCTCGAGCGCGCCGGCCGCTGGAAACATCAAGAAAGCGCCGCTTGGAGGCAGTCTGGCGAGCAGAGTTGGAGTAACAAAGGTATCACTGGATGCCGATTGAGATCGTGAATATCCACGCTGACGGCCACATCAGCGCACAGCATCGATCCCTCGCTCAAATAGCGCGACGCCTCGCAATGGCCGCGGTCCGACCAAACCCCCGCCCAGCAACACCATGCGCGGCGCGAACGGACCCTCGAGAATCACAGAGCAAAAGGGTAACACCTTCGGAGGCAAGAAGGGCGCTGTAAATGGTGGCAGCATCAGCATAAGAGGCGCTGCGGGCGGACCATATGTCGTTGTTGCCAGCAACTTCGCTCCTGGGACTACTGCAGCCGACATTGAGAGTGTCATGCGCAGCGTGGGCGGCGATCTGCAGTTCTGTCGCCTTCTTGCTGCTCAACCTACGGTGATCGCGGAAATGGGATTTTCAGATGTCGGAGATGCGGACAAAGTGATTGAGACTTTCAACAACAAGAGGGTTGGTCTTTCGGCATACTCCACCCCATTTTGAGCATACACTGACATTTTTACAAGGCCGATGGACGGTTGCTCCACGTCTACTACAAGGACAACAGTGCCGCGGCTCCTATGGTGGTCGCACAGGCTGTCGACGAGCCGCTGCCCGTGGACGAGGACGAGGTAATGCAAGTGGACGACACTGCTGATTCGCGCGAAGCCGAGAACCGTCTGCGCGAGGAGCGCAGAGGCAGAGATGACAGAGATCGCCGCGACGGTTTGCCATCTGGCCCAAGAAGCGGTCGGGGCTACTACGAGGATTGGGAGGGAGCGAGGCCTCAGCCGAGATACAATGATGGGCGCTACGGATATCCTGCAGGTCCGGGCGGTTATGGTCCAAGGGACAGATACCCGACCGGGCCAAGATACGGGCGCGGCGGCGCTGGCGGCCAGAACTGGAGAGGCTGAGCATGGAGACACCAGTCAGGAAGGAAGACGACGTGCTTGCATCTGCCGCATCGCCGGGCCGCTTCATCAAGTCGCCCTTTATTGCGCGATTGTAAATTTCCCCATGTACAATTATTGGAGTCGCAGCGAAACGACGACGAGCTTGGCCAGCAGAGCCAGACAGGCAGGAAAGTCCTGTCGCAAGAATCCATCACACGCTTAAATTGATTCTCGATACGAAGTGAATCAGGCAGTGTCAATGACTGTCACCGCTACTTAACACGGGTATCTTGTTTCCGCATCCCCACCGTGCCTCCACCATGTCGATGAGCTCCATTAGGTCTTTGCATTCTCCCAGCGCCCTCTTCTGCTTCTTTCCCATGCCCTCCATCTTTGCCGTCATCTCGCACACATGGTACAACACCAGTGGAAATGGAATCGGACATCGTATCGCATAGCCCAGGAACATCTGCACGCACTCGACAGGCGTCACATCATACCCCGCGAACATTGCAGGATTCTCCAGCATGCCTCTCGCAGCCATCACACCATCCACTCCTGTCCGCACAGCAATCTCATTGACGCCCTTGAGCGTGTACGCATCGCCGTTCGCCACAATCGGCACGCTCGCAAACTCCTTCAGAATCCGCACTGCTTCATAGTCGGGCGGCGTGCTGGACCGCTGAGCCTTCAACCGCCCGTGAATCGTGATGTAGTCGACGCCTGCATCTTGCACAATCGTGATCCAGCGCTTCGTCTTCTCCAGATCCTTCGCAATGCGGATCTTGACGCTGACACTCTTGCCCAGGGGCGCGAGCTCGGCTTTCGCCGCCCGCACGAGCTCCGCGACCCGTTCGGGTTCCTCCATCAGCTGGCAGCCAATGCCTTCCTTGATGGCCCAGGGCTGCGGGCAGCCGCAGTTCAGGTTCACGCCGTCGACCCAGGGTTCGATGAGGACGGAGGCCCGGGTGAAGTCTTCGACGGACGAGGAGGCGAACTGCGCGACAAGGACATGGAGTCGGTTGTCGTGGGGTGTTGATTGCCTCTCTTGCGGGTGTGTTGTGAAGTCGCTGTCTCGGGCGATGTCGCTACGTATGAACTCGTGGGCGAGCATCATGGGTGTGTATAGTACGTCGGTGGCGTAGTAGCGGGCGACCATCCTGAAAGGCAGTTTCGAATAGCTGACGACGAGCGTGAGAAAAGCGCTCATACAGATTAGCGGAGTGAGATCTTGTTCTTACCGCACCATGGGCGCCGAGACTGATTGTCGGTTAGTGAGTGCTCCGTTGAGGAAATAACCGGAAAACACCTACCATGAAGAGGCCTTCCCTCGAGTTTGGCATTATCGAAGAGCGAGAGGATACTGAGAATAAAAAAGATGTCAAAACCAAGATCCCATTATACGTCTGTCGTTCATCCGCTTTTTGGTCTACAAAGGCAAGGCATACCATCCACGTGAACGTAAAGCACGATTCGTTGTCTGGCGTAGAAGTCACCTACCGTGGCCGGGGAGGCTTGTCGCCGTTCAGCCTAAGGCCATCCATCTTGGGTATCCTCTACTGAAAAATGGCCTGCAAGCTTCCAATACCGCACGCGTATCGTCGGCAAAGGACACATACAAGAAGAGATGACGATCCGTACTATTCTCTTTCTCCCAAAAGCAGTGACACAACGTTCGACGGCGCGAGTCAGTATGACTTCCGGCAAAGCCAAGCCCTGCGGCCAGCGTAGACGGTGATTGGCGCGCATTCTGACGGGAACAAGGTGACTTTATCTGGCGCTTCAGCGCGCCTTCTGTTGGGTTGAGCCTCGGGCGTCTCACTTTTTTCCCTTGCGTGCCAGGTACCTGCCCAGGTACCTACGGTGTGGCGACAGCACGCGGTGATGCACCACATGAGAATCACCAGCATTGACGCTGTGCGACAGCGACTCCACCAGCATCAACGAACACTGCTGCGCTGAGCAGTCAGCGCACCTCGCCGACTTCCTTGCCACACGAATGAGACCCTGTCACAGAAGCGTTTGACGAAGACGAAAGAGGTACCTCTCTGCCGCAATTGCGCCGACCCTGAGCGCTCCCGTCCTTATCATCATCATGGCGCGAGAAGATCGAATGGATGGTGTGCTGCTGCGATAGCGGCCTTGCTTTGACTCACGCCAGGAACTCTCTTTCAAATACCTCCGCAGCCTAAGTATACTCTCTCTTTGTTTACAGTGCGTCCGCCTCCTCATCACCATCCTCCTCACATTTCCAATGAGGCCCTCGTACACTTCATGTGCAGAGCACTTCCGCTCCCAGGAGCCTCCACACCAATACAAGTTGCTGCCATTGACCGCGGAAACACCCATGCCCACCATGGTGCCAGGCGACTCGCCATTCCTTCGTCTCCCGGCCGAGATTCGATTACAGATCTACAGTCTGCTCGTTCTGCCCCGCGGACACAATGATCTCCTCCCGTCTTACGAAAAGATCTCTGCGAGTGCTCAAGATTGTTTCAATTACGACCAAACAATGCCAGGAACCACTCGTCCCGCAACAGCGGACATCCACAATCCGACGCTGCGCCTTCGCACCGTAGACCCTCTTCGACACGACCAGCGTTTGGGCAAAGTACAAGATCAACAAGTGCGAAGTGCCTACAGTGTTCATGGCGACCGCTTCCGTGCACGATGTCTCGGGACTACATACCACTGCGTGAACAATTCGAATATCAGCGAGGGTATTGGTATAATGGGCACGAATACGCAGATACATTCCGAGGTTGCGGAGCTGCTCTACAGCCACTACGCGTTTGACTTTGACACCCACGTCGAAGCCATTGTGCCTTTCTTGCAAGATCTTACACCTTTCTCGCGCTCATGCATCAGGTCTTTACGCATTGTAAAGCGCCCATTGGTATTCGAGAAAGAGTTCGATCGATGTGAATGGGCAAATGCAATGCAATATCTGAGCCAGTCGGAAAATGGCATAAATCTGCGGAGCCTAAACCTTGGTATCGTCGCTGGGAGACCTGGTCTTCGCGGTTGGGATCACGTCCCTACGTATACCGCCTCCGACTTCCAGACCTTGAAAAGCATGGAGGGGATGGAATGGCTGCGCGAACTGTTAGAGATCAAGAGCCTTCAGGAGTTGGCACTTAGCACCATAGTCGAGCATTGCCCACCAGCAACGAACAGCATGGCCATGGCTGGTTACATCCGATTTTCGGCAAGCATTGAACACGGATTATCCAAATTTTTGAGAACCGAAATGTTGCCCTAATTGGAGGGAGCTTTGTCCCGATAGAGATAGACCATGGGTTTCACAGAGCATGCCCTTGAGGGTAACGAGATATATGATTAGACACGACACGATCAGACATGAAGGAATATCAAGCGCACACCAGCACGTGGCAGCTCACGGATGCACGGAATCTGCATGGACCTACTGCATTAGTATACCGCATCTCTGTATTTCGTGAGTACATCTTTCCACCACATCCTCCACTGCAATGCAACATTC
The DNA here is from genome assembly GCA_022813125.1 of Septoriella neoarundinis. Taxonomy (NCBI): domain Eukaryota; kingdom Fungi; phylum Ascomycota; class Dothideomycetes; order Pleosporales; family Phaeosphaeriaceae; genus Septoriella; species Septoriella neoarundinis. The sequence goes on from JAKLND010000004.1 coordinate 9,617, forward strand.
TGTCCACGGAATACACACATCGGCCAGCTCCGTCTTGATTGCCAACCGAGGACATCGAAATGCACACCTGAAAGTTTAGAGAGCGTTGATCTCTGAAGCCAAAAAATCCAGCGGCCCCACGCAATGATGGCATCGACCAACGTCTTTTCGGGCCTCTTATCGACATTTTGCACACAGACCGACGGAACCAAATGCCGCATTCTCCACTTTCGCGACGGACTATGCTCGAAAGGGTGATTCTTGCTTGTCATCGCGCACGATTCGCGATAAAAAATGAAGGGTTCAGCGGCCGAGCGGTGGCCGGCGTTGCTGCAGTCAACAAAAGGTCGCATTGGGTTTGCGGTAGAAGGGTACATGTAGGTGTTGCTTTCCTTCTCCAATTGTGTCTGTCGTCCTCTGAGCTCTCGACGTGATCCATCCACAATCATTGTTGTTCAAGATGTTTGCCAAAAGGGCTCTCACTCTCACGGGGCTGCTATCAGTTGCACTGGCGAAGCCGACGCCTTCGTCTTCAGACAACTCGACATCAGCCTCCAATGGAACCACGTTCGTGAAGCCAAAGGTCATCCTGGATAACGACTGGTACCCTGCTGGCTTCCTTCCCTACGCCCAGGCCCTCACAGCCGGCTGGGATGTCATTGGCATCACATCTTCCACCGCCAACACCTGGGCCCGCCAGACTGCCTACCACGCCTTGTCAACCCTGGAGAGAGGGAACCTCAGCTGCATCCCGGTCTTCAAGGGATCCGACTACCCTCTCCTGAACACTCCCAAGCTCTTCCAGGCCTGGGAAGAGGTACACGGCGTGCTGGCGTGGGAGGGTGCTTTTGCGCCCGAAAACTCCTCCAGCGAGAATGCAGACCCGACCAGCGGCAACCCTGACCGTCTCGTTCGTTCTGCCTTCACCGCGGGCTTCCCCAACACCACCATCGAGGACATCAGCGCCGCCGAGTTCATGGTCCAGAGTGTGCGCAAGTACCCCGGCCAAGTGAGCATCTACGCCGCCGGCGCGCTGACCAACATCGCCCTCGCCATCCGCATCGACGCCAACTTCGCCGCCAACGCCCGCGAGCTGATCATCATGGGCGGCTATCTGGACACCAACCTCCTGCAGACGACCGGCAGCGTGCTGCTGGCCGACTTCCAATCCGACATCAACCTGATGATCGACCCCGAAGCCGCCAAGATCGCTCTCACCGCCGACTGGCGCAACGTCACCGTCACCGGCAACGTCGCCAACCAAGTTCTGATCGGCCCGGAGTTCTTCGGCGCGATGGCGAACCAGACCTCGAACGCGTACACCGAGATCCTGGCCACGTACCCGACGCAGTTCCCGCTCTGGGACGAGACGGCCGCGGCGCTGCTGGTCGAGCCGAGCCTGGCGACGAACGTTACCGAGTTCTACATCGATGTCGACACGAGCTATGCGAGCCCGACGTACGGCAACATCCACGCATACCAGGAGGCGCTCAAGCCGGCCGCCCAGGATCTGAAGAAGATCAGGTATGTTGTTGAGGTCGACGAGGAGGGCGTCAAGGAGAACGTCAGGAGGGCTGTGCTTGAGCCTGTGAGCTGTGCGGACTTGTAAGATGCCGAGGGCAGGGTTTGATGCTAGACGTATTCTTAGTAAATATATCATATGGATTCCATGATATTTCTTCTGCGATACACAATTATGTCTAGCTGGTGAGTTTGTCCAATTGGAATGGATGCTCTGGTTGTAGGTGTAATTGTTCATACGCAGTTGAACTCGGCTTGTTCATTGAAAGGCAGGGCTTCGACGAAGACGCTTGACGACAAGCGCGGATCTGTACCAAGAAGAAAGACATAGACGAACGGAGAAATATCTCGTTGATGCACTCAATACGTTGGAACGATCAAGAGGCATAGGAAGACTGACTTGCGTCGGTGCTTTGCAATAATAGCCAACCCCAACCCTAACCCTTCGCACCCCACTCGCTTGCCTAGCTTCTTGCATGTGATCCGAACAGCTGCGCCGAGCTCGCTCCAACATGGGCCGGGCGCTCGTTAACGGTACAGTGTTCAACTCCTTGCGCGCGTGCTTCGCTCGGATCGTAATACTCGTTCGTTCTTGAGGAGTAGACTTCACAATGGCCATGAACTTTGCTCCATACCAATCTTCTCCACCAGAATCTACACGCGCCCTCTCACCACCCCTCCGCTCTCCCACAACGTCACCAAAGCCACAGCAAGGCCGAACCCAACAGAATCTCGCATCCGTGACTAGCCCACGAGAAGAAGATCCTTGGGCAGCAGCGCGCGCACAGCGTCTACCTTCGCCTTCACAGTATGCAGACGACGAGGAGCTAGGTACAGGCGGATACACAGACATAGAACGCGACCCACGACACAACGACTACCTCGACAATCGCGGCGATGTATACACGTACACTGGCAACTCGTCGCTCTTCGAAACGTCGCTCGGGATCTCGCTTCAGATAGAGGCCTGTCTGGCGTACCTCGTGCTGCCGCCCGCGGGCGGGGTCATATTACTGCTGTTCGAGCACAAGAGCGATTACGTCCGGTTCCATGCGTGGCAGAGCTCGTTAGTGTTTGGTGCTCTGTTCCTGATACATATTGTATTTAGTTGGACGGCTATCATCAGCTGGATGCTGTTTGCTTTCGACATCTTCCTCATCGGATATCTGTCACTTGGAGCCTGGAGGCACGCGGAGACGCTGGATAGGGTGGAGGTTCCCTATTTTGGAAGACTCGCGAGTAGTTTTGTCGACGACGAATGACGGATAGCTTCAGCTGTGTTGCACTGTGGAGGTCATGTTCCGGTTCCGTGGACTGCAGATGACCCAAAAGCCATGAAACTCCAGGACAACGTCACACAGACTGTTCAATGCGGACAACCAATACACAGACACCTTTCACAGGCAAAGGGAGGTCTTGCACCCCAAAGGATCACCCGATACACGTACTCCGAGATAACAGCCATTCGCTGCTGATGTGGATAAGAATCCCCATAATCTGCTCATATCGTAAGCGAAGAGTTCGGTGCTTAATATACACCATCACAATCTTGCTTGCGCACTTTCTCACGAGTTTGAGACAGGGAGTGGTAGTCTCTCTGTCTATATCTGTAAGCTAAGAGGAGACATATAGCGATAAACCTGTAACCCTTTCTCTTCACGCCGAATCATGCTGGCGATGTATCTGCCGTAATTTGTTTCGTGACTTCGTAGAGACCTAGCGATGTGCATGCTCTAGAGTCCATTCCAGAAGCTCGTCTTTTGCACCCTTAAAGAAGTATCAAGGAATTCGCCAGCGCTGCTAGTGCCTACCATGATCTTGTAGTCGCCTGCCGCGCTACACCACCTACTCTCTTTCTCCTCCCAGAAGCTAGTAGCTTTCGCCAAATCGATTTCGATCTCCACATCAGCTTGCTCACCGCTCTTCAGGAATTTCTTAGCAAAACCCTTCAGTTCCTTTACAGGACGCTTGATGGGCGGCGAAACAGGCGCAACGTAGACCTGCACGACTTCGGCGCCCTCGCGACAGCCAGTATTCTCGAGCTTGCAACCAACAGAGACGATGTTGTCATCCTTGTGCTGCAGGCTTAGCTCCGACAGATTGAAAGTGGTGTAAGACAGGCCGTGGCCAAAGGCGAAAGAGGGCTCGATCTCCATCTCCTCGTAGTAGCGATAACCAACATACACATCCTCGCCGTACAGCACCCTGCCACCTTCGGAGCGGTAATTCAGGTACGTAGGATTGTCCTTTACGCGCTTGGGAAACGTGAGAGGGAGCTTTCCGGAAGGGTTGACGTCGCCATAGATAACGTCCGCGATGCCGTGTCCAGTCTCGTTGCCGCCGTACCAGGCCTGGATCACGGCTTTGGCTTTCTTGATCCAAGGCATCGTCACAGGCGTGCCGCTCTGGATGACGACAACAGCGTTCGGGTTTGCATCAAGAACCTCAGATATCAGATCGTCTGTATGGGGTGGAAGATCCATAGTCACGCGGTCCTCGCCTTCCGATTCCCACTCCCCGCTCAAGCCGGCAAATATGACGGCCTGGTCGACTTGCGAGGCAAGCTTGGCTGCTTCCTTTATGGACGTCATCGTATCGATACGCTTGCTGGCGCTGAACCGCACACCTCCGTGGCCGAAGTCGACAGTGCCTGCTCGCTTCAAAGAGCTGGTCTTCGCGCAACCCCATTGCACTGTGATGCGGTAGGACTGGCCGGCTTTGAGCTCGATGTGGCCCATTTCCTCCACAGTACCGGTGCCGAGGAAGCTGGACCCAGGTCTTTGATGCCTGACGTTGCTGATCAGGAGTTTGCCGTCGATGAAGAGCTCAGCCGTGCCTGTGACACTCAGTCCAAAGTCCCAGACTCCCGACTCGCGAGGTGTGAAGAATCCGTATGCTTCGGCGTACCAGATTGTGTTCAAGTTGGGGTGATTGTAGTCGACAAAGAAGATGGTAGAGTCCTTCAGACGTCGCTCTTCGAGCATCTCCCGTTTGTGCACACTCGGTGGGTCATTGAATGTCCTGATCGTGAAGCCACTCTTCCCGTCATATGTGACGAGGTCTTTGCCAATCTGAGGAAGCATCTTGTGTCCGTAAGTGCCCTGAGCAAATTCCACGGCTCCCCTTGCCTGGGCTTTGATACCATCGTACGGAGTCACCGCTCTGTACGTGTTGAGAGACGCACTACCGCCGCCGCAATAAGTGGCGATCTTGCTATTAGGTCCAATGACTGCGATCGCTTTGTTCTTCTTGAGCGGCAGCACTCCGTCGTCGTTTTTCAGCAGCACAGCGGCATTCGCAGCCACCTCTCTGAGCAGGCTGCGATCCTCCTCACGGTCAAGCTCTTCTTCAGGAGCATTTTCCGGAACTCCAGACTTTCCGGCCGTCTTGATGAGGTTCAAGACCTCACGCACACGAGCATCGAGCTCGGAGACTCTGACTTTGTTGGCTGATACGGCATGCGCCAAGGCAGCACCACGCCATCTTGTTGGTCCAGGCATTTCGAGATCGAGACCTGCTTTGATGGCTTCCGACGTGCTATACGTGCCAAACCTTCAGATTTGTTAGTACCATATCGTCCCTCAGATCGGAGAGGCGTCGCTCTTACCAATCAGACATCACGAGTCCTTTCCAACCCCATTCGCTTCTAAGGATATCTCGAAGCAACTCGGACTTCTCTGACGCATGTACACCATTGACCCTATTGTAAGCTGTCATGATGGCTCCGGGGTGGGAAGCCTGGATGGCAATCATGAAAGGCATCAAGTAAATCTCCCTCAAAGCCCGATCAGTCACAATTGAGCTTACTGCCATGCGCTCGTGCTCTTGGTCGTTGCAAACGAAATGCTTGAGACACGCCACTATGTCTCTCTCCTGCAGACCGTTACAGTACGATCCGGCAAGGGTCCCTGATAGTAAAGGATCTTCAGAATACGATTCGAAGCCTCTGCCGCCCAAAGGTCCTCTCTGGATGTTGATGGTTGGACCGAGCACGACATGGGCGCCTTTCGCCTTAGCTTCGTCGGCCAAGAGGTTTCCAATGCGGCGCACGAGGGCTGTGTCGAAGGTTGCTCCGATGGCTGTGCCGCAAGGCAGGCACGCTGAGGGCGTGCTCCCGAAGAAGTGTGTCCCGCGGATACCATTGGGTCCGTCGGAAGTACGGATGGAGGGGATCTTCAGGCGTGGAATGTCCTGCGTGTGCCAAAAGTCCTTGCCTGTCACTGCATCAGTACAGAAACCGTGGCTGAGTTTGGGCTTGGAGTAGGTCCAAATCACCAGCAAGCAGCGCCGCCTTTTCTTCAATTGTCAATTCTGACAAAAGATCGTCTACGTCGAAGTCATCAGGAAGCAGGCCCTTCCGAGAGATAGCATTAAGTCTAGAACACGCCCTCTGTTGGCTATTGGGTGCCATCTTAGACTCAAGGCAAGAGGAAATGAATGGGATGGAAGAATCTCTAGCCATTGGCGTTCTTCGACCTTGCCTTTAATGCTCGCGAGGTCGTTCAATGCGGGTAACGATGCTCGGGAAAGCTCCCTTCGACGGCATTACGCGCCGTGTTACCGTGGGTGTAGACAGGCTGTCAAGTCAAGAGTGGGCCCTCGACCGGCCCCCGGATCGTCAAGACTGGACATGTCGCAGTTCTCCGGCGTTGGCCAAGCGAGACTGAAGCGATCGCTATCCCACGTGGAGTTATGTGGGAGCGTATCTCGTTAAAGTCCTCGAAGCTCTGTTCACGCAGATGAGAATATGTTCCTCATGCGAAGGCGCCAGAAGCTTGCACAGGCTCTCAATTATCGCGGTGACACCCCAAAGACCGGGAATGTTTCCGCACCAGATACAGTATCTCCGATGAAGCCCAATCAGCGATCTGGGTGCTGCACCAAAATTCCGCGGAAGCCACCACGGCTTGAACTCAACGGGCCGCTCAAGTGCGGAAGATGGTTTCGGCACACTCCTAGCGCAGAGTGGATCTCGGTGTCACCGCATGCCTGATCAAGATTTGATGTCCGTGACCGGAGGAGCCTGGAACCTGGAGTCTGGAGACGAGTGTGGAGTTCTCTGGAGGCGCATGCGGAGCTCATAACTGCCGTGAAGCACGAGCTTATCTTCCTACAAAGTATTGTCTTGCCTCCATGTTGAGCGAGCTTGTGAGCATGGTATAGCAACACCAACTCTCCAGGACCACCGGCCCAGGAGCCCCACCAGCAATCGGACTTTTGCACCGACTCCAGTTCACCAATCTTCGCCGCCTCCTAAGCACGCCCACACTACATCCAAAGGAGATGGGGTGTGGCGATGTTGCCACGCGGAAGGCCGTCGGCGATGAGCTGCTCGCAGTCTTGCCGCAAGGCGGTCGAGCGTGGTACAGGCAAGCACATCTGCTGAGGCTGAATTTTGTCGTGTTCTCGCTTGTCATGTTCTGTAGGTGGCATCACAGGACCATCAAATTCATCTAGCTGACAGTGACAGCCTCTGCTAGCGGCTACGACGGCTCTCTCATGAACGGACTGCAGGCCTTACAACAATGGCGCGACTTCATGGATACGCCTACTGGCGTCTGGCTCGGCTTCATCAATGCCATCTACTGGGCCGGTGGCGGCGTAGCCTACGTGGTCATGCCTTGGGTGTCGAACAAATACGGTCGTAAGGCAGGTGTATACATCGGATACCTCCTCCTCATTCTCGGTGTCGGGCTCTGTGGCTTAGATAGCGAAGCTGGTTTCATCCTATCGCGCTTCTTCGTTGGATGCGCATCGGCTTGCTTCATGAGCTCGGTGCCCCTGCTCATGAACGAGATCGCGTACCCAACCCATCGTGGTATCGTCAACGCCTTGTTCATGTGCGGCTGGTACGTTGGAGGGACTCTCGCTGCTTTCATCACCTTTGGCACCCGGAATGTCGAGGGCAACATGGCCTGGCGTATTCCAAGTATCCTGCAGATCCTCATTCCCGCCATCGCCCTTCCAGGTCTGATCTGGGCCCCTCAGTCGCCCCGGTGGCTGGTCTCAGTCGAACGCGTGGAAGAAGCACGAGCAGTGTTGGAGAAGTGGCATGCGAACGGCGACACAAGTTCAGCGCTGGTCAACTACGAGGTCCTGGAGATCACTGAGACGCTCACAATGGAGAAGCAGGCGCATCACAGTGCCAGTTATGCGGAGATGTTCAAGACGCCTGGTAATCGCCATCGTCTCTTCATTTCAGTGTCACTGGGAATCTTTGTCCAGTGGAGCGGCAATGGCGTGGTGTCTTATTACCTCGCCTTGGTCTTGGACACTGTCGGCGTGCGGAGTGTGACAGACCAGACGCTCATCTCTGCATTCCTAAACGTATGGAACCTCATATTCTCTGTGGCAGCAGCCTTTTCCGTGGACAGGCTTGGCCGACGCCCTCTATTTCTCTTGTCTGCAGGCATCATGTTGGTCGGGTTCGTTCTCGTCACAGCACTTTCAGGATCTTTTGCGGAAACTGGCAACGGCGCCACAGGCGTCGCGGTCATTCCTTTCTTGTTCATTTTCTTCGCCGGCTATGACATCGCAATGTAAGATCCTCGTCAGCTGTCACATAATCGCGTACTAACAACAGCCGCAGGACACCATTCCAGACCGCCTACCCCTGCGAAATTTGGCCATACCGCCTCCGCTCTCGCGGCCTCACGGTCACACTCACGACCTCAGTTGTAGCCATCTTCTTCAACACTTCCGTCAATCCCATCGCTCTCGAGCGCATTGGCTGGAAGTACTACATCGTCTTCATCGTCGTCCTCATCCTTCTGGGGCTCACGGTGTATTTCTATTACCCGGAAACCAGAGGGCATACTTTGGAACAGATGGCAGTCATTTTCGACGGCGATGACGCCGAGGTGCCCGCTGCGGCAGTGACGGCCGAGAGGTCGCGGAGTATTGTCTCTGAGAAGCATGCGATTGTCGTGTCGAGCGATCACGATGAACGGTTATGAAGTTACGATATCGAATGATTTTACACGAGTCAAAAGATGGCCATAGCTCTGTTACATGGGCTTTGCACATTCAACAACCCCATTCTTACTTCCATCCTTCCAAGCATTGCACACTGGGCTCAAAAGCGTCCTCTTTTGGACGAAGAGAGCCTACCGACCCCTCCTCCCCCTCTCTCGATCCGTATCCACCCACGTCTGTAAATTCGTCGTCATCACCACCTCGCTCGCGTCCAGCCTCGACAGAATCTGCGTAAACTCCCTCACGTACCCCGCAGCGCGCACAGAAGCCGGATCCGCCGGCTCGAACGGACACCCCAGAAGCCCGACCGCGACGTCGCGCACCTTGTACGCGAGGTGTAGGGCGTTGGGCTCGACGGCGCTTGGTGCGATGCCGTGCAGCAGGTTAATTAGCTGCGCGGACAGGTTCTCGCGCTCGGCCCAGCGGCTCTCGACGGTCGCAAGGTGGGCGGGCGAGGTGGCGGGGCCGGTGTCGGCGGCGAGCGAGTCGAGCTGGTCCAGGAGGATGCTGCGCAGCCAGATGTGCGTGACATGCAGGTTGGCGCGGATCGCGCCGTATTGCGTGGCGAGGATCTCTTGGCCATGGGGGGAGGCGGTTGGGGATGTGTTGATGGGGCGCAGGGCCCATTGGCGGAGTTCGGGCGGGGTGGCGTCCAGGGTGTATTTCAGGTCTTGCAGGCGGCTCTGCACGTGAGCGGCTCGTTCGCGACGGTCGTGGAAGTGGGAGCAGTTGCAAGCTCTGCGACAAGTTTCAGATATTGAAGGATCGCGCCGCGACTCCATGGCGGCCCAGAACACCAGGTTTGTGAGGTTGAAGCCGGTGGTCAAGTTGGGTTGTGGTGACAGCTCAGGAACGACTCGGTCCTCGAAGATTGCCTCGTCTTCTACGTCGATGGGCATCAATGCCTCCAGATCAATTTGCTGAAGTAGTACAGGGTCAAGATATGTGAGACGCTCTTTGAGAAGGGACTGAACTGAGTGATGCCTAACAATCAGATCAGTAAGAGGAAACCGTGGCTCAAAGGTTCAACCGCGGAGGAATGGACTCACACGTGACTGTAGAAAAGCAACCAAAACCCTTTCTTCCTTAGTTGCGTCTCGATGTGATTGAGCCCTGTATATTCTGTAATACTATGCAAACTAAGCATCCGGGCCAGCTGTAAGCACTCAGCTTCGATCATCCGTGCGCGGTTGACTTGTTCAATCTGAAAGAATGCGATGTCGAATAAATATGGGATTGCGAATTTCTGAAAGCTGATCTCGTCGAAGTAGTCAGGTCCGCGCAACCTGAGAAGGACCGAATAGGCATGATGGATGAACTCCTTGCGTGACCCGAGTGAGTATCCGGGCTTGTGGTCGCGATAAATTTCGAATCTGCTTGGGACGTTGCCGACTATTACTGCGCACATGGCTATTATTAAACCGAGAAAGTCCGAGTCGTGAGAGTCCTGGTTTGTCGCGATTGATCGCCGAAAGGTAGGTCGGTGGACTACGGGAATGAGAGGATACAGTAGATCCAGGTAATCTTCAAGCATCAACAGGACAATCTCCCTTGGACATAAGTCGTCCGTTGCATATCGAAGAGATTTTGGTGACAAGCCAGTTGTCTGCGTCGGTGAAATGCTTGAGGTAGGAGGGTCACCTCTCGAGGAACTGGGTCTGAGTAGACCATCCTCTCCACTGCCGGTTGACGCAGGCGAAAGCAATGCTGTAGGCCGAACATTGAGACTGATCCCTTGGAACGAAAGTGTTGAATTGTGTTTCCTGGACTTGCGGTCAGAATGTAAACAGCGTGTAAGAGAAGACTCTACCTACCTTCGCTTTGGTCCACGCGCCGACGTCGGCAGGTCAAAAGTGCATGTCAACGACAAATGCACACATCGGCTGCATGGGTTCTCCGGGCTGCCATCTTTGCATCTCACTTTCCTGAGACGACAGCCATCGCAAGCCTGGCTCGCCAAAATGCGTTTCTGCGCAGCCGGCGGATCTGTCATCGCCGCGCACGCTCACGAGACACTTTCAGCATCGCGATTGTCGAGATCTGACCCCGCTACTACGATCGCGTAGCGCGTCCGTTGCCGACAATGGGATTGTTGGGAGAGAGTCGTGGTGGTTGTCGACGTTCCACCCCGCTTGGGAAACTCAAATCGACTCTTGGGCCCGAGAGCCGGGGACGGCGCCCTGCCACGTCCCGTCAGCGCCTGGAATGGATGTCAGCTTGATAAGACCTTGACAACCATGTTCCCCTATGGGAAAGTACGGCGACATGAGTCACTTAAGAGTGCCGGTAACGTGTTTGTACGACTGTGCGAACGTATTCTTGCCTGCGTTGAGAAATCCATACATCTCGATCAATCTCACCCGCCCCATCAGTTGCCAATTAATCAATATGTCTCCCTATAAGCAATTCGCCTTGGACGATTGGGGTTAGTGCATTCTGTTCCCACTAGAGACGGAGCTATAGCTGATGAAGAACACAGTGCACAGATATGGAGTATGAAAGACCGGTCACCAATGTTGACGGAAGTCTTGCTGACTTGACTGTGAAGTCGAGCTGTAAGATCGGGCTGCATGGTATGTCGTTCTATGTATCGGATGCACCATGAGCTGACAGGCGATAGGATCCGCTGTGCAAGCTCTCTCGCTCTCAGACCTGCAATCGTTCTCCCCAATAACGCCGATCCTCAACCCAGATGTCGCACTGACATACGGCCCGACTCACGGCCTAACTGATCTCCGCGAACAGATCCAAGATCTGTACCATTCCCCGAATGGCCAACGCGCCATCTCCAGCGAGGACGTCCTCATCACAGCCGGCGCCATAGACGCGAACCACCTGGTCTTAGAGTCCGTCCTCAAAGCCGGGGACCACGCCATCATTCAATATCCGATCTACGGGCCCCTCCTTGAGATTCCGAGGAGTCTGGGCGCCGAAGTTTCGTTCTGGAAATGGCGAGAGGGCGGCAGGTTCTCCGAATGGTCGCTGGACATCGAGGAGCTGAAGGCGATGATCAAACCGAACACCAAACTTATCATGCTCAACAACCCCACCAACCCGACGGGTTTCATACTGTCTCGCGAGAAGCTGCAGCAGGTCATCGAATTCGCGAGAGAACACGGTATCCTGATCATGTGTGACGAGGTGTTCAGGTACCTGCATCACGACGACAAGGTGCCAGAGCCGCCGTCACTGCTGGAACTCCGCTACGAGAAGTCAATCGTGACGAGTAGCGTCTCGAAAGCCTTCGCACTACCCGGACTCCGAGTAGGATGGGTTGCCGTGTCACAGGACCTCCGGAACACGGTGCTGAGGGACATCCTTCGGACCAGAGACTATACGACCATCACAGTCAGTCAGATCGACCAGCAGGTTGCCGCGTACGTCCTCAGGCCGGATGTTCGAAAGCTCGTCTTGGAGCGGAGCAGAGCCATTTGTCGGCGCAACATGGCGGTCATTCGTGAGTGGGCTGCGCAGAGACCTTGGGTGGAGTACATCGATCCGCAAGGTGCGGGCACCTGCACGATTCGAATCCGAGGCACTCAGGGTGACACAGTTGACGATGAATTGTTCGCAAAGAAGCTAGCAGAGAGTGAGAGCGTTTGTGTCCCTCCAGCCGGTCTGTGCTTCGGGCAAGAGGCAGACGGGAAAGGCGAGACTTCCTTTGCCGGCTGTTTGCGAGTTGGGATTGTGACTGAAGCGGGAGTCGTGGAGGAGGGACTGGACGCGATCGAGAGGCTACAGGCAAAGTGGCCGTGAAAGACTCGTACATTGGGCTGGAAGGTCTATGAAGCTCGCTTGTTTCCCAAAACTATATCTCATACCTATCCAGCGGCGAGTGTTCAGGCCTGTAAACGAAATAATCAAACTTGGCTGGCAGCGCCGTACCGTTGAGGTCGGAGCACGCCATGCCGACAAAAGCGCCCGTGAAGCTGCCATGCGCCTGATGACCACCGCACTCATCGCACAGGAGAGATGCGTCGAAGACCGGGCCAATCTTCTCGAGCTCCCTGCCATCCAGAGCATAAGAAAATTGCAGATCTGGGCCTCGGATCGAGAGTGCCAGCTTCACTTTGCCCTCCTTCGGGATCCTGAGTGGCTCAACGAAAGGCTTCTCGAGCGCACCTTCAGGATACGAGGCTTCGGAGCTCATGATCAGCAGCTCCCGCTCGCCTTCCGCGTCTGCTGTTACGGTGAGGTAGAAGAAATTGTAGCGGCAGTAGTAAGCCGTCAAGCCTGCGAACTGCCTTTCGTCTTCGGGCAAGAAGTCGACGACAGTCTCGGCATCGTAGGAGAAGTGAGTCTGTCTGCGGGCGACGAGAGATTGCTCGAACCATGAGCCGATCGATTCGCGGCCGAAGAGGGTCAGCTTGCTGTCTCCTACACTGAAGATTCGATCGGGCTCGGGCGTGCGGAGCCATTGGAAGTCCTTCGGCAGCTGCTTGTCGAAGGTGTAGCGCTGCTCGGCCCAGTATTTCGACTCATCCCGCGTGCCAGGTACTTCGATGTGCAGCGAAGGCACAGGTCCGTTCTTCACGTACAGCCAGTCGTCCTCCCAATACGCCTCCTGCAGCCCGCACTCGCGACCCAGCACGCAGCGGCGATCTTGCGTCGTCGGCCTGCCAGTCAGGTGAACGAGATATGTCTTGCCGTCAGGCGTGTCTACGATGTCACCGTGGCCAGCGCGCTGCAAAGCCGCAAATGGATGATCCTTTGAAGTCAAAATGTGCTGCTTCGGATGCGTTTCATATGGACCCCAGATGTCGCGGGATCTCGCCAGAGTACAAGCGTGCTCATAAGCTGCGCCACCCTCAGCAGTAAGCAGATAGTAGTAACCGTTGCGCTTGTAGAGATGAGGTCCTTCCACAAGGTCAAGATCTGTGCCAAAGAAGACTGTCTTCCTAGGACCAACGAGCTTTCCTGCCTTGTGGTCATACTCCTGCAAGCGAATACCAGCGAACGAACGAGGTCTACTCCGGTGATCCCAAAGCATATTGACGAACCACTTCTTGCCATCGTCATCGTGGAAGAGCGAAGGGTCGAAACCAGACGAGTTCACGTGGACTGGGTCAGACCACTCGCCAGCGATGTCGGTCGCAGTGACAATGTAGTTGTGTGTGTCTTTGAACGAGCCGTCCTTGCGTTTCACGTCGGTGTACACGAGCCAAAACTTCTCGCCATCGTGAGTAAGACACGGCGCCCAGACACCACAGCTGTCCGGGTCGCCTCGCATGTCGAGTTGGGCTTTCCGTTTCAGCGGACGTGTGAGCAGTTCCCAATTTGCGAGGTCTTTGGAGTGGTGGATCTGGACTCCAGGGTACCATTCAAATGTCGAAGTGGCGATGTAGTAGTCGTCGCCGACCCTGAGGACCGACGGGTCGGCGTTGAAGCCTGGAAGGATAGGATTGCGGATTTGGGGCATTGTGAAAGAGTGTTTAGCTTTGGAGAGTCATCCAGCTACGGAGAGAAATGCCTGTTTAATATCGTATATGGGCTCATGAAGATAGAGGGGCAGTGATGTCCCCACCACAAGAGGTGTTTACCCATTTTATCCGGCATATGATGGATTGGGGAAGCCGAGGGCCAGGGCTGAATGGCAAGCCATCCTGTCTTCTAGGCACGCGGCAAATTCAGACCAAGACATTCGGACACATCCGAGATCTCTACTACCAAGCTCAATGAAGAGTGAGCAGATGTTTGAGACCATGAGACGAGGAACAGCTCGGATCGCAAAAGCGAGATGGGGATTTAGATTATCCGCTCTTGGCAGCGATCACACCTACCTAGGTAGTTGCCATCATCTCCAATGATTTGATTCATTTTGTCCAGAGACCAAGATAGAAACTACGTGAGGGCTTGCAAGCATGTCCCTGTATACCATGAGACGACCTGACCTGTTCTTGCACGCCTCTTGCACGCCTCAGTCATGTCACGATTTAACAACAGTACGAGGCGCCCACGAACCACTAAAAGCTTGTGACCATCTTTGCGGTCTCATATATATCGCAGATATAGGTTGACATAGTCAATGACACAGTAGCCCCGTTGAAACAGGGCCTATATTCAAAGTTTACGACACCAATCCCTCCCATGCTGGACCTGCCATCCACAAAGCGCCTTCTCCATCCCAATACTGACAAACCCAGCCAAACAAATGCCAGCAGAATCGCTCACGGTCGTGGCGCCCAGACTAAACTCCCTATCCTCCTCCGGGACCTCTTCCCTGATGGCGGCGAACGTGCTCACGTACACCAAGCCGCCCAGCAACCCTTCCCAAAAGATGATCGCGAATCCGAACCACACGGTCGGGATGAAAGGATACATCGCGTGAGCCGTGAGACCGATCAGGTTGAGAATTTGTAGGACTGAGGGCGTGTAGAGGGTCCGAACGCGGATGAAAGGGAGCGAGGAGCGGGAGATGAAGACGCCGAGCTGGTAGATGGCGCCGTAGGTCGGGTAGAATGCGCGGAAGTGCTTGAAGGGCGATTCCGCGAGGGGGAACAGCAGAGTGGGAGCGACGCCTTGGTTTATGGTGTATTCGGCCACGTATACCAGGAAGAGGGGCAGCATGTACGGCAGGACGAGGGATTGGGCGCGGCGCAGTTTGGATGTAAAGCCGTCGATGGCCGTTTGAAGTCGCGAGCGATGGGTGTAGGCTGGAGACGTGCGGTGCTCATCTGGTTGGGAGAGCAAGCCGTTTGTTTCTGCGGCTTGCTCTGGGTCTTCTTCGTCTTCCCTGGGGAGGGCTTCATAGGAATTTTTCGACCTCGCTGATTGGAGCTGACCGTGTGGCAGGAGAACGAAGAAGCTGAAGATCATGACGAGCGGCAAGAATGCACTGGCCAGAAGAGTGCCGCGAACGCTCAATCCAAACGTCGTCGTGAGAAGAGCGTAAGCACCAGCACCAACAAGACCAGCTCCACCGGTGCCACTGCCCCAGGCGGCAAGCGAGGTGGATCCGTAGTAGTGAGTGAGACCGAGGAAGCTCAGCTCACCGCCACCTGAGCTCATGCTGGCAAGTACAATGCCAGCCATCTTGGTCGCGATGCCACTGGCGTCCCGCGCGGTGGAAGAGAAGCCGACAAGCAGCATGCCGCAAGTGGATATCGCCGCGAGAATCCAGATGCGGAGGTTGTAAGGTACAACATGGATGTAGTAGGGAGCAGTGAGCTTGACTACCATACTTGGGATGACATCGGCTAGGAGGACAGTGCCCTTGGGGATATCGGGTCCCACGAGGTCCAGAGCAGCAGTCAGGAGGATCACATAGAGAATGTTGTTGATAAGGCCTGGAGACGCAGTCGTCAGAGACACTATATTATCGACTATGGCTGTTACAGCATACCGAAGAGCCAGAAAGCAACTGCGATGTTCCAGTCCACGCCGTCAAACATGGCTCGCACACGCTGACGAAACATGGCGGCGGAGAAGGCAGGCGAGCCGGGCATAGGCAGCATATCCCTCAGCACATGTCAACAGATCACGTGCGAGGGCCTTGTTAACGCTGGAGGGGAGGTGTATGGACGAGGACTGAGATGAGATATCGAACGGGCATATAACAGACCCTCGGGAGAGGCGCACCCTCAGGCAGGCGAGCACGTGAGCCCGGCGTCTCAGGCGTGCATGTGAGAGGCGCGCGCGCACGCAGGCTCAAGGGATCCGCAAGGGCGTCGCGGGCCGGGGCGCGGGCAAGCGGTGTGGGTGGAGACGGCAGCCTGCGTCCCTGGCGGCGGCGCTGTGGCCGTGGGCGTCTGGGCGAGGCGGCAGCAGCAACAGCCAGCTCTGATCGGCGCATGACGGTAGCCGTTTTTGCGCCTCGCACCCATCCTTGCTGGCCTAAGGTAGGTGCAGCTGCGGGTGGGCCTGCGACCGCCCTCTCCCTCTGTCTCTGCTCTGTCTACTCTGCCACCACAACCACCACCACTGTCCTCGACCTGCCCGAATCTCTCTGCAAAACACCAGACACCTCCACCATCCGCGACTCTGCGTCGCTGCCACCCTCCATTCGACCACGCCGTCCCCGTATCCTCACCTGGCCATTCCCGCGGCTGGCCGCCATTCAGCGTCGCGCAACACCATGCGCCCGCCGCTCTGAGGCCTGCAACGAGTACATACCTCACGCACTGTGCATCGGCCGCCCGCAACGACGTCTGCTCGTGCACAACGTCCGTCGCGGTCGCCAGCAAACACGCCATGGACCGCCAGCTACCTCCCCACCCCGGCGAGCGCCCTCCGCACACCCACCACCACTCCTCCTCCACCTCGAGCTTTCCGACGCCATACCGCATGCCAACCGCACAGCCGCCGACTCAGACCCCCTTCGCGGATCCTTTTTCGCACGGTCGCGACCCGTTCCTGTCGGGCTCGCATGCGACAAACGGCGGCCTGGGCTCGTCCTCACGAGGTTGGCCGCACGCACAAGGTACGTTTGAAAGAGCCCGTGACACAAGGATAAGCCGTGCGCCAGATGCGCTGCGGTACTGGACACGATACATCAAGCCGTCAGGGCCGAGTCGAGGTGCAGCGCTACGAACGGGATTTTGCAGCGTCTGGCTGCAGCGACGGGACGAGACGCCGACTAGACTCAGGTACCTGGCCAGCCCGGCCAAGCGATCATGCGACACGGCAATGATGACGCTGGCTTTGGGCTGTCAGGTGCTGAGTGAGGCGGCAGCGGCAGCGGTAGCGACAGCGATAAGAGGGCACCCGGCCTTCCCCTACGTGCTGCCTCGCCAGCGCTCCGCGCATCGAGTCGAACAACACGCGTGCGCTGGCCCTCGAGCGCCGGACGCATCGGTGGCTCGTCCCAACGGCGCCACGGCCAGGCGCGCTCCTCGCCCGCCCGACGCGGGACTGACAACCGACGCGGTGGATCTGACCCTAGCCTTAGCTTCCCCGCAGGCGCTAGGCCCGCCTGGGCAGCTGATCGCAGACACGGACGAGCAAGCTAACACATGCATGCGCGCGCAGGTCACAACGGCGTCGCGACACACCCATCGCCCTCGCAGCACCACCCCCTCCCCCATCCATCAGCGCCGCCGCCGCCGCACGCGAATGGCCTAGCCCACATGCCGCTGCCCTACGATCCCTCGCGGCGCCACTCGCTGGGCGGCGCCGCTGGTAGTCCGCCGCAGTATCCTCCTGGTGAGTTCGCCGCCCGGCGCACTATCACAGGGCATGGAGCTGACCATGAACGCGCAGGACCCATCGAGCCTCCGACCGCGCCGCCCTCCTTCGCCTCTCGCAACATGCCTCCGCCATCCCCGCCTCAGCCAGGCAACACCTCTTCAGCGTCGTCCATGCTCGGTCCAGCTCCGCGCGGTCCACCGACCGCATCGCCGTTCTCCGGCATCCGCGATCTTGCGAGCTTATCGTCATCTTCGGCACCGCATCGGTCATCAGGTGACATGTCGATATCCTCGATTCTAGGTGGCAGCGAAGACAAAAGAAAGCCCGCAAGCTCGCCCCATGGCTCAAGCGGATTCGCGTCAGCCGCCCTACCTCCGACGCAACCGCCATCACCAGGAAGAGCTAGGTCGTCAAGCATGCGCGAGGGATACAGTGGGGCTACAAGGGACCTCAGTCCAGTGAGGGCAGGCCCGCTCGCGGAACCCCGACCGGCTTCTGCAGCGTTTGGCCATGACCGATCGAGTTCCGACTACAGGCGGGAGGAAATCTTCAGAGCTTCTCAGCCCCCACGCGAGTCACCGCACAGTTTCCGCGCATTCAGAGCGCCCCCGGAGCACTCTCCTAACCTAAACGGCATCTCTGCTCTTGGCCGACCAAGCAGCCAGCCTGCTGAGCCAGGGCCGACCCGGACTCTGGATGATTTCGCCAGACGCGATGAGCCGAATGGTGGAAGACTGGGCGTTTTCCGCGCTTTCGGAGACGGCCCTTACAAACCCAGAAGCGATCCGATTTCACGACACGAGCCTGCTCCTTACCAGAACGGCGCGGGACCAACCTCACAGCCTCTGGACCGCGCTCCTTTTGGTAGCCCTATGTCTCAGCGAAATGGCAGAGAACAGCTGCCGGCGCCTTATCCACAGGTCTTCTATGGACCTCCGACTCGCGAGGAACATCCTGGCGCAATCCGCTCGTATCCCCCACCGCCTCAGACGGTCTTGGAACAAGCGCGGGAGTCGATCGAAAATCGCCAACACCAGGAGCTCCGACGCGAATATCATCCCTCCTCTCCTCCGGTTTCCGATGTAGGCCAGCTCGACCGATATCGCAACGGATTCCACGAGAGGCCTCTTACCTATGAGGAGCACCAGAGAATGGAAGCACAAAACCCTAATCGGAAGGGAAGTGATGGCTCAGTCCATCGAGCAATCTTGAACATCAGCCCTGAACTAAATAGGAAAGGTCGCAACTCTCCCTTGCCACAAGCCGTGCAAGGAGCGCAGCCCAAGCACGTAGGCCCAGCTGGTGACAACCCTGGCATTAAGAGCGAATTTGGAAGAATGTTTTCTGGACTTGGCAGCGGAGTTGGTAGCGCGACACCGACACCCGCACAACACGCAAATGGTTCGACCACGCCTTCTCGGCTTACTCCTTCTAGGCACATGGAAGCTATGGACCGCGAGGATGGCAGGAGCGGCTCGCGACCAGTACGGGGAGGCAGCAAGAAATCTAGGCGCTCGCGAGAAGACGCTGAGAGGGGCGAAGCAGAGATCTACGACGGACGCATGACACCCAGCTTGTCACAACGCGGCAACAAACGAGCTAAGACCGCACATCATCACCATCACCATGCGCATCACCATCATCATCACCACCATCACCAGCCTGAGAACGCCGAGAACCAATCGAACCCTTTCAACACCATTCGCTTTCCATCGAACCCGCTGTCGAATTCAAGTCTAATCACACATCCGACGCACCATCACCACCATCATCACGGGGCGCACGCGCACCAAAACCATCAGACACACCATCATCACCATCACCCTCCTCGTCCTCTGCCGGCGCTTAGGAAGCCAACGACTACCATCGACAGCAAGCAGATAATGGAGGACGTTTCCAGCAAGCCGCGAAATCATCTTGGCTCGCATCTCTATGAGGCCGATGTGTCATTCTCGCCGGCAAGCGTTCACTCCGACCCTCGAGTCTACTTCGTCAGCACCATGAAGCCAATGCCCAAACTTGAAGGGCAGGAGAACAGCACATACATGATCAGAGTACCTCGTTGGTATCTCAATCGGTCCAAAGAAGAGATCGAGGCTGGGGAGCCCAATCGTCTTGAAGAGATCTGCAAGCGTCGGCAAGTATTCGGTACCGAAGTGTACAGCGACGACTCCGACGTTGTGGCTGCGGCAGTCCACTCTGGTTGGCTCAAAGGCGATTTCGGCGATTGGAATGACGATCTGATGGACATATGCGACGAGGAGTCTGAACAGCGTGACAAACCTGCATCAAGCAATATCGAGGAGGCTCCCCTGTCACTGCCCTCCAAGCCTGCCAAACCCGTCATACCACCATCGGACTACGACGCGCACATCACGATCCTCATCCTACCGCCATTGGACTCTTACGCGAGTACCACCCAACATCACTTGCTCTCGCGAGAATGGACCAAGAATACTCCACACGACGGCATGTCTTTCGTCATTCACAGGATCGACTTCGTCAACGAAGGAGCGGCAGGCAGAAGCCACGCGCGCGGCGCAAAGGCGAGGAAGGCTCGGCTGGCGATAGAAGAGACGAAGCGGCAGGAGGCCGCCAGGGCATTGTTGATGCTGCCCGGATTCGGCGGCATCGCCGGGGGCGCCGGGAAATCTGTTGGGATAGGCGCCTGATACACGATACCCTTCTTTGTTAGAGATGCTGCGTTTCTTCGCTCTCGGAGACGACGATGACGACGACGTTTAGCATAGTTAATGTTCTCTCTCTCGTATTCCTCTGGGGGGCTGGGGATGCGGTACACAGTCATGGAAGAACAGCTTGTATAGAATGTATGAATACACCTGAGACGGCCTGTTAATTTACTTCAACTTCGATGGAATCTTTCATGTCGTATGTTTCCGAGCCTCATGTACACAGGGTTTCTTATACATTATGCATTCATTTTTTTTTTCTCTTTATTGACTAATGCTCTGGCGACTTCACACCACCGTCGCCGAACGGCCAATCCCACGCCCGCATTCGCCGCACCTCACACCCCCGAAGAAGCTCGCGCCCCCAAACGTGCAAGCCAGATCTTATCGATCTCCCGCGCCCGATCAAACGCGAGAAATAATTCCCTTCCGCCTCCTTTCTCATGGCCAAAAACTCCCAAACCCGTCCTACCACTCAATAGGGCCATTTCCATCAAAAGGCAAAGGCAACAACGACTTTTTCAAACACAGCGGCGATGCACCGCCGCTGCCCCCCAGCCGCAGCCCTCGACCTCCTCGCCTCCGTCCCGCTCCGCCAGCACCGCGCGCGCGCGTTTTTCCTGCACTACCGGCCTCGGAGACTTTTCAGCGCCGGGCTCACGGAGCCTGTGAGGTGGCATGTCGAGCCGAGGGAGCTGGGCGAGAGGAGGTGGAGGGATGAAGGGGAGGGGTTGAAGGTCACGGGCTATGAGGCTCCAGCTGGGGTTAGAGAGGGGGAGGCGATGCCTTTGGAGGAGGGCGATGGGGAGTGGAGGGAGGGGGACTGGCATGCGGAGGTGGAGGTTAAGGGGCAGGGGGAGATCGAGCCTGCGGCGAGGGTGGATGTCGCTGCTGCTGCTGCTGCTGCTGCTGCTGGGACCGGTGCTGTGGCGATGGCTGGAAGGGAGAAGACGGCGGTCGCTGGGCACTCGGCTGCTGGTGGGAGCTTGAGTCGAGCGGAGAGCAGGCTTGCTAGGAGGCAGAGGAGGGAGTTGGCGGGGAAGTATAAGCCTGGGCCTTCGGTGGTTGAGCGGCCGGTTGTGGAAGAGGAGGGCGAGGTGGATGAAGGGAGGGATACTGTTCTCAAGATGATTGAGAACATGGAAGGGCCCAAGATTCAGAAGGCGAAGGCCAAGGTTCCCAAAGCAGAAAAGGCAGAGGGAGAGAAAGATGCGAAAGCTGCGGAAAATGAGAAGCGAGGCAAGCGTGGGACGAAAGACAAGAAGGAGGCAAGGTCAATCGACCGCAAGAATTGGAAAGCCACCACGGCGAATGGAAAACTTCCGCCGCCGTCGCCCAAACCAAAACGAGAGGACTGGCAGATCCAGAAGGCCGCCAACCGCGCCAAGCTCGGCGACGCTGTCTGGGAGCCTCGCAAAAGATTGTCTCCTGACACATTGGACGGCATCCGCGCCCTTCATGCTTCTGACCCCGCCACATACTCGACAGAGACGCTTGCCAAGCAATTCGAGGTATCGCCAGAGAACATCAGACGAGTCTTGAAAAGCAAGTGGCGACCTACCGATGCGGAGAAAGAGGAGAGGTCGAAGCGGTGGGAGCGAAGGGGAGTGCGGAAATGGTCAGAGATGGCGGCGCAAGGTTCGAAGCCGCCGCAGAAGTGGAGAGTGATGGGTGTTGGCAGTGTCAAGGGCGAGCCGGATCAGGTACCGGCGTGGAAGAAGAGAGCGCCGCAAAGGCCCCGACAGACCGACGAGCAGGATTACGAGGAAGAGTTCGGTGAGCGAATCTTGTGATAGGAAGCTATATCACCAAGTAATAGTAATGTCTTCACTCCTGATCAATTGATACTTGTCGACTGTAAATTGTACCTGAGTTAGCCCTCGTCTTGTAGTGCGACTTTTTCTTTCGGCTATGTAATATCAATGAGGGATGAGCTTAGACCTCATTGGCATTGATATTGATTTCGTTACCACTCGACGATATGAACATTTCCCACAGCAGAAAGCCTCAATCAAATTGCTTGCCTCTGACTGAGTTGCAGCGGAAGGTTATCCTCTACACTTATGATGGATATTTCTTTTAAACATCATTTTAGAAGACAGAATTATGGGATAGCTTATGTAAGCACTTTACCGCCACAGCCAATCAGCTTGTAGCCAGTAAGCCTATAAGAGGGTATGTGTCTGTCTATTTCCACCAAGTCGGATATTTGGTTGGTATGCAGTGAGTGGACGCAGATCAGTCTTTTTGAAGTCCAATCGAAAACCACAGTAGGTTCTTTGGGGAGGCTTGAATTTGAGTACACTGAAGCCACTGGTATATGTACAGTATTGCAATCCTCGCTCGTAACTCTCAAAGCCTTCGCTCAATAAATGAAACTAGATCTACTCCTCGTCGCCATAGAGAGCGCGGCCCTCCTTGGAGTTGACGAACTCGTTCCTGTTTCACTAGTCAGCGTTCCCGATCTTTCATAGTTTCTCCCGTCGTCCAGTCCCATATCCGTTGTGCAGAGCAGCCAATGACGCGCAAAATTTCCCGCAAATTTCTTCAATCTTTCAAGTGCTTTCCTTCCAACGCTGGAACTGACTCACTTCTCAATGGCCCACTGCATGGTCTCGTACGCAATGAGGAGAGGGACACCCCAGTAGAGGATCTGACCGCGGGTGCGACGGAAGGTGTTGAAGATGGCTGCACTGAGAGTACCGGCCATGGGGTTCTGGCGGTTCTGGGCGAGGCCATAGTGGACGATGCCCTTCTGGGGAAGGGAGCCTGAGGTGCGAAAGGATCAGTCGGACGTTCGTGTTGCCGGGAGGTGGTTCGACGCCTGTATCGAGTGGGAGAGCTTACCGAGGGCACCCCAAGGACCGAGGTAGCTGCGAGGCTGTCAGCAATACATTCTTTAGGCGTCGTCCAGCTATTGCGTCGCATTGTGCGCGGGCACTGGTCGGATGCGCATCAAGCGCGGGGCGCACTCACTTGCCGGGCTTGCCGCCGCCGCCGCCCCTGAGGATCTGAGAAGGACGCATGTTGTCTGGTGTGTTGGAGGTGTTGGGTGGTCGGAGAGGAGATGAACGGCGGATGCGACTGGGCTGGTATCCTTGGGGCGCTGATGTCCTTGCTGCTGGGAAGTTGAAGGCGACAGCGGGAGTGCCCGATTCGCTGGCGCGGGCGGTCGAAGCGGAGGTCTTAGCTCGCAGGACGGCGGCATCATCGAAGCGGCAGCAGCACCAGTTCCAACCAGGGAATCAGCTCGCTCGCCTGCACCAACTCCACCCGTTCATACCAGCAACCGCCTCAAGATGGCCGCCAACGCCCTCAACACGTTGTACCGCCTCGCCATCCCGTTGGCCGGCGGCGTCGCTTTTGCCCAGGCCTCCCTCTACGATGTCAAAGGCGGCAGCCGCGCCATCATCTTCGACCGTCTTAGTGGTGTCAAGGAGGGTGTCATCAACGAGGGAACCCACTTCCTCATTCCCTGGCTGCAGAAGGCGATTGTATACGATGTGCGCACCAAGCCCAGGAACATTTCCACAACCACCGGCAGCAAGGACCTGCAGATGGTCAGCTTGACGCTCAGAGTGCTGCACAGGCCCGAGGTGGCTATGCTGCCCAAGATCTACCAGGTATGTAGAGCGGTCATGAGACTACGGAACGGCATATTCTAACCGTATGGCAGAACCTTGGCCAAGATTACGACGAGCGCGTTCTTCCCTCCATCGGTAACGAGGTCCTCAAGGCCATTGTCGCACAGTTCGACGCTGCCGAGCTCATCACCCAGCGTGAGGCTGTTTCAAATCGCATCCGCACCGAGCTTCTGAAGCGCGCTGGAGAGTTTAACATTTCCCTGGAGGACGTCTCGATCACACACATGACTTTTGGTCGCGAGTTCACTAAGGCCGTCGAGGAGAAGCAGATCGCACAGCAGGAGGCCGAGCGTGCACGATTCATTGTCGAGAAGGCCGAGCAGGAGAGGCAAGCCAGTGTCATTCGCGCAGAGGGTGAGAGTGAGGCTGCAGACGTCATCTCGAAGGCTGTGGCGAAGAGTGGTGATGGTCTGATCCAGATCAGAAGATTGGAGACCCAGAGGGAGGTTGCACAGGCGCTCGCCAACAACAACAATGTCACCTATCTTCCCGGTGGCAGCGGCAGCGAGGGCAACAGTGGAAAGGGCAACTTCCTCCTTGGTCTGAGGTCATGAGCACAATACCATACCTAGAGGGACGGATCCTTCCTGTAAGTGTAATTTGAAGGCGTTCAGCCGGAACGGCGGCAATGGATACGCATAGCATGGGAATTTCGGTCGGTTGTAGGAATCTACACTTCTTGTCGAGTTTATTTTCAAGTGTCTCAGCACTGGACGACAGTGCTGTGGTTTGTGCTCCTCACTTGTTCCTGCCCACCGGCTGGCTTCTGCATCTTGTCACGGCTCGCTCAAGGTGCGATGTAAACGACCCACCGTCACCAGCGCCATCACAAATCTGTACGATGTCTTCTACGGGTTCTCGGAAGGGGCAATCGTAGTGGATCCGTCGATGGGTATGTATGCCTTGAAACTGGAGCATGGCATTGGCTCGTATGAACGCTCTTCAAGCACAAACCACCAAGTCGAGCGAATCCGAGCGCCATCTTTAGCGCGCGAATCATCGAAGGCCAAACCCCCGGTCAAAAAGCCCGGTCTTCACACGTTGCCGAGCTACGCAGGCTATCATTCAGCCGCACGCATCTGCATTCGTCAACCAGTAGCTCGAAAGCGAGATTTACCTAGCTGCATATTTGTTAGCGGTGGGTAATGAAAGGATAGGGCATCTCTTTTCCTTCTGCGTGCTGGACGATATGAATACTCTGGCACTCGTTCGCGCTCCTTCTTGCACTTGCGGCTTCAGCTGACCATCAACTTCATGACGGAGTATTTTGCCGCCGTCGGGTTCCCAGCCCGGGTCCTAGGACGCGTGCCGCTCTTGGTTCGATTCCTCAGCAGTGCAGGTCGGACGCCGTCGTCCTACGGTTTGGCGCGGTACGGGCCCTCGTATCGCTTCAGACCATGGCTGCGCCTTGACGCTGTCGAGCTTGAGAACATTGAGGAGCTCATCAATTATGGCGCCGACGCTCATCTTGAGGCCTTTCGGGCGTCTCATCTGGCAGTGTCAGGATCGACGGCTGTAGTGGTGAGTCTGGCAAACAAGTGACTGCCATGGTAATCATCGATTAAGTCCAGATACAGGGCGGTCTTCTTGTCGGCGGATCTAGCGCCATGCTAGCCCTCGAATCCCTCGTCGAGATGCACTGGAGTCCGCGCGCTCTTTTCATATTGAGCCTTTTGCTAAGCCTTCTGAGCGTCTATTTCACTTTGCTTCAGCAGCGCGAACTCGTCGCCATGGACATTCGCACCTTTCGACTTTGGCTCTGGGACGGCACCACCATCCCTGACCGGAACGACAGCTCAAAGCGGATTCGACGTAGCTCGTTATCCTCAAACATCATGCTGCAAGCGCCGTTCGAACTCCTCGCTATCTCTATCGCGCTCTTCCTGGGCGCAATAGGCTTCTACCTTGGCCTTGCTTACGCCAGTAAGGTAACGCTTAGCAAGGGGTGGGACAGCAACCTCGCTACCCTGCTCGGCTTTGTCGTGACGGCGGTCTTCTCCCTGTCAGTCTTTGGTCAGGCACTGGGAGAGAAGGACCGTGAGTTGACGAGATGCAAAGCTATGGTGGCGGAAGGTGAAGGTTTTCACCTCGTGCGCACGAGTCCCCAGGACATGGAGGCGAACTCGGGTTACACTGAGACCAAAGACTGGACGAAATCTCATGAGCGGTGACGATGACAAAGACAGCGATCAATTTATCTGCACTACTTGAAATCTTTAATCACGATATCCGATTTGAAATCATCGGGCCTAATCGCTTTCGACGGGGTGGCGTGAACAGCAAAACACGCCAGTCGTCGTTTTGTGATTGGGTCTCACCTGACTTGACCACTGTTCAGCTGTCGAGACCTGCTGCTGCCGTTGCATGCTACACCATGTATCACGGCGTCACACATGGTACCAGAAGGACCGCCGCGACTGTTGGCATTATGATACACATAAGTGCGGACACAGCCCGCAAAGCTTGGTTGCTCTGGAAAAGATAACGGGATGGTACGGTATCCGGCGTGGCAAGGGGGTTCTGGATGTCAAGCCAGACAAGGTAGACATCGAAGGCATTTAACGTTCTGCTTACGTCGGCCGCTGGTTGAAGAACTTTTGAAGGCAGAGGCAGAAGACGCTGAGCAGCCGGTGTATTACTGATTCCTACGGCATTCTTTGTCGTATTCATAACTCTGACTCAAGGGACAGTTTCAGCATTGAATATCTGATATGGTACTATTATTACTAGAAGTATCGACTATGAGGGTATAGTAATAACTGTCAATTCATGCTGCAAAGCCATCGAACTTGAGAGCCGTGTACGAACGGAACCATCTGTCCGAGATGAGGCGTTGCCATTTGTCCATCTCCGGCCTGGACCCGATTACCAGATCAGCTTGAAGACGAAGAAGTAAGCATAGACCAATGGCGCCAAGAT
This sequence comes from Septoriella neoarundinis, assembly GCA_022813125.1. Lineage (NCBI taxonomy): Eukaryota > Fungi > Ascomycota > Dothideomycetes > Pleosporales > Phaeosphaeriaceae > Septoriella > Septoriella neoarundinis. Next base: position 36,471 of record JAKLND010000004.1, read on the forward strand.
CAAAGTGAACCATCTTCCAAGTTCGTCCTCACCAGCCCGAAGAAGAAACCTCTCGATTCCGTTCCTGGGACTATCTGGGGCGAAAAACATGAACTGGAGATTTCCGTAGGTGAGCTGCGCGGTCTTCAGCGCACGGACAAACATGTCCTCCTCGAACTCCTTGATTCGCCGATCCAGCTCCGAGGGCGAGGCTGAGGACAGAACCGATTCCGTGATCGCGTCCGCAAGTTTGATACAGTCTTCGAAGGCGAGATTGACGCCCTCTCCTGCGAAAGGAGTCATGAGGTGTGCCGCGTCGCCGATGAGTGTGACCCCTTTCACATGCTCCCAACGATGTCCGATTGGGAGCATGTACAAGTTCCGCGGCTCGACAAAGTCATCTGCCCGCTGTGTAAAGGCTATAAGTCTGGGGTCCCAGTCTGAATAGTCTCGAAGGCAGGCCTCTTTGGAAACTTTCGTATCGCGAACATCATAGCCGCATTTCTTCTGCCACTCCTCGGACCGCACTTGCCATGCACCGATACTGAGGCTTCCATCGCCCATGTACTGTGCCATGATCGACTTCCCGTCAGACCAAGCGAAGAGCGATCCGCGATTGACCAGCTTATACAACTCTGGTTCTTTGATTTGGGCCTCCGGAATCCGGAATGCTTGGCCAGCGATTCCTGAGTAGACTGGCCTTGTCTGAGTGACCGTTGGGCGTACTTTACTCCACCCTCCGTCTGCACCCACGATCAGGTCGAAACCTGTTTGCGAAGGCTTGTTGACAAAATGTAGAGTACGGTTCGAGCCAACGTGAGATAGCTTGTGACCCCACCGAACAATGTCATTCGGTAGACTTTCGTACAGCAGACGCCTCAGCTCAGGACGATCAATCTCCGGCCGTCCGGTGGTCGAGCCCTCCTTATTGCCGCTGAGCTTCAGATAGCGAAGGAGATTCTTGTCTGCGAGCGTCATGGCCTCAGAGTCGAATCGAGCGTGCTTGAGGAATTCTTCGTAAAGATCTGCCTCCTTCAGAGCTCGCTGTCCGGTCTTGACATGAAGGTCCAAAGTGCCTCCTTGGCTGCGGAAGTTGATGCTATCTTCACTTTCGAATATCGTGACTTCCACATTGAGTGAGCGCTGCGTCAAAAGGCGACCAAGCATACAACCTGCGGGACCGGCGCCAATAACGGCGATCTTGAATGGCATGTTGGTTTGCGATATAGCGGGTCCCGTCGGGCTTCGAGTTGCAGTCGTGTCCAGCTCGAGTGAACGTCTTTGCTACGTTTCGACAGGTAGCCAGAAAACAGACAATGTCAATTAAGATGCGGATAGTATCCTCTGACAGAGCTTGACCAAAGACTTCATTAATATTGTCAGGCCCTCGCGGTCGTGTACGTTTTGGGAATGCGAATCGGCCCCGGAGCCCGGACTTAAAGTACGGCTTCGGCCGTAAGATCACCGAGAAGGATTGAAGGATTCAGGATTTGCTTGTGCCATCACGCATTTTCATCGTCGAAGGCTTTAGGAACATAGAAAACGGTAGCGACTTGCGAGAAACATCATGGCATGAAATTTGGAGCCATCAGAGCTTGGATAGTGAGGGTGAATGGTTTACCAGATGATGCGGTGCTTCGTAAATGTAGGACAGTTGCCCTCGAAAACATGTTAGCAACATGTAAGATTACAGCCTCGCCTTCGGCATCTGCTTCATCGCCTGTCTCACACCCAGATCCGCCAAAATCTCCTCGGTTCCTCCTAGAATGGCGTCGAATTTGTATCCACGGTGGAACATCTCAACCACACGGCCCATGCCACCTCTAGTGAGGCCTCTTCCACCGAAGATATTTGTCGCGTCGTCAGCGACGTCGTGGGCACACCTTGTCGCGTGGGACTTGAGAAGCGCGATAGGGCCGGAAAGAAGCTTGCTTTGCTGTGCGTAGGTCATGTTGTTCATCTGGTGAGTGATTTGCTCGAGCCAGGCCTGGTTCGATTCAGCCAACGAAATCATGCGGGCGATCTTTTGGCGGATGACGGGTTGCGAAATTAGAGGCTTGCCGAAGACTATGCGCTGATGCGACCACTTCAAGCATTCTTCCACGACAAGGCGCATCCAGCGAATGACACCGCCGCACATCATCCAGCGTTCCTGTGAAGAGTGTCAGCTGTTTGTTTGTCGGTATAAACAAAGATCAAGAAACGTACATGATTGAAGTTAGACATGACGACTTCGAACCCTTGGCCTTCTCTGCCCAGAAGGTTCTTGACGGGGACCTTAGCTTTGTCGAATTGGATGTACGTAGTTCCTGCAGCAGTGGAGTATGATGTCTTGATGAGCTTCGTCTCGACTGCATCGCTACGCGGAACGAGGAGTACGGAGAATCCTTTGGCAGTCTTGCAAGCCACGACGAAGTAATCACTGAACATGCCATTCGTGATCCACTTCTTCGTGCCTGAGACGAGGAAATGCTGGCCGTCCTCAGTGAGCTCTGCAGTCGTCCGGATACCGGCAACGTCGGAGCCTGCGAAAGCCTCGGTGACTGCCAAACACATTTTCCTGCCAGGACGTAAGCCAATTATCAATATCTGAAAGGTTGCAAACATACTTCTTTCCAGAAAGAACCTCATCCGTGACTTTCTGTTTCAACTCTTCGTCCCAGAGCCACTGCTGCACAGCAGTAAGAGAGATAGCCATGCCAGCCATGTTGCCATCCTGGAACCCTCGTGCCGCAGGCCTAGCAAGCTCCTGACCAACGATCATGTCGTGGAAATAATCGAACTCCTTTCCATCCACTACACCGCCCAAGATGTTCTTCCCGTGAAGGTGCTTGCCCGGGCCCAAGCGCATAGCAAGCACATTGGTCTCGGCCATCTTGTCAATGAGCTCCTGTGAGATGAATGTGCCGTCGTCCTCCTTCTCCCTCGCCTCCGGAGTGACGTGTTCATCGGTGAACTTGCGCATCGCCTTCTGAAGTCGTCTGTGGCTGTCATTGTAATATGGGCTGGCAGATTCCGGCTTCAACCACAGTGGTTCGGCGTAAGGGACCTCGCTCAGATCGCCAGGCTGAGGGTCAGCGATCTCAGGCTTCTCTCCCTCAACCTCACCAAGGCAGAGGGAAGAGTACTTTTGCAATACCTCATGTCGGTGGAGGTTGTAGAAGGCCTCGGTCGAATCTGTGCCTGCTATCTGGGCGAGGACGACGGAGCCGCCAGGATGGGCGTCGATGAAGTCGGATAAGTCATATACTTTATGGTCGATGATTGTCCAGATATTCTCCTCGGTGTTGTGCTGTATAAGTGTCAGCTAACTTGAATGCTGCTTGATTGGATCGTGAAGAGTGGCGAACCTTAGCGACTTCCTCCCGGGTGAGTGAGACGCTCATGTTGGGCAAAATTAAGGTGTATCTGAGAATCTATCACGGCTTTCACCAGAAACTAACGCGACCTGGCCGATAAAATGTACAAGTGTGTTTCGCGAAGGTCGCCATTTGATGACCTATCCGAAAGACCTGGGATGGTTGCCGAGGGCGAACGTGCCGAGGTTGATGATCCCTTCCTGCTTCGGAGCCGACAGGGGTTCGATCGACTCCGAGCCTGTCACGCTGCCTTTCTCCCATAGAACCCTAAGCGAAAAACACAATCTCACTAACGCAAGGAAAAGAATTTGAATCACTACAGACGATAGCTGGATACGGAATGAGTAGTTCGAGCGAGCTTCGATAAATCTGGTGACATCATATCTGAGATTCGATATATATTATGGTACCGTGACGATCAAACTGAAAACACCATGATGGTCGGAGCAGCTAAACACCTGCGGGCTTGCAATGGATGCTTCATTCATCCATTTTTTCTCGTTATCTGTATGCCTCTTCCCCTGCAAAAGCATCGTCACATCTTCTCAAGAGCCTACAAGTGCTTCTCGTTGACAAGCGAGATGCGGTAACGAACCTTGCCCGACTCGAACCTCAGAATTGCGTCGTTCGCCTTCTCCATTGGAATCTTCTCGATCCAGGGCTGCAATTTCTTGTCGGCGGCGAATTTGAGCATTTCATCAATTTGCCACGGCGGGCCGATCATAGAGCCGGCGAATTTAACACCCTTCGCGATGAACGCGAAAGCAGTAAGATCGGGCAACTTGTCCTCTGGCGCTCCAACTTGCACGAACGTTCCCTTGGTCCGCAGCAGGCCCAAGTAGTCGGTCACGGGCATCTTCGGGCTGGAGACTGTGCAGACGATCAGGTCGAGAGAGCGAGCATGGTGCTTGGCCCACTATTTTTCTGTTAGCCGGCGCTGGCAATTGAAGGCCTCTGGCAGTGCTGCTCAACTCACCTCCTTATCCTCGTCGGTAGAGATGTATTCGTCGGCACCCATCTTCAGGACGTCGGACTTCTTGTCGGCTTTACGGCTAATACCAACGACCTTGTCGGCGCCGAGCGCTTTTGCGAACAGCACGCCGAAGTGTCCAAGGCCACCTACGCCGATGATTCCGACTTTCTTTCCGGGACCGCAACCGTGGTTCTTCAGAGGGCTGTAGAGGGTGATGCCACCGCAAAGCATAGGAGCCGCTGCTTCGGAAGGTATGCCGTCGGGGATCTTCATGACAAAGTGGCTTGGTACCTTCGGTCAGCGTGAAAAAGTCATCCCTCGACTGAAAGCATTAGCGTACCTAGGAGCGCGGTGGTAGTCGGCATATCCACCGTACGACATGCTGCCATCTGGATAGGTGTCGGCAAAGGTGTTGGTACCGTGGGTGCAGTAATTCTCGTCGCCGTTGCTGCACTCCTCGCAATCAGGCTTCAGACACGAGTTGTTCTGGGCGCCAACGCCGACACGGTCGCCGACCTTGATGCCCTTCTCGACTTTGCTGCCGACGCGGACGGCTGTACCGACAATCTCGTGGCCGACACAAACAGGCTGCAGGGGAGATTTTGTCAGCATTGGATGCTCTTTGTTCATGGACGACACTGGGAAAAACGAACGTATGGCGTTGGGCCCCAGCCAGAGCGCAATGTGTGCAGATCAGAGCCGCAGATGCCAGAATGGGTGATCTTGATGTCGACGTCATTCTCCTCGAATGGCTTTCTGTTGTCGGGAAACTCCTGCCAGACCATCTTGCCGTCGGCGGACTCTGGGCCCAAGCCCATCCATCCCTGGAACTTGTAATCTTCGCCAGGCATCGTCGAAGTATTTGGTAAGAGTGAAGAGAAGGGCGATTTTGTGAGACAGGGAAGCTACTTGCGCGCAAGAGTTGTGAGCTCACAGGCAGGACAGAGGTACAAATACCATTCACTCTGCTCTAGAGCATGAGCTACGCACCATGACATCGCACGAGCAAGACCCGCGCAAACTCCGTGATCACCGTCGCGGCGATGCCAACCTCCACCACCGTCCGCGCCCACATTCCCCATCAATATGCGCGGGTGGAGTGACTGCGGGATCCAATAATCGCCCGCCTCGACCGCCCTTGCGCGCTCACTGCTCTGGACCAGTGTGTGACGTCAAGAAGCAACCGGGGCAAAGCCAAATTGTGCATGGGAAAAACACCTTGGCGATCCGCAATGAGGCTCAATTGTCTGGGAGTTGGCCCAACGGACAGATCGCTGGGCCATTGCCAATGATCTCGCGTGTTGAGGTCGCTGCGGGGGCGGCCGCGCGCGGGCTTGCATGAGGGGGACGTGGGGCCACCGCAGCAGTGCAACCGCGTTGTACCGTGGCCAACGGGCGCATGAAAGAGCCTGCAGAGGGTAGCATGGTAGGTGCGACAAAATGGGAGGACGGCATTTGTCACGGTGTCCGACTGACGGCGCGACGGTCGCGATCAAAGCTAGGCAGACGGTGAGAACGCACGTTTGAACAGCATGTCAGCACAGCAGACGTCTCATACAGTGTCCCATCGCTACATATGCCGTGAGGCAATGGCATACTAGTAAGACAATCCGTTTGCAATAGAATTAGAAAGTGAACTCATCGTGGTCGCGTATGCACAGAGCCTATCCTGGTATTTGGCAATCCTCTCACTTTGATCGTCCACAGTGCACAGCGATTTCCACAGCGCAAGCCGGGCGGCTGCACACATGATCGGTTGCGCGATGGCTCAAGCCTGTGCTTCGACAACTCTAGGAGCCTGAGTGATACCCATACCGGCCATCATCTGCTGTAATTCAAGTAGAGGCTCGGGCTGTTCCTCCCAACCTCTCAATGGACCCCAGACCAACGTCTTGCCAGCCTCCTCAATTGTACGTCTCAGGGCCGTGATGAGAGGCGCGCCCTGTTTGATTCCAGGAAACGCGTCGATCTCGACTATCTCCAAACGCGGGACCTGTTCTAGAATCCCGCGCAATATGTCCACACAGAACCACTTGTATGTGTCCTCGTTGGCATTCTTTCCACGAAAGCCATTGAAGAAGCTGTCGCTTGGGTCGCATTGGACAAAGATTTTGAGTAGCCTGAGATTCGTGCAGTCACGAAGCCCCAAGCTAGGTTCTGTGTTCTGGCATTTCGGTATCTTGCTCCAGCCCTTTCCAAACCTGACCTCCATGGTGTTGATAATGTTGCGGTACCTTGTAGGGATGCGTGCGAGCAACGGCTGCTTCGTGTAGAAAAATCGATCGTGGTGCGGGTACAGGCGCATGGGCTGGCTATAGAAGACGCGGTATGCTTCATCGTGCATTTGGCGGCTGACTTGCAGTAGACTGAGCCGTGGCCGGACAAGGTACCAGTTTACGTTAGGCTCTGGGAGGGCATAAGTTAGTCGGGCAGTAATTCTCGCTGCAGGTATACGACAGCGACTCACCAAGATCAAGCGGCGGGTCAGGACGCTCATCAAGCCCTACGATGTTCCCGGCCCGCTGCTTGCCTTCATAGAGCTCCATAACATGCCGCTCTGTGACATGGAAGACCTCCTCGTATATGCGCAACCTCAGCTCCGATGGCAAGTCGAAGAAACGAAAGGGTTGCCTCTTGACGGGCGGTTCATCGTCCATGTCCTCCTCTTCCTCTTTCACCAGTGGCGGAGGTGAATGAGAACGCGCTGGCAGCGTGGAAGCGGGTTGCGAAGATGATGGCGAAGCGTTTGAAGGCGTAGTGGCTTTCGCCTTCGAAGCGGTAGGCTTCGCTTTACGGTTCTTCGCCATTTTGAACAGCGCGAAGGAATGATGTACTAGACGGGTTTTGTCCAAATGAAGCAATTACGGGGGAGAGGATAGGTAAGGGAAGGTACAAGACCAGCTCAAGCCATCGCGTGACCCGGCATCTAATTACGCAGCCATATTGATGGCCGTAGACGCGGGGACTGGTTGCGAAGTGGCGTTATGTGCGAAGGCTTTGTCGAGGTGGTAGTTGTAGTTACAGTAGTGGATGGTCGGTCGCTCGCGGCGGAGGGTTGAACGCGGGCCTAGGCTCAGGCGAGGCACGTGATGGGTTGTACAGTCATAACGGGAGTCCCTGTGTAATCGCTAAAGGTGCTCACAGCGCTTCTTTGTAGACGGTCGTTTGTCTGCCCAACGGGTTTCAACTTCGTCTCCAGGATACGCGGATAGAAGCCTAAATTTCTCGAAGGGGGTCAACTTTCATGTGAAGAAAAGAGAAGAGAATCGCGAGGCGGGGCGAGTTCGTGCTTTGTAGGCGTGTGCGCCGGGAGTTTCTCGGGCGAGCTGGTTGTGTCCACCTCAGGCATCGACAAGTCGCGACCATCAATTCACTGACTTTGAGAGCGGTGATCAACTGAGCCATAAAACCCCAAAGTAACAATCATGGCCTCGTTTGCGATAGAGGTTCCGGGCGAGTCCAATCCGCTTACGGAGAACCTTCTCATCCACAGCCTTACAGCGGCTTCCTCATTAGATCCACAACAAATCCAGAGTGCCACCAAGCAATTGCAGTCATGGGAGAAGTCACAAGGCTTCTATGTACATCTTCAGTCGGCCTACCTTGACAGACGTCTACCGCTGGAGATAAGATATCTGGCGATCATTCAACTGAAAAACGGTATCGACAAATACTGGAGGAAAACGGCAACAAAGTAAGTAAGAACGATTTTCTTCTTCGATATGTGTACAAGCCGTGATCAGTCTTGAAAATGATGCGCCCTAAGCGACTAGATACGTGCTTCGATCGAGACTACCCCAATCAAGAGTATGAGTTATTTCTGCTAAGCTGGTTCGGGTTTTTTATGCTGACGGGGTTGATCAGCGCAGTGTCCAAGGAAGACAAGGAAATTATCCGCTCCCGACTTGTTGAGGGTGTGCTCTCCGAAGGTAACAACAGACTCGCACTACAAAATGCCCTGGTCTACTCAAAAATCGCGCGGTTCGAATTCCCTCAAGAATGGCAGGATGCCATAACTTCGATCTTGGGCACCGTCAGAGATCGCCAAGATCATGCCCGGGAAGGAAATGCACTGCTCGTGCTACTGCAACTCACCAAAGAACTCTCTACGGGGCGCTTGCAGAGGACTAGGCAGCACCTGCAGAGCGTGACGCCAGAGATGGTACATGCCATTGGCGAGCGGTATGCCAACCACGTTGATTCGTGGCGTGCTTCCGTTGGCGAGCATTCCGGCGACCCTGCAATTGAAGCAGCTATGAAAGATAGCTTGCTTTGCATCAAGACGCTGAGGCGGCTGTTGATTACAGGCTATGAGCACCCGAATAGAGACAGCGATGTCATCTCATTTTGGAAACTGTCAATTCAGAATCTTGGGGCGTTCATGCAATTACGGAGCAACAGTCAATTGACCGATACGACAAGAACACTTCTGGAGAAACACATGCTGCAGCTTGCAAAATTACATCACGAGCTTTCACGAGACCATCCCGCAGCGTTTGCTTTACTTCCAGACTCCATGGAGCTTGTGCACTCGTATTGGTCAGTAACGAAGGAGTTTGGAGAGAGCTTTGGCTCGAAAGAAGCCGTGACATCTTCCGTTGCCAATGCGAGTATTGGCACGGATGGTGATCAAAACGACCAGACAGTCATGGAGAAATTGGTGCTGCGGGGCATGCTAATCTTGAGAGCTTGCGTCAAAATGGTACACAACCCTACTCAGACTTTCAAATACAAGCAGCCACAGGACAAAGAGGAGCGTAGTCAGGCTACTGAGCTTCTGAGGCAACATCTTCTACAAGAAAACTTCGTCCGCGACATCATGGAGACGGTGGTGACTCGCTATTTTGTCTTCCGCGCGAGCGACCTCAGAGAATGGGAGGAAGAGCCAGAAGAGTGGGAGAAGAGAGAAGATGGCGATGGTGAAGACTGGGAGTTCAGCGTCAGATCTTGCTCTGAGAAGCTCTTCCTTGACCTTGCCATCAATTACAAGACGATACTGGTCCAGCCGCTGTTGCAAGTGTTCTACTCTGTCGCGACGCAAGATAACGAAGACGTCTTGTTCAAGGATTCGGTTTACACGGCAATAGGATTGTCAGCGCCGGTCGTCTTCGAACAGCTGGACTTTGATGCATTCATCCGCGACGTTCTGGTGCAGGAAGTTCAAAAGCAAAAACCGGGGTTCCATATTGTGCGTCGTCGCGCGAGTATACTGCTTGGTCAATGGATCTCTGTTAAAGTCGGAGATCAGAGCAGACCTCTGGTCTACCAAATTTTCCAGCACCTCCTCACCAAAGATGGACAACCTTTGAACGACCAAGTCGTCCGCGTGACGGCAGGTCGCCAACTGAAGAACATCGCAGATGATTGGGAGTTCAAAGCCGAGCACTTCCTTCCGTACGCTGAAACAATTCTGGGAAGCATGATGCAGTTGATTGACGAGGTGGAGCTCACCGAGACGAAGATGGCCCTCCTCAACACCATCTCAGTCATCGTCGAACGCCTGGAGCACAACATCTCGCCCTTCGCCGAGCGCATCATCGGACTCCTGCCGCCCCTATGGGAACAATCCGGCGACGAACACCTGATGAAGCAAGCGATCCTCACTATCCTCGCGCGCCTTGTCAACGCCATGAAAGCCGACTCCCTCGCCTTCCACTCCCTCGTCCTCCCCATCATCAAAGGCGCCATCGAGCCCGACTCCGAAACGCAAGTCTACCTCCTCGAGGACGCCCTCGACCTCTGGGCCAACATCATCGCGCAAACACCCTCCTCCTCCGCCTCCCCCGAACTCCTCTCCCTCGCGCCCCACCTCCTCTCCATCTTCGAACTCGGCTCCGAAAACCTCCGCAAAGCGCTCGAAATCGCCGAATCCTACCTCCTCCTCGCCCCATCCCACATGCTCACCCCACCCCTCCGTACCTCCCTCTTCACCTCCCTCACCTCCCTCCTCGGCTCCCTCCGCCCGGACGCCAACGGCCTCGTCTGCAACCTCGTCGAGGCCGCCGTCCGCGCCGCGGAGCACCTCGGCGCCGAGCCCGCCGTCCAAGAAACCGCCTCCGACCTCGTCGCCACCGGCTTCCTCCCCGCCCTCCTCGCCGGCCTCCACGGCAGCTGGAAAGCGCACTGCACGACCGGCCCGCGCGCCCTCGAGCCCCCGGTCGACGGCATCGTCGAGACAGACTACCTGTCCATCCTCGCGCGCCTCGCCGTCGCCTCGCCGCCCACCTTCTGCCACGCCCTGCAGGCTTCCGCCCCAGCCCCCGCCTCCGCCGCCGCGGACCCGCTTTCCCCAACCCTCACCTGGCTGCTGGAAGAGTGGACCGCGCACGCGGCGGACAACATCGGCTCGCCGGCGCGCCGCAAGCTCGCCGCGCTCGCGCTCGCGAAGCTCCTGTCGACCTCGCACCCGGCCGTGCTCGCGCAGCTGCAGGCGCTGCTGACGCTGTGGACGGACGTCGTCGTCGAGCTGCGCGAGGAGGCCGCGGACCTGGGGTCCGACCCCTCCTCCGACAAGCTGTCCGACAGCCTGGTGTACGCCGCGAGCGCGCCGGAGGCGGAGGGCGCGGGGCCGCCGGAGGCGCCGGAGGAGGGGCGGAGGCGGGAGCTGGCGAATGCGGATGTCGTGCATCGGGTCGGGCTGCCGGCGTGGGTGGGGCATTATTTGGGGGAGGCGGCGGCGGGCGTGGTGGGGTTTAGGGAGGAGTGGTTGGGGCGCGTGGATGGGGATGTTGTTAGGGCGTTTGGGGCGTTGGGGATTATGTGAGCCCTTCGGGTTGGTGGGGAGGGAGTGTCGGAGCGACGAGGGGAGTTGGGGGGTTTGGGGTGTTTGGAAGGGAGAAGCATAGCATAGAAGTAGTAGAGTCGAAGGTAATGCGATACTTCCGTGAAAACTCCTGTTCTTGCATTACTCGTAGGCGAAGGTGCCCGCGCTGCGCTTCGTCGTGGATACCTTGTGTTTCGTTTCTAGCTGCTGCTACACCGGCTGGGTCTCGGCCGACGTGGTTGTTTCGTAACTGTATCCAGACGAAAAGAAAATCAAACGGAACTCGCGTGTGGAAACCAAAGCAAAGCAAACCAGAACATCATGCCCGCCCGCTTGATCAATATCGTAAAAGTCATAACCCCTCTTTAGCCCAGCCCATACCCAATCCCCATCAATCCTCATCCATTCATAAAGCACGTACGACAATCAGCACGAACCCCCCTACCTCATACTGCTCCTCGCCCTCCGATCGTACCGGTCATCGTACCGATCGTCGTACCTCTCCCCCCTCTCCCTCTTCTCATCCCTCCAATCCCTCCACTTGTTCTCTGCCAGGTTCGCCCCGAGCCCGCCGACGACGGCGCCGATCGCCATGTCGCGCTTGCTGTTCTTGCGGCCGCCGCTGAACTCCCGCCCGGCGAAGCCGCCGATCAGCGCGCCGGCGACGCCCACGCCCAGCCCTTGCAGCGACGTGTCGAAGTGCTCGTCAAACTTACCGCGGATGCCGGAGCGGGAGCGCGAGCGCGAGCGGGACCGGCTGCGCGAGTAGGAGTCGCGCCGGCCGCGGGATTTGTCGCGGCGGGAGCGCGAGCGGGTGCTTTGGGCTGCGACGAGGTCGCCTTGCGAGCGGCGGTAGGGTTGCATTTGGTTGTTTTGCTGGGGGGAGAGGTAGGGGCCGGCTTGGTAGGGACCGGACTGGTAGGGGTCGTTGAAGGAGGGGTTGCGGGTGTGGTCGCGGGCGGGCTGGGAGGGGGGTGTCAGCAGATGGTAAATGGTTAGATGGGATGGCAGGACGTACTCCGCGGTACCGCTCGGTCTCGATGATCTCACGGTCGAAGTCGCGGTCACGGTCGGCGTCGTAGCCGCGACCGCTGGCTTTGAAGCGACGGCCGGTGCGGTCGTCGTAGTCGCTGTCGTACTCGTCGTCGTAGTAATCGTCGTACTTGCTGCCACCGCGAGAAGCCGGGCGCTCGGAGCGGCCGTAGCCGCCGTTGGCGTGCGACATCCTGGTGCTGTCGCGACGGTCGTCCTTGTTTCGGCGCTGCAAGCGGGAGGAGGTGCCTACGAGAGAGGCGGAGGGCTTGCGCGAGGGGTCGTCTCGCTCGGCTTCGTACTCGCGGAGGACTCGCTCGCTCTGCTCGCTCTCTTCGTCCAGGTCGTGCCGACTCGGGCTGAGGTCGAAATGCGTGCGGGAGGCCGGGGCTCCGCGGCGGGAGGCGGGTGGTTGGTGGTCGGAGGGGTCGCCCCGCGGGCGGGCGGAGTCAGAAATGGCTGCGTTGTCCTTGCTCTTGGGCGGCTTGTGGCCGGTGACGACGTCGTAGAGCTTGTCGAAATACTTGGTGTCGGCGAAAGCGTCTACGGTGGTTGCAGCGAATTCGACGGGATAGTCCATGGCGGGCGGGCAGCGCGGAGGCGCAGATTATATACGGGGGCGGCGGGCGGATGACGTGTGGCGGAGTGTGCAGGCCGACGATCCACTCAGGGCGCTGTGGGAGCTGGGAGGGTGCAGGGTGTGTCGGGGCCGGGCGTGCGAGGGTCCGGTGAAGTCTGTGTGGAGGGTAGCGAGCGGGAGGAAAGATGCTTGGCGGGACGATCACAGGTACAGGCAGAGTCAGCGCGGGAAGGGCGGCCTCAGGCACAGGCCACACACCCTTGTCCAGAGTAAGGCAGTGGCTGCGATTGCGGCTGCGATTGCGGCTGCGATTGCGGCTGCGATTGCGGCTGCTGGCGTGAGCGCGCGCCCGGCCGGCCTGAGCTGATGCGCGTGAGGGTGGGAGAGGGAGAGGGAGAGGGTGTTTTGGTGAAGATGTGGCGGGTGGCGGGTGAGCAGGCGACGGGCGGGCGGGCGCAGGGCGAGCGGCGAGCGGCGGCACTGCAGGTGAGGAAAAGACGAGGGTGTCGGGTGGGAAATAATGGCTGTCGCGTCGCAGGTGTGTAGCTACAGTACAGTAGGTGTGGTGGTAGGTGTGGTGGTAGCTTGTGAGGTCATCGCGCTGCTGCCCGACTGCGATGAGCATCACCGTTTCCCTTCAAGCCTTTTGTGCGCGCGCCTAGCACTCACCGTTCTTTTGCCGCGCGCTCTGCTCTGATGAGTCGAGGGGTACCTGGGTACTTTGCATTTTCCATGCGTGCATCTGCTTGCCATGCGCCATGCAGCCCGGTCAATAATAATAAAATGCAGGCAACCCCTACCGTAAGGGTGCCTCCTTGTGCCTACCGACCAAGGCGCAGCCTGCCTCAGGTCGTGCAGACGGCCGGGGCTGTGGCACGCCTTCGTGCCCCTCATCGCACGCCGTCGCCTCGTGGTGGCGGAGGCCATCAGCCCACCAGGCGCAGCCTCACTGGACGAGAAGTGCGGCCTTCACAACCACCAGCTCCCACCCACATACTGCAAACTCACTACGCGGAGCACCACCCGAACAATCTGTGTTTCACGCCCGCGTGCACGCAGACCCTGATGCATCCGACGTCGCATACGTTTCGCTGCTGCGGCATTCGAGACGGGCACATGCTTGCATTTCCAATTTATTACCTGCGTAAGCTGTGCATCAAGCACCTCACCTACCTCTTCCCATCCACTCTTCCAACAATCACGGACTCAATGCCTCATCCACAAGATCAGCCAACTCCGCCAGCGAACTCACCCTCCCCACCATCCCAAACTCCCCCTGCACATCCTCCCAACTCCTCCCCTCCGCCTCCAGTATTCCATACCTATCGACCCATACGCTCCTCAGCCCAACCTTCTTCGCCGGCTCATGATCATGGAACAGACTTTGCGCAACATGGCAGATCTCATCCTTCTCGATCCCATAGTCCGCCTTCAAGTGGTCGAACAGATAACGAAAATTAGCCAGATCAGGCTTATACGACCCGATGTCCTCCTCAAGGTAAGACGCCGCAAACGGACACCCCTTCAGCGGGCCCGCCAACGTCCCTTCGTAAGAGAAGTGGTCCATATTCGTCAGCGGCACGACGACCTCGAAGTGCTTCGACAGCCGCTTGATCGCGTCGACCTGTTGACGATGAAAAGTCAGTAAGTCTCAATCCAATCCAATTCAATCTCATCCAACCATCTCGTCTCCCCACTCAACTCACCGTATCCCCAAACGCCCCAAACCCCCCAATACTCCTCCCAAACGCCCCCGCCGCCTCCTCCACCTCCTCCCCAGTCATCCTGCCGTCGTCCACGACCCCGATCTCCCTCGCGTACGCCCTCAAACCCTCCGCGTTGATCTCCGACTTGCGCATCCCCGGCCGCTCGCGCTCGATCCGCGCGTGCTGCGCTTCGATCGCGCGCAGGAAATCGCCGTCCGAGCCCGCGGCGCGGATGTGGCGGGACAGAGGCGTTGCGTGCGCGGCGCGCACGATGCCCGCGTCCCAGTCGACGAGCGTGCCGTAGATGTCGAGGGTGAGGGCGCGGATTGAGCGCCAGGGGACGGTGGTGGGGGTGGGGGCTGTGGGTGACATGGTTGCGTTGGTACGATGTGGGTTTAATGCAAGGGCGGTAGTTTCGACGAGCGGTTGGCGAATCGCGAGTGCGATTTGGGGATGTGTGAGATGCGGGTTTGTCGAAAGAAGGGGTTGTGGATTTGGTGTTCGTGGGGGTTCTGAGTGTGGTTATATAGACCGGTCGTGACTCCGCGCCCTTTTACACTCTGGGCAGTGGGCGTGATTCACAATATCTAAGAAGGCAAGGGTTGGCGGCGATCTTTGCAGTTACCTACTTGAATTTATCCGCGAGGTGCTCTGTATACCCTGTGGAGCCTATCGGATTAGCTTTCATGATGATTGATTGGAAGCCCAAGACGCTGTGACTCTGAATGGAGAGTTTATGCATAGCTCGATGGAGAACGTGGGCAACGCAGATATGGCTGTCGCTGGTTGAATTTGGCTGAAGATGCTGCAACTGAGCGCTAAGAAGACTATCTGACACACTCAAGAACATCCTCAATCGATCATTTGTCGAATAATTGTTGCATGTGTTTTGGTGCAAAGAAACAACCATGTCTTGTCGTTCCAATGCCGTAGGGACCGTGCGCTCGCTCGCGTGCGGAGTTGCTGGCGCCGAAGCTTGAGCTTGAAGTTGCGCATGCGACAAGCGGCAGAGCTTCATCGTCCGCCGTGGACATTTCGCTGCCTTCCAACGAAGCATCTCCCAGAATCACACCCTATCACGCTCATTACTACATCTGCACACAACCATGTCGACCGACCCTCGAGCTAGGCGCCGCGCGCAACCTCCGCCCCCACCACCACCTCCAGAAGCAGAACCCGACATGACAACCATGGGCCTCGACGGAACAAACGACCGCCCACCCTCGACAACAGCAAATGGCCAATCCACCGACATCCCAACCCACGCGAAACCCTCCGAAGAAAGCTTTAAACTGAAATTCTGCACCGTCTGCGCCAGCAACAACAACCGGTAAGCCCTCCCTCCCTCCCTCCCACCCCACCCCCTCAAGCCACCCAACCACTAACCCTCCCCTCTCAAAGATCAATGGAAGCCCACCTCCGCCTCACGACCGCCCCGAACCCCTACCCGACCATCTCCTTCGGCACCGGCTCCCTCGTCCGCCTCCCCGGCCCCAGCATCACCCAGCCCAACGTCTACACCTTCAACTCCACCTCCTACGCCGCCATGCACGACGAACTCCTCGCCAAAGACCCGCGCCTGTACCGCGCGAACGGCATCCTGCCCATGCTCGAGCGCAACCGCGGGGTGAAATGGGGCCCCGAGCGCTGGCAGGACTGGCGCGTCGGGGTGCCGCGCGTGGGCGCGCGGCCGGGCGTCGAAGGCGGGGGCGGGGAGTGGGCGAGCGACAAGGGCAGCCGGGGCACGGAGGGCGGCAGCGTGGACGTCGTGATCACGTGCGAGGAGCGGTGCTGGGACGCCGTGGTCGACGACCTGATGGCGCGGGGAGCGCCGCTGAACCGCCCCGTGCACGTGTTCAATGTGGACATCAAGGATAACCATGAGGAGGCGCTGGTCGGGGGCAGGGCGATTTTGGAGCTGGCGGATGCGTTGAACGGG
>JAKLND010000004.1:52811-306275 GCA_022813125.1 Septoriella neoarundinis
TGTGTATTTCTTTGTTTTTTTTTTGGTGGGTGGGGGGGTGGGTGGGGTTTTTGGGGTGTTGGTGGTTGGTGTTTTGGGGTGTGTGTGTTTTTTGGGGTTGGTGGGGGTTGGGGGGGGTGGGGGTGGGAGCGGGTTTGATGAGGGGGAGGCGGGCGCGAGGGCGGGGTTCGATGAGAGGGTGCCGGATGTGTTGGCGAGTTGGCAGGAGAGGTGGCCGGCGCTGCCGGCGTTGTGGACGTTGGCTTGGTTTTAGGTGTGGTCGTGATTGATTGATTGAGGAAGAGGGTACGGAAGGGGCTTTTTGGGTTTGTTTTGCTTGGTTTTATTAGCGAGGAGTTTGGCGTTCAGAATGGGTTTTGGCGACCGCGAGGGACGCCCGGATCAGACAGGCGACAAGATCTCGCTCAGGCAATTGTTCGATATGCGAATTCAATGGCGCATCATAGCGGCTCTTCCTCCAACGCGTTATCGCCTCCCCAGGCCTCGATCAACTTTGTCAATGGTCGCGGAAGTGGCTCGGGAGGCGTCTCAGCAGAATGCCATCTTTTTCACAGAAGGAGGACGACGAATAGTGGCATCAATCAACTGTACACCTAAAATCTCAGCCGTCTCCCAGACCAAGCACGGCGCGAGCAAGCTACTATCGGCTGCTTCGGCACCTTGGAAAATTGAGCATCAATTGAAGGATGGATCGATTCACGCGATCACTGACGGACAAACAATGTGGCAATATCAGCAACCCTAGCACATCTATACAGGCCGCTCCCAAAAGGGTTGTCTCGCAAGACTCCTGTGAGGGCTCTATGAGGCCAACTCTGCTAGGAAATTATACCCGTAGGCTTTTGGACCGAACAGGTCGTTGAACCTCTGGAATGGCCAAAGCTCAGAGGTGGAGCCCACCATGATCGACA
This sequence comes from Septoriella neoarundinis, assembly GCA_022813125.1. Classification (NCBI taxonomy): domain Eukaryota; kingdom Fungi; phylum Ascomycota; class Dothideomycetes; order Pleosporales; family Phaeosphaeriaceae; genus Septoriella; species Septoriella neoarundinis. The sequence continues at coordinate 53,723 of JAKLND010000004.1, forward strand.
AGGGCGGTCAACACTCCAAACGGAACAGAATCAGCCAAGCGCTCCTCTTGTAAAACTGTGAATTTCGTCGAGTCTCATGAAAGTCAATCCAACTACAATCGCTGCTGTGACCGACCTGCAATTGAAGACGTTCCAAGATGCCAAGCCGGCCCTGTTCGGCAGCCCTATCGCAAGGCTGAGGCGGGAACAGCGGGTAAGGCGCACAAGAGGAGCTCAAGAGTGGATCTTGCCCTCGCGTCCACGCCCACATCGCGTCTCCAAGGCCGGTCTGAACATGCTATTCTCGAAGCAGGAGACAAGATGCCACGTCATGCCAAGCGCAAGATGGCCGTCACGCTGGCTCTCCAGCAGGACTGGCGTTCCGTAAACCCGCTCGAGTGAGCTCTTGTGAGTATCGCCATACATCCTCTTTGTCTCCTGGACCCACGACTAGCCATGCTGGAGGCCACCAGCTATGACCCGCTATCCCCTCGCTCCAGCAGTGACGAGCCTCGGAGCGGTGAGGAGGACCTGGAGATTGATTGGGTCCTCACATACAACTTCGACGACATCGGTACGGAACCAAAGGATCTGGGTGTGTGGAAGTGTGGCAGATGCCGGCCCCAAGAATAATTGACTGACTGAGTATCACTGCTGTGCAGAGGGCGCAGATGCCGCAGAAGAGTTTCGCCGGCTGATCCATCAGCTGGACGGTCGTGGGCTTCAAACCCAAGTTCGGCATGGCTACGGGCAATCTCTCCTTGTATTGATACGATGCCCTCGAAATCTGTTGGGCAACGAGGTCTACCGCTCGAGGTAAGCATACTTAATCGTGGACTCTCTTCGTAGACAACGTCGAGTCTAACAGAACCAGGGTCAAGGACTGGCTCCACGGCATTATCCACGCTAAACCAGTCGGCGATAGCAAGACCGTTGTGAAAGCCGATACACCCGCCGAAGCCCTTCGATCGGCCTATCACCTAATCACCTGGACACATGAACAGGGTGGTGCCGGAATCACTCCAGGTCATGGACTCTGGCACAGGGTCACTGAGTCCTTTCCACCTCAAGATGCTCTTGCTAATCGCAAACTGCTGAAGTACTTCGCTGGTCGAACGTTCCTCAATGACAATGATCTTGACAAGATTCGTGCTTTGTTCGGCGAGAAGGTATGTTGGCTTTACTTGTTTGATCTTAAACTCGAACAACTGACGCGATCCAGGTGGCATTCTACTACGCATTCATACAATGCTACTCGATATTTCTCATTATCCCTACGATCTGTGGAACACTGACTTGGCTATTCTCTGGACCTTACTCTTCAGCCTTTGCAGTCCTCACGTGTCTATGGGGAATCATCTTCGTCGAGTATTGGAAACGTCAGGAAGTCGATCTCAGCATCCGCTGGGATGTTAGGGGAGTCGGCGGACTCAAGGTCAACCGACCTCAATATGTTTGGGAAAGGGAGGAACTCGACCCAGTTACTGGCGAGCTGAAGCGCACCTTCCCAACCCACAAACGCATCCTGAGACAGCTCTGGTTTCTTCCTTTCGCTGCTCTCGCTGGCGTCGTATTAGGGACCGTGCTTCTGGTCACCTTTGCTTTGGAAGCCCTCATGTCAGATGTATATGGTAGTGTCCTTGAAGATCGTTGGGTACGTGCCATAACGCGACCTAATTCTACATGGATCGGAAATCTATACTGACAATGGCCAATAGTATCTGCAGTACTTGCCAACCATCCTGCTCTCCGTGGCATTACCTTACATTTCTTCGAGCCTTACTGACCTCGCGACGAGACTGACCGACTTCGAGAACTACCGCACAAAAGACGAGTACGACTTGGCCCAGGTACAAAAGTCGTTCGTTCTCAACTTTATCACATCTTTCTTCCCTATTGTGCTTACTGCATACGTGTACATACCCTACGGCTCCAGGCTCTTGCCTCTGATCGTACCCTCGACATGGGATGCGAAGAACGTTGTCAACTCGTTCGACATTGATCCTGGCAGACTGCAGGAAGAGGTTATTTCCCTCTCTATGGCAGCGCAGGCGATGAACTTCGGTGAAGAGTTCCTTTACCCTTTTCTCAAACGGAAAGCATTCGAATTCTGGCGACAACATCACAGGCAGAAGCGTGCAGCAACCTTCCACCAGAAAGACCACTCTTCGCCCGAGGAGAACAAGCTATTCAATGACAGTCCTTACGAGGCGCGATGGCTGACGAGGCTTCGCCATGAAAGTGATGCCGAAGAGTACGACGTTCACGAAGACATCATGGAAATGGTTGTGCAATTCGGCTACCTGACTTTGTTCGCTCCGGCATGGCCCCTCATGCCGCTCGGTTTCCTTTTGAACAATTGGGTGGAACTCCGTGGCGACTTCTTTAAACTTAGCAGCGAGAGTCAGCGTCCACCACCAATCCGCGCCGATTCGATTGGTGATTCCGTGGCCGCACTGGAGTTCCTGACTTGGCTGGGTACTCTTTCGACTGCGGCATTAGTTCATATCTATCGCGGACCAGGGCCCATTAGCACTACGCGACCTTCAAGGCTACTTCTCACCATCTTCATCGCCGAGCAGGTGTTCCTGGCCGTGCGGTTTGGCGCCAAACATGCCTTTGCCAAATTCGGTTCCGCCGCTGTGAGGGAAGCTGAAGCGAAACGCTTCATGATGCGGAAGACGTACCTGGAGACGTTCTCCGAAGAGAAAGCTGGCACCTCGCGTCGCGTGCGCTCTCGTACATACGCTGGAGAGCGCAGGGGCTCCAGGGCTGTGGGCCTTACAGCCTCCAACCCAGGGACCCCGGTCGGTGAATTGAGCCCTGTCAAGGAATTTGAGAAACAGCTGCCCTCGATCACTGTGAACGATGAGTCAAGTGCGAACACGCAGGAATTTGACTCGGAATACACCACTGATGCTGCCGAGCGCTTCTGGACGGAGGATCTCGAAGCGCTCGATACAGCTGAGGTTGGGGTTAGGCTCATTAAGGCGCTGAAGTCGTGGTTTGCGAAGAATGGGGACCCTGCAGGTATGGATGACCGAAGTAAGGCAGACTGATCGCGTGATCAATCATCCGTACGGAGAGAAGTATCAACCTAACCGGAGCCCATCATATTCGAGAATCCATGATACACGATCATAACGGTAATTCACGTTCACCTACTCCCACTAGAGTACACAACAGCCACACCAAAGATTGTTCCGTCTCGTCAAGCTTTCTGTCGTGCGGAGAGCCTTTTCAAGCTTCCGCTCTCATCAAGTGTGGGTCTATACCGCGGCTATTCAGCCGGCAATCTCGCTACCGTTAGCGAGCGTCCAATAGCGCGCCACCGAACCGGGCTATATCTTGCGGGGATTCATGACAGAAGAAAGCGCCTTCGATTCTCGGTTTTCGATTGACCAACGTACCATTGACCATGGCCGCAATGTTGAAGCTCACTCTCGCCGGCTTTGTCGCCCGCGCAATTGCTGCTGAGCCACCAGCAATAACGCCTGCGCCACGGCTTTATCCTAGACAGGACGATCCGGCTCTCGTTGGCTACGTCGAACAAGCATGTGCGTGAGACGACATTCGTTGCGGGACATTTTAGAGGACTTACGAACATCAACAGTCTACGAATCACGACGCTGCGATTGTACGTGTCCCTCCGCAAGTTCACCACGTAACTTTCACTCACCATCCCAGACCCGCAAACCGTCTCCACAAGCGGCTCCTACGTCCAGTGCTGCCCGGCCACCGGCGAGTGTCCTTTCTACACGACATGCTCGTCCAACACGCTCCTCGCGGCCAACGCTACGGTCCCGTGTGACGTCGATGCAACTCTGGCTTGCAACACGGGTCTAGTCTTCGCCACGATAGACGCTGCTGATCCGGCGTCTTACCTCGCGTGCTGGCAGACGTCGCTGGGCAGCGATGCGCTCACTATCATTCGGAGTGTTGACGAGACGGGTAAGTCCGCGGCAATCGAGCAGAGACAATGAAGATCAGCTTCTTACTGTGTGCACAGCGGTTGCGGGCGGAAGCAGAACGTCTGGAAGCGCTTTAGTCTCGCCGTCTCAGCCTGGCTCGGGCTCGGACACCGCGAGACAGACGTCGTCTGCCTCCGAAACGACTTCTGACGGGCGGAGTGCGAGCTCTACGGCTGACGGATCGAGCGCTAGCGGAAGTGGCGCGAGCGGTGCTGCTGAGAGCTCGCCGTCTGCTGACGCTGCAGCTGGAGGTCATGGTGCTGCCCGGTGTGGTCTTCTCGGCGTCGCGATATTTGCTGCGCAGCTTTTGATCTAGAGGAATGCATATTGATTTAGGGCCTAGCGTACTTTGTGGCACTATTCGTCTTGAGGAAGCTCCTGCGATTGCCATGCCGCGATCAATGGGTGACATCTGAAATGATATATGGATACTACGCAAGAACCACCACATAAATGTTCTTGAACGCTTCTGGACATCTATCTCGTCTTACCCTTGACGCCACGGGCGACACTAATGCAACCCTTGTCGCTATCCTCCTCGAATATCCCACCATAAACGATACCTTCATGGACGCCAGCCTCTTGGAACCCTTCTTTCGTGATGTCGATTCCTCCAGGACCGGTTGGCTTCTTCAGCACGCCGAAGTGGTATTGGCCAAGATTGGAGAGATCGTTCGCAAGGAAATTCGTCTTACGCTTAAGCGAATCGCTGCCCTTTGAGTAGAATACCTCGACCTTGTTGGCGTTGAAGTCGAGCACCAGGCCAAAGTTGTGCCAAACGTCCGGAGTGAAGGCTGTCTTGAACAGCGTCTGCTGAGGGCTGCTGGCGCTCGTACCTAGGATGAATAGAGACCTCGCGTCTTTGGGTGAAGTGCTAGTGCTACCGTAAGGCGTGCCAGTGCCAATGGTGAACTGGTTCGCGGAGTAATCCTGATTCTCCAGCCAGACCAGCTGGTACTCGTGGCTGTAGTTTAGGGGCCGGGCGTGGTCGGTCTTAAGACTAAAGTGGAGGGTCTTGATCCCGGTCACGCTGTCTGTAGCGTTTGCAGGTTTCGGTTGGAGTTCGGCACGCCTGAAGCCGGTTTGACGATTGGTTGGAGAGGGCGTGAAGATAGAACGGTCGTCGATGGTGACTTCAACGTTCTTCGAAGTGCTGTTGTCGAAGAGAGATTGCGGACCCTTGGGGAAGCGAAGAACGTCGGCCCACGTTAGGTTGGCACCTAGGACGTAGGAAGGGTCGTAGGGCAAGTCGCCATTGACGAATGAGGCACCTGTCGATCTTTGAGGGACGCGTCCGTCGGAGATGACAGGGCAAGAAGTATCGCTTAGACGGGTAGGGTGGCAAATGGCTTTGGCCAGCAAAGCGGCGATTGTAGGCAATATCCAACGCATGGTGAAGGAGCGAATGAAAGAAAAGTTGCACCTGACGGTCAACGAGGGAGTGTGGGCATTGTTATAGAACATTGAGCTTGGGCTGGATACCCACGTTCGAAGCGGAGCGACTCCTTCCACGATCGAGTGGCGTTTGCTCTACGTCCCGTACAGCCTCGCCCTTGAGAATCGCTACCTTGCATTGGCGAGCCGGTATTCCGGGTATGAGACCCGCGACAGAAGAGCATTCAGTAACTTCCCGTACGAACCTGGGCTGGTTCACCAGCGTTTGGCATAGAGCTATTAGGGGCGGATAGAGTTCGTTGGGCAGAAACATCAAAATTGTTCGAGGTGTGCGCATCCGCCTTCAAGATATAGTATACGGTACCTTGACGTAGCCTTTTTGACCACCCGTCAGTGATTGACGGGTCTCTTTGCTCGTAATAATCATACACGATACGGTGGTTGGGGGTGTAGGAGACGAGAGAAGTGTCCAATTTAGCCGGAAGCGCCGTGAAGTGCACTCAGCGGCATCGGCGTTTGGACGTCTCGCGTCATGCTTGGATGAGGGACAGTGCTGAATTACCTTTCAGTGTAGATACGAGATCTTCTCAACCCATACCTGAGGATACACACGTCCATACTGACACACCGGCCTCAAACGCTCTTCGCGACTACAACGAGCCCAGAAATCTTACCAACATGCCTCCCTACGGCCGCGGAGGCGCCGGAAATTACGAGGCTGTGCAACGCGAAAACGAGAAGGTATCTCACGACTTAGAGGCCAACCAGGGCGCCGCGGATAGCGCGACCAGCAGCTACCTACCACCGGATATTGCGGAAAAGGGCGAGGCGCAGTATGCGCACACTGGTCGCGGCGGTGCGGGCAATTACTACAGCCCCCAGGATCTGAGCAAGACAGGCAACTTCGACGGCGCGGAAACAAGTCATATCCTTGGCGACGGGACACCGGCTCCTTCTGAGAGCGTAAGGCCTGCGGCAGCGCCAGCGTTTGACGGCATGTCGACCGCTGTTGGAGGACCTACACCGAAGACAGGACGAGGTGGTGCTGGAAACTATGACTTTGGCATCAATGAGGCGGAGCGCAAGGCGGCTAGGCAGCACCAGGACAGCGATATGAAGCAGCAGAGATTGAAAGAGGATGTGGAGAAGGGTGTCAAGGAACAGCTTGCCTTTCCTTCGAAGGCGAAGCTGCCTGGTGGAGAGCCTTTCTGATCGGTTTGTCCCGGCCACTGACTTTGTATATGAGAGTACGACTTCACGACCTTCTACACGCGATAACAGTGCGAGTCTTTGCATACTGATATGGCAAGGTACCTTGCCGCATTGTCTATTTGCTAAGCTTTTTTGCGTTTTCCAAGATGACCCTATCAGATCTCCCTACGTTGAGCATCTACCTCAAAATGAAGTCACAATAGGAATTTGATACAGTGCCTGCGTTTCTACTGCAAGAGTGATACCCGACGGCCTGCTCTTACCCACGCCTGAATTTGACTGAGAAGTCCTCAAAGCGTGTGTTCTTTGAGGCCCCTAATGACCACTTATTGACTGCATGATACAAGCAGATACGCAAGAGAAATCAAAAAGCATGTAAACTGCAGTAATAGAGCTATTCAGTCTTTCAGTGATTGCTACAGAATGATCAACCCGACTTCGGAAGCAGATCGCCAGGCAACTCCAGGCTCGGCGAATGAATCCCCGAATGTGGGAACCCCACTGGCTCTTGTTCGTGGCCTTGTGCCCTGCATGTCGAGGCCAAGGACCGAATCAAGGTGACATTCGTGATAAGACGACGCTAGCAATACTTCTAGTGACCATCGTTCTTGGAACGGAGGACTACTCTTCCCGCTCTCGTGATCACCACGCCATTGCAAACATATTCGTTATTCGTCAGATCAGCAGAATTGCCAGGCACAAGCACAGTGACGATGAGTAGTCTACTTGCAGGCAAATCTGCAGTCATTACAGGCGGAGTCACTGGCATTGGAAGGGCTATTGCACTAGGATATCTCCGCCATGGTGCCGCGGTAACTGTGAATTGCCTGGACGACGCAAAGTCGGAACAGCACTTCGAAAGCTTGAAGGCCGAAGCACCATCAGGTAGTCGCTTGTCAAGCGTCACTGGTGACATCGGCAAGAAAACGACGGGCGAATCCATCGTCAAAGCGGCGATCGACGCACATGGTTCACTCGATATTTTCGTGGCAAATGCAGGAGTCAGCATGTTTCGAGACTTCTTAACGTGGGTACCATCGAGATTCAGAAAGAGCGCGAAGAGCTGACAATGACACAGTCTTAATGAAGAGACGTTAGAGTCGCACCTTCACACTAACATCAGAGGCACTTTTTGGTCGACTCAAGCAGCCGCTAGACAGATGATCAAGCAAGGTCGGGGCGGCAGTATCATAGGCATTTCATCGATCAGTGCGCACCTTGGAGGCGCCCAACAAGTACACTACACGCCTACAAAAGCTGCCGTCTTGTCAATGATGCAGTCTGAAGCCTGTGCACTTGGGAAATATGGCATCAGATGCAATGCCCTTCTCCCTGGCACTACCAGAACACAGCTTGCCGCCGGCGATCTGGCCAATGCAGAGAAGTTGGCATACCTGGAGAAGCGTACACCACTGGGGAGGGTTGGGAATCCGGACGATTTAGCAGGTCCTGCAGTGTTCCTGGCCAGTGATTTGAGCAAGTATGTGACTGGGGCACAGCTGCTTGTCGATGGAGGGTTGTCGATATCCTTGCAATAGATCGTTGTATTCGAAAGATTCACTTACTTCCCATCAACTCTAAATGCCTGTCACTGCAAGATGGGTCGCAGAAGGGCCAGTGTCAACAGGCGCGAAGGTGTTTCGATTGCGGGGCATCGGCACAAGTGGATCTCACATCGGCATTTGACCACTACATCCGAATTGACGACCTTACATCCCCCACCTGCAATTGTAGGACGAGCGTGGCCATCCTGTAACACAGATATCAACGTAAAGATGGTCGGCCTCTCAACTCACAAGAAAGTGGTGAATTTCGATTGGAAAACCGCCGCAATCGACGCCGAGTACTCCAACAATGCTCTCTCGGCAAACGAACCAGGATTCGTCATCTACGATGATTCCTTCAAGAAAATCATAGGCGACAGCCCAGAACTCGAATTCGTCGAAGTCCGCGACGACAAGTTCGCCCACGAAGCCGGCGTGTACATCCAAAGCACCGACCGCAACTACTTCACCTCGAACTACCAGTCCAACAAATCCGTCGAGATCTACTCCGTCGACAGCACGGACCACGAAACCGAGCAACACTCCTTCCCCGCCGTCAAAAACCCCAACGGCGGCTGCTGGTACCAGGACAAGATCCTCTTCTGCTCCCAAGGCGACCTCACGCACCCCTCCGCCCTCGTCCTCGTCGACCCTAAGACCTCAGCCTCCACGAGCCTCATAAACAACTTCCACGGCCGCCCCTTCAACAGCGTCAACGACGTCGTGATCCACCACCCAAACGACGACATCTGGTTCACGGACCCTACGTACGGCTACGAGCAGGCCTTCCGGCAGTCGCCCCAGCTGCCGAGCCAGATCTACCGCTTCAAGCCTTCGACGGGCCAGATCTGGTGCGCGGCCGACGGATTCGTGCAGTGCAATGGGTTGTGCTTCAGCCCGGACTACATGAAGCTGTACGTGACCGACACGGGCGCGGTGCAAGCGCACGGCACGCCGGGGAATGGGCAAAATTTCTCGCTGAACCCGCGGCTACCGAGCTCGATTTACGAGTTTGATGTTGTAGACGGCGGGACGAGATTGGCGAACAGGAAGTTTTTCGCGTATTGCAGCAGTGGTGTGCCCGATGGGATCAAGTGCGATGAGGAAGGCAATGTGTATTCTGGGTGTGGCGACGGGATCCACGTTTGGAACCCTGAGGGGCTCCTCATAGGTAAGATATTCGTGGGGAGTGTTGTGGCGAACTTCAACTTCGCTCGAGGAGGGGTATGGACGATGGCGCAGGAGAAGCTGTTCTTTGCTAGGATTAAGGCGAGAGGGGCGTTAGCGAAGATTGAGGGCCATTGAAGCCGCATAACCGATGCGTGACATGCTTCAGCGTTAGAAGCGCTAGCACTGCGGATTTGGAAAGGAAAATCGTTTCCATTGGGACTATCACCCTCATCTCAAGCAATCCCACTCGGGATGCGATTTCATACCCTGCCATCGATCATCAACCAATAACCGATCGGCCCCACGTATTCAACGAACACCTCAGCAGCATGGGAACTTATCGTCGAGTAGACAGTGACGTCCATGGATTCCAGGAAGGAAGCCGCAGAAATCGCAGCTCCAGTAAATGCACCACCCAGTCGTGAGACACTGAGCGCCAGCACAGTCCGGGAGCAACTGCCTGCGCACACCAAAGGTCAGCGAAGATAGCCTCTACTTCGGCGGCATCCTGAAGCTGAGATCATGGCAGGTCCGGACAAAGTAGCGGTTGAGATGGTAGCAAGAGTCGCCTGGGCAGCCAATATCGGCGCAGTTGGCGTTCTTGCGGCAATGCTTGCCCTGGCAGGCGGCGGGCATGTCCCCGTTCTGGATGAGGATACTGTCGCTGTTCCAGCAGTGCAGTTAGTAAGGGGTCTCACCTTATGGTTCGTCCGGATGGCAGTACCGAGCGGGCAAGTCTTGGTAGAGAACGCAAGCAGCACACTGGAGGAGCCAGCAAGTGAAACTTGTGTCGCAGGGCTTTGCCGCCTGCAATACGTACCTGTTCTCGAGGGACTTCTTGACCTCGTGAGCCTCGTTGACACTGGTATCCTCACGCCAGTTGTTGTTACCCGGGTCGATGGCAGGGCGGAGCTGCGTTGGCGGATTGAAGATCTGCTCATGGTCCTTGACCGCGAAGCCGCTAACGTTGGCGAAGATCTTATTGAGGTGTTCCTTGTCGGCATCGAGGGAACCGGGAAGGTTCTTGACCATCTTGAGGAGCTGTTCGTTGGAAAGAGGTGCGAAGTCGATGACTGCACCGTTGGCTGTGGAGGGCGTCAGCGTGGTCGCGTCAATGAGTAAAGGCAAGAGTGACTGACCTGAGTAGGAACGAGCGACACCATCATCGGCGATGTGAACGAAGCCCTCAGGGTCAAGATTCATGGCCTTGACAGACTGAGCGCCATCCGGGTTGGTCGGGTTGGTCTGCATGAATTAGGACGATGCATTGCTTCAGTTTGCAGGCTTCACTCACCGGAGCGGAGCATGCGGAGATGGCAAAGACCGCGAGAACGAGGCCGATGGCCAGCTTGAAGAGCAGGTTGTGCTGCATGGTTGCGAGATTGGTGTTTGTGTGTTAATGAAGCAGAAACTGAAAGGAGGGCGAAGGGTGTTCTTGGTAATCGATGGTGAGGGAGAGGAAGAGAGGTGAGTATTGAGGTTGTTTGTTGGCTGAGGTGAAGGGTGGAAGGAAGGAAGGCTAGGCCGCGAGCTGTGGTTGCTCCTTCCCTCTGATGCCAACAACAACACAAAACCACTAGCTCACATGGACAGAGCAATGGCTTGACATGTGATAGTTTTGACCATTTTCTGCAGCAAATTGCTACTCATTAGAGATCGAAGTATAACCTCTGTATTGGGCCATTGTTCGGGAGAAAGATAATGTTCATGATTATGCACTACTTATCAATTAACAGTCGAATCGACCCTTCTATCGATGGAGTAGTATACGCCTGACGAACGCCTTAAACCCCAATTTCCATCTAATAAGACCCGGCACAAGAGCGAGCCTGTTTCTAATCAGACGTCGTATGGTTTCGAGCGCTACACACCGTTGCTCGCATGTAGTGAAGGAGGTACTTTGGTTGGGCAAATCTAGTACGCGCGGCCACTCGAAGTACGACCGACAGTGAGGAAGGTCTCCACCCGGCCAGAGATGGCAAGTGTGTCATTCGGGTCGACGCCCATGGTCTATCACTCAAAGTCAATCTCATGTCATCTCAGTCAACAGGGAGCTATACTTACATTCAAGTTGTTGAATCCACTGAAATAGAAGCCGACCACGAAGACGAGGTAAGTCAGGATGAGCGAGCTGCCCTTGAAGTAGTTGCTCTTGCCCTCGCCGACGACGTAGCCCATCAGGAATACACCCAAGATGACAGTCACCATGTCCCACTGCGGGAATATCAGAGTGAAAGCATGGTCTGCGTAGTCTGCGGGATTGATGAACTGGCCGTAGATCGCGGTAAAGAGCACGATGGCGGGGATCTGGAGGAGCATGACCTGCAGAGCGTACGAATTGCCAATTTCCATAGAGAGGGCGATGTTCCCGTTCATAGCGAAGGAGATTGCATTCAGGAATTCGGTGGTGTTGGGGACGAGTGCAAAGAGCGTGATTCCCAGGAACTTCTCGTCGATATCAACATTGCTGAGTACCGAGTCGACCGTGTCCACTAGAATCTCCGCGATGATGGCGTAGGCAACGGTGGCGGAAAGCAGTATAATGGCAGATTTCGTGCGCGACCAGTTGGGCGCATCGTGTCCTCCCGATGCTTGTTCGTGCGTGCCAGTAGCGACGGCAGCAGCATTAGCAGCTGCAATCTCGCCAGCGGGTGCGGTGATCTCTCCGATGCTACTTGCTTCCACGTTCGTAGTGCGCTGAGACTGATTCTCATCTCTCTCCCTGCTATGTGTTTCTTTCGCGATAGATCCATGCCTATGGCTCGCGGCGCGCGTAACAGCCATATGCGCGGTCTTTTGGGGAGCTTTGGTCGCGTCTCTTGTGGCCACGGCCGCAGCAGTGGCCGCCATTTCAGCGACCTGCTGAACAAGAGCACGGTTGTCTTCGGCGCTGAGTCCCTGGATGCGGCCAGTCTTGACGCTACCGTTTTCTCCATCCGATGATTTCGGCGGGACAATATGGTGAGTCTGACCGTCAGTCTTGGGAAATACATCTTCGCCATCAACCTTCTTCCCAGCCTTAGCGTTGATTCCAGCTTGTCTCAAGCTCTGGTTGAGGATCCGTTGGTACATCTGGCTCTCTCTGATGTTGGTTTGTGAGACGCTGCCGGAAGTCAAGTTCCTGGCCATGTAATCACGCGGCTGATCAGTATGAACGGGGCCAGAGACACTGGCGTGACGTTCTTCAATGCGCTGAGCTTGTTGCTCCATCTTGGCCTCTTTCTTCTCGTCAGACTCGTTGTTCCAAATGACAGCGGCATGCGTCCGCAAGGTGAAGAGAAGGCCGATGATATAGCTGAGGAACAGCAATACGGCGGCAAACCACGTGTACGGTCGGACTGCCTCGATGTAAAACTTTGTCTGGACGGCAGGTGTCTGCGAGAAGTAGCAGCGCCGGCAGTCGGTGTCAGGTCCATGAGTCCCGTTACGGACGCAGTTGTGGCAATTCAATTCGTGAGAGCCGTAGATTTGGTAGAATAGCGTCGGGCCAAACGCGCCAATGACCGCAAACAGCAACATCGTGTTAGTGGCACTAGCACTACGGACGTTGAAGCGTTGCGTTTTGCGTTTGAGAGCACCAAAGCACATACTGAGACCGGGCAGGAAGAGAATACCGGCAAAGATCGAGCCGACGACACTGCCCTCGACTAATTGGCCCTTGCCCTGAGACAGGGCGACGCAGTATAGGTAAACCTCGACCACGGTACTGAAGAAAGCGTTGGTAGTTGCACCAACACCCATCGAAGACTGAGCAGAGATGGAAGCCACAGCCTGACCGATGAAGTAAGCGAGAGGGATGATTGAGAAAAGGCCGAGGACGAAGTTGAATCCGGGAGACGTGAACCAATTCTCGATGTGAAGAGTCTCGAAGAGGACAAAGTAGTTGAAGATTGTGAACGCAACAAGTCCGAGCATGTTGATGAGGAAGATGTTCGTTCCATCAATGGTGTACTTCCAGTATTTTGAGCCTACAGCGCGGTAGGTACACATGAGAATGCTGTGCGAATTGGCGCTTGGTGAGGATCGCGAATAATGGGTGTCCGAGTGGAAGCTCAAGGCTAGCGGATGGCGGCGAAGGTGGTGGAATAGCAGGAGTGTCACCTTGCCCATGGGAATGGTAAACACAAGGAACCAGCAGATGGCGCTCACGAAGAATAGACAGGGTGTGATCAGAAAGTAGAACGTCATGAAGAAGATGACACGACCAACGTCCCATTTGCCGCGGCCGAAGAGTCGTTTCTTTATCTTGTTCTCGGCGCGCTGATTCGCACCGTTGCGGTCGTGTCGGCCAAGCAGGCTGTCGGTCTCGTTGGGCAGATCTTCAACTTCTTCGCGTCGACGGCCAATGAGTGAGCGGTTTCCCTCCTGTGGACCGAAGAACAGGCGACCTTCCTCAAGATCACCAGTCTGCCAGCGCTCGTACTCCCCAACACTGCGACCCTCGCCTTCGTCTTCGTCAAGGTATGCCTCGTCGTGCTCCAGTTTCACAAACTTGCCGAACGGATAGAAAAGGTAGGACGACAAATTCATCAAGACGCGGCCATACTCTCGACAACCCTCAGCCTGGAGAAGACCGAATATATGGCAAAGGACGCCGCCGAATGCAGCGACTAGAGCCAGCCACCATCCGAAGATAATCGTCCACAGGAGATTGAAAATCGACAGCCAGCGGCTGACCCTGCCGCCAGGTGCCGAGTGAATATCGCTTTCCGCATTGCGCTGCACCGATCGATTCTTTTTGTACAAGGCAGGCTTCCAGATGCGAATACCGAAAGGATGCGTTTCGTTGATCGCCTCTTGACGATCTCGGAGAGTGAAACTTTCAGCGTCGCTCAAGTCTGGGTCGTCCTCGTCCTCGTCTTCCGTTCCTGGAGTGTCATCGTCCTCGTCATCGTCTCGTTCTTCCTCTTCCTCGCCCTGCAATGTGTCCTCAGAGCTCGGGTCCGCGTTTTCCTGGGCTGGCGCGGCCGGGGTGCTCGACCCAGCTACCGCGTCGGTGCCTGTAGTCTGAGCTCCTTCTTCATCGCCCTCCTCGCTGTCGACTTTAGGCAGAGCCGGCGCCTGCGCCGTAGGTCTGCGTCTGATCGTGCTCCTGCTCTCTTTCCTCCGAAGCAAGTGCCTCTCTCTTTGTAAGTTCTCTTTCGTTTGCTGCCGCACCAATTTCAAATCGTTGTCGACTTCACCAGCGTCGTCATCTACGGAGAATTCAGCGCCACGGTGCGGCTTGTTCGAAGACGGCGCGCGTCGCACCGGGCCTGGTCGTCGAGGTGTTTGCGGGTTCACGCTTTGTGGGCGCGTGCTGGACGAGCTGTGAATGGAGCCTGTGAGATGTTATGAGATGTTGTGGAGAGATTTGCCATTCGACTCAATATACCATAGTCCATTGGGCGCGGCCTCGGTTTCTTCGCGCTCTCGCTCCCCTGCGGCGGCTGGTCTTTCGGGTCGATGGGCTGATCCGCCATGTTGCCAGCTGAGCTCATCGACGTACGTCGAGTGTCGGGGACTGACGCGACGACGCGGTCTTGGGCAGCGGAGGCTGTTTGACGCTGCTGCGGCGAGTCGCCAGGCACGTTCTCGGCGTGGTCGGCCATGGCTGGCAGCTGGCCCACTGATGCCCTGGCACGCTTGGAAGCCGAGCTCAAGCTCCACCGTGCGTGGGGCTATACTGGACGGGGTGCAAGGCTGCGAGCAATGGCAGGGCCCGCAGAGTTTAAACAGTGGACGGCCGTTGCCCTACGCCGGCCGCTACTCGTCGCCAGCCTGCTGCACGTGCGCGTCGGGCGTCATCTGCTCTCTGCCTGCGCTCGTGCCGTCTTGCGCGAGTCGTCTCCGCGGCCGTGGTGGGCGGACGTCTAGCCACTGCACATTCAAAAGGCGAGCATCTACTGTGCTGGTATTTTACCTGATGGTTGATCATGTACATCCATCGTTCGTGCCATGCATTCAGCAAGGCAGCCCGTTGCACAGGATTGTCGCTTGAGAAAAGCCATCACCGCCTGTCGCGTGCCTCATCCGCTCGATGCGAGCATACCCGAGCCCTGCGTCAAGTCGTCCTGATATCGTCGATCATACCACAGAAATCCTCTTGGGTGCCGGCGAGCCAAGCATCACTTGCCTTTAGCGATGCGTAATACATAACATCTCACGTAACCGCAGCTAGTGTGGGTCAAGGTATTCGCCTCGTGACCGAGACACGCTGTCAAACGCCTGCTTGGCCGCTTATCAAACATACGAGATCCATGGTCACCTGCGCCGGTGTTGCCGTCGATACCAACGGAAACTGTAGCAGCAAAGAAATAGTACTAAAACCGTGAAGTCTTATTTGGGATGATCACGTATTCAGACAGATTCTACTTGCAACGTTCGCAGCCAACCCCTGCATTTCCGCGCCTTGCTTGATGCATGATTATAGTACAGCATAGCAAACGCAGAGCCCAGCCTCTCCTCGCCAATGTGCCCCATCGCACACGCAATAGACACACTCGACCACTACTTCCACAGTTTCGTCAAACTCATCTCCTTGTCGTCGTGCCTGTTGAGCACCTTGGCCGTTGCAAGGTCGAAGTCCTCCTGTGTAACGTGCACTCTCCGCTCTCTCAGCGCGAACATGCCAGCCTCTGTGCAGACACCCTTCAGCTCGGCACCAGAGCAGCCGTTCATCTTCTCCGCAATCTTGTGCAGGTCGATACCACGGGTAAGGTTCATGCTCCTGCTGTGGATGCGAAGAATGTCCGCACGGGACTCGGCAGTAGGCGGGGGGAACTCGATCTTGCGGTCGATGCGGCCGGGCCGGAGAAGCGCCGGGTCGAGGATGTCGAGACGGTTGGTTGCCATGATGACCTTAATGCCCTTAGTCGGCTCGAAGCCGTCGAGCTGGTTCAGAAGCTCGAGCATGGTGCGCTGCACCTCAGAGTCGCCGCCAGAGCTACCCTCAACACGCGAAGAGCCAATCGAATCGATCTCGTCCATGAAAATAATCGAAGGCGCGTGGTCGCGGGCCATGATGAAAAGCTCACGGACCATTCTGCTACCCTCTCCGATGTACTTTTGCACCAACTCCGAACCGCTGACGCGAATGAACCTACAGTCCGTGTGATGTGCCACTGCTCTCGCCAAAAGCGTCTTGCCGGTACCAGGAGGTCCGTAGAGAAGAACACCCTTCGGCTGTGCGATACCGAGCGACTCAAACAGTTCAGGGTGTTTGAGGCCAAGCTCGATGACTTCCTTGATTTGCTTGACCTGCTCGTCCAGACCACCAATCATGTCGTATGTGCTGTCCGGAACCTTCTCAACCATCATGAGCGACACCAGAGGATCGACGGACGAGGGCAGGAGGGAGGACAGCTTGTATGAATCGCTGAGAAGGGTGACGCGCTTGCCAGCTGTGAGTTTCGTGATGTCGATGTTGTCGGCGATGTCAACGACTGCGAGACTGTCAGTTCCACCTCGTGCGATCAAGTGCGCGCGCTGCCTTACCATATTTGCCTTCAGGATGCACCTTCACCAGCACCTTCTTCGTTCCCATGACCTTGACCACCTCACCAACGTAGCTGCCCGGCTGCTGCAGGAGGCCCAACTCCTCGCGCAATAACCGTACCCTGCTATTGTACTCATTGCGCTGTGCTTCCAGACGTCGGAGGACCGCTTGTCCCTGGATGATCTCGAGCTTCATGCTCTCGATCTTGTTGTTGAAGAACGTATCCAGCGCCATGATGGCGGTGGTCGTCGACGGTGATGGCGCTGTTTAGATAAATTCCTGATGCCCGCAGCGCTGAGTCCAGTCCTCCTGGGATCTCCGTATGAAGTATAGGGGTTGCAGGAGTCGTGGCAGAAGATACAGCACAGAGGGTGTTGATGGCGGTGTTGCTGCTTGGTGATCGCAGTCGGTGGTGGCAGCTTGAGGCCGCAACGATGATGTGTTTCCGGCAACCCGGCTTACCTGCCCCAAACACGGCAGCTCTACTTCGGCGTTAGGGTATCTAGGGTATCATTACCCTAACAGCCCTAAGCTGTTACCTCTATACCACACTCAGGGTGTCGCCGGTTAATGCAAGCAGCAGTACGCACGTCTGATTCGTGGTCAGCAAAATCGATATACACGCGATTTTGACTGCAATTTGCGAGCTTTCTACCGTTTCTTTTAGTTCTAGACCGCTGCCATGGTCGCTCCGTGCCCGATCGAAGTTCGAGAGACGACCGACATTCGAGCTTTGAAGTAGACACTGGGCGTCTGCCACTCCACGAGTCTGTAACCTGTACTGACATGCTATGACCATAATTTCAGAAGTGAAAAATATCAATGTTATGTCCGACTCAGCGCGAGAATGATACCGCTGCAATCCTTCCTTCAGCTGAGATACGGCTCGTTGATCACGCTCGTCAATCCTGAGTGAAGTGACATACAAATGAGATGACAACAATGTCAGCCCGAATGATAGGATCGCAATGATTTGAGTATATCTCATTGCCTTTGCAGTGTCTTCAAGTATCCGTCCAAAGGCAGACCAAAATTCGTTTTGCGCAACCTGTCTGCACAATGTCTAGAGTGATGGGGATGGTAGGGAAAGACGAGCGAACAAAGGCAAAAGAATACAAAAAAGAAGAACCGATGCCGGTGAGCCAGCACCGGGAGACTTGATATCTGTAAGAGATGTCATTTCTGAGATCTCCCCAACAGGGAATCGAACCCTGGTCTCCCGCGGCTTATCATTGGGTGGATGACAAGCGGAAATCATAGCCACTAGACCATTGAGGATTTGAACGTTTGAAGGCGTTCAATGGTGTGTACCATAGATTTGAGCGGTTTTTTGCAATATATAAATGTCAATTATTTGACGTCAGCTAATTCCTCAGGCTCCAAGCATTCCGGCCCTCTCGACCGGCCAGCCAGAGCCAAATGTTCAGTTTACAGAACGGTGGCTCACTGAAAACTTCTTATCTGATGCTCTACGCTTTGAAGTCTGGAAATTGACGTAGGATGCTTCCTCCTCTTGACCAGATGCCAACTCTCCGAGGAGGAGAGCATTTTCGACCGATGCAACGACAACCCTCCATGAATCTGTGACTGAGAACAGGACATGATTCGAGATCCACTAAACATGGGGTATAGTCATGTATGAAGATGAAGCGCCTGTTGATACTTGAGATTTGTCAAACCCGAGAAAGAAGCAAACTGTGAAGCGCAATCTCCCCCGATCCATTCACGCTGACAGGACGTCTTTTGGGCTGCCCTTGTTTCGAAGATTCAAACTTGATCGCTTTGGCATTCTCCTGAGTCTCACGATGAGGTTAATACTCTCGCCGCCTATGTGCACGTCGGCGAAGCCACATACTCTCCAATGACGCCCCCTCTGTGTAACCTTATTGTTCGCAATACAACCGAATTGGGAAGGGCTGGAGATGAGATTGCGGAGCTCCGGTCGCTGGGTCTCTCAACGTAGCGTGCCTCGGGTGTTGATGAGTGGCGCTGTAGTAGATCTGAAGATGTATATCTCCATTCCTTTCGCCATCCCACTACATAGGCACGGAAGCTCGGAAGATCGGCTCGCCTTTGAAAAAGGGGCATGATCGGGATTAGGACGGCGACAACTTTCCGTCCAGAATCGAAGTCGTCGAGATCGGGCTCGACGCCCCTGTGCTTTGTCGCATCGTAGTCTTCTCCTCGTGCGATATAAAACAACCCGTTCCCAACCGGATCGTCTTTTTCGAACACATAGTGTTGAAACGCTCCACGAGAGCAGGGGTGACGGACTGTTCTTTCGTGAGTCAGGATACCGTGATCTTCAAGGGTCTCACTTAGGCGATCAGTCAGGTGATTGTTTTGCGAGCCCCCTTCTGTGAAGAAGCCAGAATCACACTATCGTCGCATCAGCTAGATTTGAGTTGGAAAGACTCATCAACTTACCGAGAAATCTGCTGCTAGGACCTGGGTGAGCAGGTCTCTTTTTGACAGAGATAGGCACAATCAATCAATCAAATGCGGACCGCGCGGCATTGATTGATTGGTAAACCAGTAAAGATCCATGTAATAATACCAAGACCGTGGTATAGCGCTGTCGTAGGTGTACTTGCTGCTTCGGGAGCTCTCGCGTCGGCCAAAAGAGGTCACTGTATGCCAAAGTGAAGCCCACAATCGATGGTATAGCTGGCTTTGAAGGTGTAGTGACTGCCGCGAGAGCTGCCGCGGTGGTCAAAAGAGGTAGGAAGCCTACTTCATGAAGCACCAAGACTATGGTATGTGTGTTGGTGAGGTGACAGAGGTCTATGCAGATGGAGGGAGATCGATATCGTCGTCTATGTTTGATCAGGGTGACGTAGATGAAGGGTCGAGTGGAGATGATATCGTTGGGCAAAAGTATTGAGAATGATTCAAGTATGTCAGTCAACGGCTCGATGGAGTGCTTTTAGACGGGGACTTAGCCATCAAAACTGTATCCTCGGCTCGGCATCTCGAAACATCACGCTTTGTTTATCGTCGAAGGCTCAATCGCTGAGACGTAAGGGTCAAACGAATTTGAAGGCACAACCGAACCGCTCCGCAGCAGATTGGCCCTGTTTGCGGGTACACAGCCTTGGTGCATCGCATGTGGCATGCCGCTCACAAGCTGGAAGGTACCCGCCCTTCCAGGTGAGACTGAAGATTCGAGCGCGAGCCCGTCTACAGACCCTACAAGCCCCTATTCGATTGCCATGACGGAAAATGGATGCTTCTCATGGCTTCCGACGCATCTTTTCCCAGGAATGTATTGAATACGACCTGTCCTCCATTCCCCCCTTTCACGAAGGACACGGTTACAACCGCAGCGACCACGAAAGGCCCCAAAGACTCATATCAAACGTCAATGATTTTCCCAATCCATTCGAAAGGTACTGTTGTTTTTTGAAAGCAAAATTTACGAGCCCCGTGGCATCCTATGTACATACACGGTCCTCGATCAATCGCCTCGCACCGCTAACGTCACGTGATTGTAACTGCCGAGATATACCGTCAACCCATCCACCTGCGTCCCTTCCAACACCATTATTCCCTCACCGCAACCGTCAGACAGTACACCAGGACCACGAAAACTCAAGCACCGCGCCAATTCGCGCACCAAGACCTGCGCAGCACATCGCTTGCGAGCGCAAAAAGGCTGCGCCACGCCGCAGCCGTGCCGCAGGCAACTGGGGCGATCGGGCGGCGATCGCTCGCTCGCTCGCTCGCGGGCAAGGTGAGGGTGAGAGGTATTGTGGGGGAGGAGGGTGATTGGCCGGTGGTACGAGGGGTGAACAGTTGAAAAGGTGCGGGATTTAATACACTCTGGCTTGACTAGTAGGTTTTGGAAATTGTGACGGGTTAGCTGGGAAGGAAGTGAGTTTCGGGGGTGGAGATCTTTTGACGTCGGTATGGGCGGTGGTGTAGTGTGTGTTTTGGTGGGTAAGCATTATAATGTGGAGGGGCTCGAGGCGGAATGGAATGCGAGATAAGGTTCGGTGGCTTGGATGGGTAGGGACTGAAACGGGGTCGTGTGGAAGTCTGGTGGAGGCATAGTGCGCAGAGTAGTGAGAGGTGAGCAAAGAAGTTCAATTTGCAGTAATCCACGGATACATGTGGAGGGCAAGACCTTGCAGGGTCGAAAAAGTATTAATCTGACATGTCTTGTCAACGCCGCCAACGCCATCGCTAATATTCGGTAGCAGTCCCATGATAATTTCCGCTTTCCCAGCGCCGCAGAATGCCGGATAGCGGCATACAAAGAGGTATCTTGTTCACATGACGAAAAGCAAAAGCAAAAGCAAAAAAAAGAGAAAATGAATCCGTTTCGAGAGATGCCCGTGGTATCATCACTCGTGCTCCGCAGCCGCGGAGGAAGGTCAACGCCGTCGCCAAGTAATCGCGTTCACAAAGTTTTCAAGAGAGTCGAGTTCGGGTTCGTTCACTCAAGGTTGATGCCCTTGAGCATGAGGTTCTCCCACCAGCCGCGCAGGCCGAGGACGGTTTCTCTGCCGTCGTCGCGCTTGTCCATGCCAGCGGGGTCGCCGACGATACCAGCCATGAGCCAGTAAGCAGCCACGACCCAAGCGGCGACCGCTACGCCGATACTCAGGACTGGGCTGACGCAGTGCACGAAGACCAGCATTCCTGGGTGGAAAACGCCGTCTTCGTTGGCGTGAGGTGGGAGTGGCGTATAGATGCACTTGAGCTGCAGGTTGAGGGCGGGGCCGAGCAGGGAGGCGAGTTGCTGGCCGAAGGTAATTCGTCGTGCGCAAAGGCGGACGGGTTGAGAGAGGGTGGTGATGGCGAGGGAGATGAGGGTCCAGATCAGGTTGAGAAATGAGAGCGCCACTACGGGCCCAGACAGGAAGAAGAGGATCTTCATAGCCTTGGCTTCTTGTAGAGCGAGTCCAGCATCGATTTCGGAATCAGCATCTGAATAGGTAACGCTGGCGGCATCATCCCTCGACTGACGGCGCGAGTGGCGAGAAGAGCGATGTGACCGAGGCGATTGAGCGCTGTAGAACGCCTTCTCGGGATCCCTTGCGCTGTCTCGTTTGCTCCGGCGGCTCTCCCTCTCCTGGTCCTTCGCCGCGTTCTTCTCGAGATCGAATGATGACATGGCTGTCAAGGTAGAGCTCTGGCCAGCGGAGGACATGGAAGCGCTCTTGTGGCCAGGGCTGGACGGCGCTCGTCGCGAAGACGGCACTTCGGTTGTCGCCAATGCCTCGTCACTGTATGTGTGGTCTGAAGTCCGAGCCGGGAGCTGGGCGGTAGGCTCGGGGTACCTGGGCGTGCCGACCGGGTGAGTGGCCGGGCTCGCGAACGGGTCGACGAGGACGGGTCGAGAGCCGGCGGTATATGGCGAGTTGGAGGATGTCTGGTCAGACATGTTCGCTAGGGAGGAGCCAGTGTGGTACGTCGGGCGGCGGTGCCGCAGTGCTCATGGGCGGGCGCAGGATACAGGCGCAGAGCCGTCGGTGTCGGCGCGGTGGTGACGGGCGCTGGGCGTGACGGCGGCGGTGACGGGCAGCATGGAGAGACGGGGCGGAGAGTGCGTGGCTCTATGTATCCAGGTAGTGCTGCGGTGCCATGGCTGGCAGCACCTCGCGCCCTCCGCCCAGGCCTTGGGGGAGCACCGCGAGCACTCATCGCCAAGGTCTTCCAAGAGCATGCCGCCAAGAGCCAAGGGACGAAGTTGGACGTTTAGAAGGCGCACGCGCCAGGCGGGCGTGAGCTGGCCTCGCTGGGGGGCGGCCAAGAGGCGACGACGCCCGTGGCAGCAGCAGCAGCAGCAGCAGAGCGCGCCGCCGTCGCACAGCCTTGGGTTGCTGCGGTATTGGCGCCGGCCAGGGAGTCAGGCAAACAGACAGGCAGACAGGCAGACAGGCAGGATAGGCAGGGGGCACCTCAGGCACGCGGAACCTCGTCGCCTCCGCCCACCAGCAGCGGCGTGCAGCTGCCGGCGACGCAGCTACACGGCGACAATGCAACAGCAATCTATAGAAGCGTCGAGCCCGCCGGCACTCTATGTGGGTGCATCCTGTGTCTACTCATTAATATCATTACTACCGCATCTACATACCACTCCCGCCCTGTAGCAGCGGCCGCGGCCCTCTCCTCCGTCACGCCGTCATCCTGCCCAAGACCCCAGGCCTACCTAAGACGGCACCGACGGCTCTCACGGAGTCACGGCTGGCGGGCGCGCAACCCCAACCACGACATCGATGACCTGCACTTACTACCTCATTACTACTGCATGCGCGAGACGGCCGTGATAGCCTCTGCTTCTGTCTATCAGAGTTTGTGCCTCCGCGCAGCCGTCGCTAGATCTCCCCGGCGCTCTGCCCCTTCCGCCGCCCCAAACCCGCCCACGCCTCCGCCACAGCGCTCCCACTCCACCCTCCTCCTGGGCTCACGCCCGCCTGCGCTTGGCTGGCGCTGCGTGCCAATGCCTGAGCTCTTGAGAACCGCTTGCGTCTGCCTTTCTCTGCCATCACGAGCGATGCCGATGCCGCCCGCCCCCCGCCAGTCTGCCACGCTGGACGCCAGCTGCGACTGTCCGCCGGCATCACGCCAGCATGTGGTCTGCCTCGCCCTTGGCTCACGGCGAGGCAGCGATCTCTGAAACACATGCGCGTTGCCAACGCGCGGCGAATACTTCACACCCTCGACAGGTCTCCCCGGCGCCTGTGCGCGCACATGTCAAGCTTCGCCGCCGCGCCCTACCCGTCCGCACAATCCTCTATGCGGTCAAACAGGTCGGATGGAGCGGCAGCACTGCTCACCTCCCCCAAGTCTAACTGTCCTGTCATATGAAGGCGACAAATAGCCTTTGTATCGCCCTGGGCGTGGCGTTCCCTGCGGCTCTTCGTACCAAAGCCACTCTAGTTTCAGAGTAGTGCCAATCGTAGAGTGAAAGCATCGTCAAGTGAAGTCATGCGCAGTCTGGCTTACAGCCGTAGCAAACCCGTGTAACAAGACCGACGTATCATTGCCTCATCGCCGTTTTTCGCCCACCTGCGACCGGCGCCGCCCTACTGGGCACCGGCGGCAATTGCGCCCAGAGGCCAAGGCCAAGCGCCATTGCTCCGGGTTGGAAGCCGACAAACACCCCCATCACGAATTGGTTGGCCTGATCTGATCATCCCATTCGACCTCTGGTGACCGCGTCTCTCGTAATAAGATACCAATGTATGGAATTCCGCTCGAGCGTTTGATCGTTTGTTCCGCGAGAGCCGAGCTTTGTGCTGCATGAACTGCGTTCCCTCCGAGCCGTCATCCTCCATTCAAAGGACGACGTGCCGGACGCCGGCTGAGCTGCCACAGCGATCAGCGCTCAGCGCTCATCTGGCGGAGATCATCACTCCACCACCACCTCTTCTGTGGTTCGGCCTCCGCCCCGCCCCAGTCAATCTCCATGTGCCCTTTCCCGGCAGTCACGGAATCAAGCCCTTGACTCAACACAAACCCATCTTCATCCCACCTTCTCCTCACGCCCTACAGTACAGCACCCTCCGAGCAACGGATTGGTAGGATGGTCATAATCGCCAAGCACCCATCCCACGCCCAAACTCGTCTCACTCCACACCCTAGCGCCCACTCGCGCCCGCGGAAAATCGTCACAGAGCCTCTCGAGCCTCGGACCAAAGCAGTAACCTGCACAAACTCTTTGCTAACACTGCATCATTCCAAGACCGAGCACGGGCACGCAGCAAGAAAAAATCCCTACACCGTCCCCGCGCGGCGCCGTGCCTTAGTCGGCTCTCGCTAATAAAGCCGTACGTGCGTGCATGCGTGCGTGCGAGTGTGCCCATCACCAACCAAGCGAGCGACCGGCGGGATCAGCAACCCCCCCGATCCTTCGCGCTCGCCTTACGAGCGGCAAAGGCTTGCGGCGCGGCGCGGTCGGCGCCAATCCTCTACCACCTGCCTGGCGAACCTAGGGACAGGAAGTGTTCGGTTCAGCCTTGGGAGGTCCCCTTGCAATCCTGCCGATAGGCTTCCTGGCCCTGCGCTGCGTGCCTAGAATTGTTGTTAGAGGCTGGGCGTGATGACTCCCTCCTCTGTCACAGAGGGTGTGCATGTGTGCATGTCAGGGCGAACGGCGCGATGATCGTCCCGCGGGGCGAGGGGATGGCGTGCGAGGACCACTGGAGGAGCGTCCAGAGACTTCTCGTGTGTAGACACGAGTGGCCTTTGACGTTTGATTAAGCTCGTGAGATTTTGTGACGTTCGGGAATAGGGCGAAAGCGAAGGTCGCCAAGGTCTGTTGGGCGCTTGCAAGAGGCTGCCCGTCGATCGGGTTTGACGAATACTGGTGTATTGCGGCCGTATCAACGACCCTGTCGACTACGCAAGCCACTTGGCGTAGCCGAATGTTCTCCGCGACCGTGACCATGGCTCGAGATATCGTATCGCCGTCAATAGTCGACCACACTGCATTGCATCGTTGATACTTGCGCTTGAACAACTACAGTTGCGGAATTAGATGTATCCAACAGAATTGTGTGCACTGCGTCAACGCCGTTCGACCGATGGCAGATTGTCCTCCAGAACTAACGTCGTGAGCTTGTCTCGGTTCACGTAGAGGTTTCGTCCGTTGCAACATGAGTGTTCTGTCGTCTGGTCTACCGTGGTGTTGCGACTCCATGCGCGGAGGCGTCCTGATTGCGCATCGCGACCTTGCTGGGTAAAATAGAATATCGTACGTCGTTGATCGGCCTTCAAGCGTGCCTCGTGAATTATTATAGACTCCTCATGGTTGTTTCACTTACTAAGGAATCGTACATCGTACAAAGCAATCAAGCCATTACCTCAAGTACCCTCATACGTCGCAGCCTGCCTCGCCTCACTCCTGGCCTTCATGTCCCGAAACTTGTCACCACCAGCATCAGACGTGGTGGCCCCGGCGTCCTTACCAGCCTTGTCCGCAGCAACACTTGGGCTGGCAGACCTGCCGCCGAAACTCGGCTTCTTCGCCATCCACTGCAACTTCGCCTTCTCCATCGCCACCGAAGCGCTAGTCCCAGCCTGCGTCATCTTCGTGCCCGCCCATCCAATGTAGGACTGTTCGTTCTTTTTCTCGATCTCCTTCTCGAGGTCCTTGACGTGCTGGTCCGAGATCTCTTTGCTCTCAGTCTTCTCCAGCGCCGCGCCGCCGCCCGCGGCGTCCTGCGCGCTCGTGGCGGTCGACCCAGCCGTGCCAGAACCGGCTTCAGCCCCTTCCTTCTTCTCAGACTCCAGCCTCTGCTCTTCCTGCTTCGCCTCCTCCTCCTTGAGCGCCAGCACCTCCCGCTCAAGCTCCTTCTGATCCACATCCTCGAACCCGATTTTCTGAAGAACAGTACCCGTCAGAAAGCGATAGCTCGTGTGGCCCGTGACCAGATCCGAGACGTCCACATTCTCCACCCCCTTGACGCCCGCGATGGCCTGCAGGCCCGCGACGCCGTACTGGATGCTGCTGCTGCGGTACAGGAAGGCGAGGATGTAGTCGTTCGTGCTGTAGGCGTTGACGACGCGGCCGGAGGCGACGCTGCGCATCGTGCGCCACTCGGCGCTCGTCGAGGGCGCGGGCGCGCCCATGAGCACGACGGACTCGACGAGGCCGAAGGCTTTGCGCTCCGCGAGTTTCTGCAGGCACGTGTAGATGACGCGCGCGCCGAGGCTGTAGCCGATGAGGGTGACGGGGCGCTCGCCTTGGGCTTTGTTGATCAGGGCGTCGGCGAGGACTTCGCCGGCCTTGGAGGCGCGGGAGGAGGCGACGCTCCACGGGTTGTCGATGACGCGGGAGACTTTGAGGAGAGCGAGCGGCCAGAGGCCGGCGGTCAGGCTGGCGAAGACGGTGCGCTTGATGATCTCGCTTTTCGCGACGCCCCACGCGGCGGACTTGACCATGCTTGTGAGGGAGTTGCCCAGGTTCATGAGCGCCTCGAGCTCGAAGCGTAGCGCGAAGCCCTCCATTCCGACGCCGATGACTTTCCACGGTTCGACGACTTCGTCCTTGTCCGTGAGCCAGCCGCTGATCCCGATCGCGACGCGGAGTCTTCTATACTCCTTTTCGATCTTTCGGGGTTTGTGGTAGGTTGTGATCGGGATGAAGGCGAAATCCTCGATTTCGCGCGCATACTGGTCCATCATCTTGCCGGTCATGCGGCCACCGTAGGCGCCAAACAAGCCGCCAACGAGCACGGAGCTGCCGGCAAGGGTTCCCAAATATGCAGCGCCGGCGGTGGCTCCTAGACCCAGGCCTCCCATGACTGTTCCCAGGCCTGCGGCTAGCAGAGGCGCGGCGAGACCTCCGGTCACACCGATCAAGGCGGCGCCGGCAACTGTGGCTAGCCCGACCTTCCACTTCCGCATGTCAGAGCCCTCTTCTTGTCTCTTCTTGGTCTCCTCGTCGGCACGCATTGTCTCCGCCGCGTTCAATAGGCCACGGGCGACCTTGCTCTCGTCATCTGCGAGGAAGCTGGCGGGAAGATCAAGGCTAGACGTCAGGTAAAGCAGAAGGGTCCGTGAGTGAGCGTGGTAGTGTTCCAAGCTCAGGATCAAAAGAAGCATTGAATGTAAGATCAGAGCCCTCTTCTCCTGCGGCAGCTCCTTCAGCGTGGTCTCCACGGGTGGGTAAAGTTTCGCCAGAGCCTCCTTCACGTTCTCATCATCCTCAAGTCCGGCGGAGATCCCACCGCTCTTGGCAGAAGAAGGTCGCTCGGTCTTAGGGTTGGATTTCTCTTTCTGTTCCTCCGCCCGTTCTTTCGAGTTGACGACCTCCCCAACCCGCAGGATCACGTGCTCCCTCCAGTCGTCGAAATATGTGAGGGCATCTTTCTTCAAGCCTTGCATCTTCGCACTGTTGACCTCCTTCTCTCGTGCCTGCAGCTCCTTTTTCGCCTTAGCCTCCTTGTCCTCTGCAGGTACGTCGGCGAGTCCAGGGTCCAGGTCCGGGTTGAGCACGACCCGCTCGCCGGAGACGGGCTCCATGTGCGCGACGTCGTCATACTGCTGGCCTGTCTGATTGGGGTCGAACGTGTCTAGTATGTTCTGGCGCATGAGTTCCGAGCAGTCGGCCACGAGGAGGGTTAGAGCGGCGCGGTCTCCCTCGGTCGGCAACACCGTCGTCAGCGACTCGCCCTCTTCGTCCTTTTTCGCATGTTGGCTCTCGTCGCGGGAAGCCGACGCTCCCCACGGAGCTTTCACTTTGCTGAACATGCCCGCCATGATCCGCGGCGGGAAACTCTGAAGACAATCGAAGATCCAAAGAAGGTTGGGACGTGAGGACTCAAGTTGATAGACTCCCCGCCTAGACCCCCAAAAACAAATCCGGCCCTACGTCATCACAGCGCGGCAACGCGGCTGAAGATCGCCCGGCCCCACGCGAGCAGCGCCGGCCCGGCCGCCGGCGCGTGAAACGGCCGCGTGTGCTCATGAAACAGCTCCCGATCTTCAAGAAGGTAAACGTTACAGCTGTGTCGTGTCCACAGGAGTCTGGTCGATGTCACTTGTGTACACCGTTTCAAGCGAGTAAACCTCCTTCCACCGTGCTTTTATGCGGCCCAACGTTGTTGTCCCGTCCCCATCCCTCTCTTTGGAATGAACATGGATCTGCAATCGCCCCTTACCCAGCAGAGCCGTCCGGAGTATTTTGAGCCTAAAATAGTCACGCTCTACAAGGACCTTTTCAGGGTACGCGCTACGTTATAAGCTTCATTTTTACTGTCATACGACAACATTGATTTAACCGTGACAGCGTAGGACGTCGAAGGCGAAGAGCACACCGAGGGGTTCTGGCGCGAGCTTTTTCTACTCAAACCGGATGTCCCGCGGTTGAAGCAGGTTTTGGATGATATCGATGCGAATTACCTCCTCCATGCCCCAGTAAGTCTTCGGTTCATCGATCGCCCCCGCCGCGACCCTGACCTCCTCTTTAGCACCAATCTCGTCAATTACTCCTCAGAGCCGTTGCCGCTGTAAGGGAAGGGTCTGCTCCCGCTGACAACAACGCTCTCGATGTAAGCATCCAACGGTTGATAAAATGCGGTGATTGGGACTAATGACTTAGACCCTCTCAGTGTTCTTCTCTGTCGTCTTGACGAAGAAATTTACGAACCCTAGCTCCGACATCATCGATGTCCTGGCTGGGCTCGACAATGTTGACGCCGTCTTCTCTGACCTCGTTGCTACGCTCGACGCCGCTATCAAGACCGGCCGTGATGGTGAGTTTGAATTGCTCATGTTCAATGCGAGTGTTAACATCGACAGTCTCCACAAGACAAAAGGCCATCAGAGCCGCCATAGCTGTAGTGGCGGGCGGCTACCAAACCGCACTGGTGTCGTACTTTGTACACCGAGATTTTTTCCCTGTACTGATGAGCGTACGTCCTCCATCCACATGACTTCGAGCGGAGAGCTTAACCAAAACACAGCACATTCTCGACATGGACCATCCTTTGCGAGCGTCGGAGCCCTTCCTGCTCGTCGGCCTGCTCGCCAATTACGACAAGTTCGAGACACACAACCAATACAGAGTGCGCTTGGCTGACTACGTGGACGAAAATGCCATGCAAAAAGTTGTTGAATCTATCGGCTGGACATGCAAGCTTCTGCAAGACCACTATATTGCCATCCTGGATGATGCCCCCGTGGCTTGGAGTATAGGAGGAACGCTGTCATACGTTGGCCTGGGTGCATTGACAAGGACGAAACCAGCTGCTCCGGTCCTGAGCGAAGAGGAGCAACGCAAGCTCTTTGCGGAACAGTGAGTGCGGTCGCACTCTCCATGCGAAACGTCTATAACTGACGCGATGGTAGGCCAGGGCCACAGGCGGCATCGATGCTTGCGCTCTACGACTTCGCCTTGGCTAACAAAGCATTCCGCCAAAAGTTGATCACGCAGCCGAGCAGCGACAAAGACGTGGCCCCACCTTTCAGCATGTTTTTGTCCTACACATCATATTCGTTTCAACACGCCTATCGGACAAGTCGATCGTCTGTATATGCTCACTTGATGATCATACTACTCTGGATTCTCGTGGAAGATCCCGCAACTGCGACCCTGCTATCCGAGACTACAGCAGCCGTCCGGCTCTGCCGTCAACGGCCGCCTTACTTACCACCTCCCGCCAGAGAGGATCGTCCGTATATGGCAGCTATCCTGGACATCTTCATCGACGGCATCAATCACAACCTTCGCAAACGTTTGGACACCGTATTTTATAACCAGAGCATTGTCGTTCTATCGCGCATCCTCAACCATTTTGCGAGGACTCGCACGAAACTGACGTACCACTGGAGCGAATTATGGAGGTCTTTGCTCGCATTTGTACGTTTCTTGACAACATACGCCGAGGAATTGAACACGTTGCCCGGTACGACGAGCGTAGTGCGAGACTTGGTGGACCTGCTCACCCTAGCTTTGAATACCGGCGAAAGCTTTCTCCCCGACTCGGCATCCTACGATGACTTGTTTTACAAGCTCGTTGAGTCAGGCGAGGCGTTAACGAATCTGCGATCCGCTTATAACCTGGCCAAGCCAGACGACCGCGCATCCATCAACACACTGATCGGCGTTTCCACGCACTACCGCGAGATGATCGACGAACGCCACAAAGGCAAAAGCACGAACCTCAGTCCGAGAGAAGTCAGCAAGATTATCAAAATGGGCTATGAGACATTGTCGATCGAGACCAGAGAAGGCCTAGAGATTGGGAAGACGTTCAGAGAGGCTGATTGGAAAAGTGTTGTCAAGCGGGCTACGAGAGTCGCCGTGGCTGATGCAGCGGCTTTGGTAGCTTCGTGAATGCTTCAAGTACTCATATCGATCGATGACCATTCGACGTCCCAACCGATGCTTGTGCGACTTCATGACAGTGACCCCAGAGCTCCTCCCAATTTTCCAAATGCCCACTCCAAACACGCGCTGAGATCGCCCTGCTTATCCTGAGGCATGATGTCTATCTGTAATCCATCTGCAACTTGCGCATTGACCTCACCCTCTACATTCCCGTCTTCGAACAAATACCTGTGATCACTCACATAATTGGGCCAAACGATCTTGTCAACATAGCCCGGCGGGTCCGCCCAGAATCCCTCAAGCGTCACATAGCCGCTACGCGCCTCGCGCCGCCTTTTGGCCGTCTCGTAGTCCGTGCGAAGGAACAATTTCACGTCGAACGTGTCTCTGATCGCCCGCATCTCCTCAGAATACAAAAGAAACCCATCAACAATCGCCACTCGCACACCCCCCTCGCCCAGCCCCGCCGCTTGCTCCTTCAACCGCTCAATCAGCGCCCCATCAACATTCACCTCGCCAACAGAATTCTGATCCTCTTTGCTCTCGAAGTCCGGCGGCACGGCGCCGTGCGCTTTGATGTGTTTGAGCGCGGACTCCAGCGCGGGCAGATTGATCGATTCGAGGCAGTCCCAGTCCGCGATGTTGTGCTCGGGGCTGATGGGTATTTCGGCGTCGGTCTTGTAAAAGTCGTCTTCGTGCAGGATGAAGGCGTCGGGCAAGATGTCGCGGAGGAGCCGGGCGATGGTCGTTTTGCCGCTGGAGGAGGGGCCGGAGAGGCCGACTAGGAGGCATTTTGAGGGGGACATTTAGGGTGAATGACCGGTTTAGTCCAAAGGCAGATGCTTTCTCAGAATGTTTTTTTGTCCAATCCAATAAGCGGAAAGGTGTCGAAATAGTGATCCTGAAATGCTGTCTCGTACAGGCCTGGATGAGGATGCTCTGTAGCAGTGACGGATTGGACACTCCGACTGCTGAGGAGCGATGTTGATTTTGTCTTGTCCAAAGGACGATCGTAGTCCAGCTCTATGTCGCTCAGATATCTATTTTGCGAAATTACATGTGAAGAAGTGAACATAAATCGGAGAAGCACGTGAGATCAAGATTGCCATCAATGAATGACCAATCGCGCGACCAATCCGGCCGTGCACGGACTCTTCAAAAGGCACGCGCAAAACCAGCAGTCTCTCCCACTTCCCATTGCGCCTACCAACCTCCCCTCCTTTGTTCACTCACCCCCAAGCGCACTCACGCACAGCGCATCAAAATCACATCACCTCGAATACTGGCAGCATAGCGCACACGCGCGACCATCCGCTGACCATCGACACTCATTTCGCCAATATGGCACAGCCCGACATCTCCTCGATTCTGGCGGCTTTGGGTGAGCGCGCGCGCAAACCATCACGTCTTTCGAGTAATGACTGACTATGGAATAGCCCAGCAGAACCAGGGCAGCACACCTAGTACCGCGACTCCTCAACAGCAACCGCAACAGCCGCCGAGTCAACCGCCGCCTGCGCCTTATCATGGTGCAGTCCCGGCGCAACCGCCCAGCGCGCCTCCCGGCGCATTCCTCCCTCCGCCTACCAGCAGCGGCAGTCTTGACTTGAACGCCATCAAGCCTTCTGGAAGTGGATCTGTGAGCATCGCAGAGGCGATCGCAAAAGCCAAGAACATCGCAGCCAACAGGGGCGTGCCCTCATACGATCCAAGAGCAGGCTCACCGCGCGACGATCCTAGACTCACCGGCCGCGGATATCAGCCTTCGCGATCCAGGTCACGTTCCCCGCCGAGGCGCGACACGTACAGCAACCCCTACCGTGATGAGCGCCGCGACGATCCGAGGCGCGGCAGCTATCGCAGATCGAACTCGCCTGATCGCGGTTACCGTAACAACCAGTCCCAGCGTGGATCAGGCGATGGCGACTCCGAAACGATCCGTGTGAAGTCGTCTCTCGTCGGTCTGATCATTGGTCGCGGCGGAGAGAATTTGCGAAAAGTAGAGGGCGAATCAGGTGCCCGCGTACAATTCCTTCAGGCGAAGGACCCTCATGGAGCTGAGCGTCAATGCACTATCAGTGGCGCTCCTCGCAGCAGGGAAGCCGCGAAGGCCGCCATTTTTGGGATCATCGAGGAAAACGGTGGTCCAAATGTGATGCAAGACAAGGGCGCCTATACTGCCGGTATGCCTGGCCGTGCGAAGGTGAACTTGCCTGCGCTTCGAGATGGCGAGGACAGCACTCAGGTGATGGTTCCCGACAAGACTGTCGGACTCATTATCGGTCGTGGTGGCGAGACGATCAAGGACCTACAGGAGCGCAGCGGCTGCCATGTCAACATTCTCGGCGAGACCAAGAGCATCAACGGGTTGAGGCCCATCAATCTCATTGGCAGTCCGCAATCTGTCGGCATCGCGAAGGATCTCATTCTCGAAATTGTTGAGAGTGACAGCCGGGGCCAGGGTGGAGCTGTCACCGGATCGAACGCGAACCCGATGCGCGAACGCGGCTTCGACAATAACCGCGGAGGCGCTGGCGGGTCTACGAAGACGATCCAGGTTCCTTCTCAAGCTGTTGGTATGATCATCGGCAAAGGTGGCGAAACTATCAAGGATCTTCAGCGCACCAGCGGTTGCAAGATCAACGTTCACCAACCCCAGGCCCCGGACATCAACCGCGACATTGACCTCGAAGGTACACCTCGTGCAATGGAAGAAGCCGAACGAGTCATTTGGGAAAAAGTTGAAACCGTCCAGGAACGTGACGGCGTGGCCGGTGGCCGCGGTGGAAGAGGTGGAGGCGGCCGTGGTGGCAGTGGCTACGACCAAGGGTCGTCTTACGATGCATACTCACAACAGCAGCAACAACCCGCGATGTCGGGCTACGGGCAATACATGCCCCAGCAGCAGCAGGCCGCGCCTGCTTTGCCCTCTTTCCAGATGCCCACTCTTCCTCAGCAGGGCACACCCACACAGGGCGCTTCGGGCACTCCGGCCCAAGATCCCAACCAGGCGTACCAGCAGTTCTACGCGCAGTGGTACATGCAGCAGATGCTGGCGCAGGGCCAGCAACCGGGCGCTGGTGCTCCTGGTTCGCAGTAAGCCATTGACATGCGACCATACTCGACGTGAGACGTGAACGCTGTGTCCGTGACGGTGATGGCTTGCCCTGGATCTCTTTCTCCGGATCACATTGCGCTTCACTCTGCTTCACTTATCCGCCGCCCTGTGACTCACGCTGCTGTGACTTACTTGGTAATGGCCGTCTGGTGACTACGTCTGCATTTGACCGTCCAGTGCTGTGACCGTTTCTGGCGCGTTTGCATATACGGATCGTTGTGACTCTGTGCCGCGACTCAAGGTCGTCTCGCTGAATCTCCGGTTGTCTTTCACCAACGTTCTCGCATTAGCCTGCTACTCCATCCTCTGGATACGACATGACACGCCTACTGCGTACTGCGCGAGTAATCGCGACTCATCACATACGTATGATCGCTCTTTGAGCCCACACGCTCAAAAGCGATACCTGGGTATTCGCTGCTTGAAAGATGCAAATTGTCATCAACCGGGCCCGTTCTAATCAAGGTCTGGCGCTCTCTGCCGATCGTACCCTCGGCCTCTATGCATTGGCTCGAGAATCGAAGGCCAAAACGCCTTGCCGATATCTTGTTGCTACTGTGAGCATGCGGAGGACGTCATGTGCCTCACGATATTCGACATTGAAGATACCCGCTGGCTATGGTGGTCCTGTTCTTTTGATTATGTTTGTAGTTCTGTAGCTCTCAAAAGCTTGTTTATCTGATTACTTAATTCCAATTGATTTATCCTGTTGTCTCTCATAGTCAAACCACGCCGAATACAAGTGCGCACTCGATCATTCTCATCCTGGTGCCACTCAGCCAGTATGTCACGTGATATGGCTTTAGGACGCGGAACTCTGCCGACCCGCGCACGCGCCTCGAGCCCGCGTTCGTCAGGTCCAGTTCAGGGAACACCCGAATGGGGAAGTTGGTAAATACCGAAGAACCTTCCTATTGCACGATATACTCGAACAATTTTGGCTGGCAAACAACGATGCTCGACGAGACTGCGACGAGACTAAACGACCTACTATGAATGCGGCCGACCTGTCTGTCGGTCAAATCATCGAGCTTAACGATGGCCGGATCGCCGTGGTCCGTCACGTCGGCCGCGTGCATTTCCAACCTGGCGAGTGGGTTGGCATAGAACTGGAGGAGCAGTCTGGGAAGAACGATGGAGCTGTTCAGGGAGAGCGGTACTTTAGTTGCGAGCAGGGATATGGAATGTTTTTGCGGTCAGCCGGCGTGAGACAAGTTCTCGAGCAGCCAGATCAACCGCAAACCCAACCACAACCCAGACCTAAGCCGGCGACGACAGCGCCTGGCGCACCGGGCTCAGCGCGATCGCGTCCCTCGAGTTTGCACGCTGGAGTCAACGCGGCTGGAGTCAACGGAGCGAAGAAGCAAGATGCTGGACATGTGCGTAGAACGAGCGCGGTCGCCGGGACCGCGAGCCCGACTCCTGGTGCTAGGACCGGTCTAAGCGGCTTGAGAAGTCCGACTAAGAGCCCGACGAAGCAACTTGGACTGAATGGCGGAGTAGGCGCGGCGGCTTCTAGGACGGGTACGCCGGCGACTGCTGCTTCTAGGAGGACAACAGGAACAGGAACCACTGGCTCCACCCCGACTCACAGGTCGCGGCCGAGCATTACGCCTCAAAGTACGGCTACTTCGAAACGGACGTCAATGGGCCCCCCTGCGCCGACTGCTGCAGCTTCAAGAACGACGAGACCTTCTTTGGCGGCCCCTTCGAGTACGAGAGCACCCGCTTCTCGTACTGCTACTGGCAGGACGCCAGCCGGTCGTCCTGTCTCCGGCGCGCGAGCTCCTCCCGGCCGCAGGGAGCCCGAGAAGAGGCCTAGTCAACCAGGTGAAGGAGCATCGACGCCGTCAGATCTACTTTCGCCACGAGAAAGCAACGTGTCTTCCGCCAGAAGTCAGTCCGAGGCCGAGCAGGAGGATGAAGATGGCGAGGAAGAGCCTGTCAAGACCAATTTTGCACCACCGCCACCACCGCCCATACCGGACGACACCACCTCGAAGCCGACTACATCACGGCGCGGGTCGTCTCCCTCCGCCTCGATTCATTCACAGCGCACTATCCGAAGCTCTACGCAGGCAGCACGGCAGATCGAAGAGCTTGAAGCTAAGATTCGGTTACTCGAGCGGAAGCAGCAAGAGAGCCGCGAGGTCAAGAAGACCTTGGAGTCGGCCGAGCAAGACCGTGACCGGTACCAGGGCATCATCGAGAAGCTGCAAAAGAAGTAT
This sequence comes from Septoriella neoarundinis, assembly GCA_022813125.1. Taxonomy (NCBI): domain Eukaryota; kingdom Fungi; phylum Ascomycota; class Dothideomycetes; order Pleosporales; family Phaeosphaeriaceae; genus Septoriella; species Septoriella neoarundinis. The sequence goes on from JAKLND010000004.1 coordinate 89,603, forward strand.
CAGCCGCAACAGCAGGAGCTTGCGGATCTCAAGAAAAAACTGAGCGAGGCAGAGAGCAAGGGCCAGAGCGTCGAGGAACTACAGATGGAACACGAGAGCATCATGGAAATGGCCCTTCTCGACAAGGAAATGGCTGAAGAAATGGCTGAGGGGCTGAAAGCCGAGCTTGAAGCTCTGAGATCGAAGCAAGAGGAGCTTGAATTGGAAGTGGAGCTTCTACGCGACGAAAACACGGAGTTTAGCAAAGAGATGAGCCCCGAAGAACGCACGAGTGCTGGCTGGTTGCAGATGGAGAAGGAAAACGAACGCTTGCGTGACGCCCTTCTTCGACTCCGCGATCTGACGCAAGATCGGGAAGGAGAGCTCAAGGAACAGGTGCATGATCTTGAAGCGCAGGTCAAAGACTTCGAGGCCTTTCGGAAGCAATTCGATGATGCCAAGGAGAAATTGCTAACCAGCGAGGCCACAGCTGACGATCTTCGTCAACAGCTCGAGGCTGCACTGGGTGCAGAAGAGATGATCGAAGAGCTTACCGAGCGGAACATGACCATGCAGGAGAAGCTTGATGAGCTCCGTGTTACGATTGAGGATCTTGAGAACATTAAAGAGCTGAATGATGAGCTTGAGATCAACCACATTGAAGTTGAAAAGCAGTTAACGGATGAGATCGATTTCAAGGACAGCCTCCTCTTTGACCGTGAGAGAACGGCGAAGCAACAGCAAGAAGCGCTTGATGACGCCGACTACACGATCAACCGTTTCCGCGAGCTGGTAACTCAACTACAGAGCGACTTGCAAGATATGCAAGCCTCGAAGCAGATCTCTGATACCGAAGCAGCAGACCTGAACACAAAGTCTCGCGCAATGCTGGACCTCAACATGAAGCTGCAGTCGAGCGCCGCGAAGACCCAGGTAAAGACCATCGACTTGGAACTGCGTAAATTGGACGCTCAGGAAGCGTCCGAGCATTTGTCCATTGTCCAACTGTTCTTGCCTGATGCGTTCCAAGCCGAGAGAGATAGTGTGTTGGCTCTGCTACGGTTCAAACGCATTGCCTTCAAGGCAAACCTTGTCCAAAGCTTCGTCAAGGAGCGCATTGCTTCTTTCGGCACGAGGGGACTCGACGAGAATGTTTTCGCCGCCTGCGATGTCATGGACAAGCTGACCTGGGTTTCTTCCATGGCGGATCGCTTCGTCAATTCTGTATGCACGTGTAGTGTTGAGGAGTTTGCCGGCTACGAAGGCGCGCTGCATGAGCTAGAGCCGGTCGAAAGAGCTTTGAACAGCTACATCGATGCTCTCAGGCGAGATGATTTGAAAGAAAGGGACATGGCTGACGAGCTTCAGCGGTCCGTGGCTGTCATGGCACATCTCGCAAGTCTCCATGTGAAGGAAGGTGATTTGAGCAGTCATGCGGACAGTCTGCTCATGCGAACGCTCTGCCTGCAAAGCCAACTCGAAAGCACTGCCTCTGCCCTCGGAATCACGAAAATTCTTGTCGAGAGCAAGCTGCGAGTCTCTCAGGCCGAGGACGAGGAAAACGAGAACGAAGACGACGACGAGAGCTTCTCAGACGCGAGGCAAATTATTGCTCGTGCAGAATCGTTGGTTTCTCAAGCAAGAAGTGCCAAGGTCACGACAGGCAAGGCTCACCGCGCTTTGTCCGACCTGCAGGCCCGATCTCTTACCCTGGAGAAGTCATGCGACGAGTCATTCGACAGCGCCGAGTCGATCGCGAACCAAGTCAGTGCCTTTGGCCGTCAGGCAGGAGATGCCTTACAGATGCTGTTTGGTGAAGAAGGCAGAGCGGAACCTTTCACTCCCCACGAAGTGGCGAGCGCTTTATCTCGCGCAGCCTCCGATGCGTTTGCACTCTCGACTCCAGAGGCTGGCCCATTTAATACGCTTGCAAGCCGTTTGCGAGACCTCTCCCACGCTCTAGCCGAGCTCGCTTCATTGCCAACAGACTTGGACAATACCGTTGAATTTGAAAGGGCGCCGGCGCCATGGGTCGCGCGTGCGGACCAGCTCAAGCAGACCAAGCTCACCTCCATCGACACGGAAGCAGAGCTTGCACGAGCTCGCGAGACCATCAAGGAACGGGAGGTGGTCCTGAAGGAGAAGGATACTGAGCTTGACGAGCAAAGCGTGCAGATCGAAATGCTCGAGGCTAAAATGCGTGACGCCAGCAAACGCTCGGCCAAAATCGCCCAGCTCGAGCATGATATGCACGAAGCAAGAGAAGCGGAGAAGAAAGCCAAAGCCGAGCTCGTTCAGGCCAAGAAAGAGGCAGAGCAGGCCGTCGAGCGTGCACGCAGCGAGTCTTCGCGCATCGCGGAACACCGTGGCAAACGATCCTCGGGCCCGGCTTTGGATGCGAACGCGATGGGCTCTGGCGCCCAGCTCACCCTCAGCCGGCAAGAGCATCAAATCACCTCTCTGCAAGGGGCGGTTCGGTATCTGCAATCCGAGAACCAGCGCCTGCGACTCCCTCCGCCAGACTCCGTCGCCACGACCAACAGTTGGCTTCTCCAGCCGCTCTTGCCGCCCAAGACGGACAAGCGCAAGCGACAAGAGGCGCTGCACAAGGAGGGCAAAGACGTCCTCGCACGGCTACTTCACCTTGGCACGGCGGAGACTTCTCACATCGTCGACATGACTCTGTTGCCCGAGAACAAGCTGGCGTGGCGGCCGGTCAAGGAGAGTAGCCGATGGAGAGTCGAGAGTAGACGCGAGGAGTGGGAAGCGTGGCGTGGTTGGAGGCGCGATGTGGTCAGAAAGGCTGCCGTGGCCGCACCGAGAAAAGTACAAAAGGCGACGAAAGACGTGCATACTGCAGAGCCAAAGATCGTCGGGTCTGATTTCGAGTCGGCAGCGGCATAGTTCGACATGATTGTGTGTACGGTGTAGTTGCTAAAGCAGACGAATATACCCGTGTAAAGCAATGAAGCGATCAAGAGTTTCTCGTCTCGACGTCGAGGTAGGGACATAAAGTGACTTTCATTAGGGATGTAAACTACAATTCTACACGTCACGCCGGCTATGGCTTACCACATCCTTTGTTTCCACTGACTCATTCCTCATATCTCATCATCGGAAGTTTTTCTTAGCGGCAGACGGCCTCGTGCATGAGAAGGCCGTCGCTACCAGCCTCAAACTCGAGTTCCACGTTGGGAGCAATGAAGTACACCTGGCCCTCCTTGAGCTCGGTCTTCTGGCCATTGGCGGTCAAAGTGGCGCTGCCCTGAGTAGCGAGCAGAACGCCGTTGCCCTCGATCTTCCCAAGCGACTCCTTCTCGCCGCCCTTGAGAGTCATCTGGAGCATGTCGAACTCGCTAAGAGGCGGCGCGAGAATGTCGGTCTTGCCGTTCTTGCTGTGCTTGTAGGGCTTGGGCAGCAGCATGCATTGCTCCTTGTTGTGCGGGCTAAAGGTGAGGGTGGACGTAAAGAGGTCCGCGGAGGAGCGCTCGGCCTTGGGGCAGAAGCCGGTGTTCAGCACGTTGTTGGAGCGCGCCATGCATTCGATGATGTCGCCGGACAGGTAGGCGTGGATGCCGTCCGCGGGGATGTAAATGGCCTCACCCGGGTTGAGGGTGAGGAAGTTCATCGTGAGCAGAGCAACGAGAACACCAGGGTCGGCCTCGTCGTACTGCTCGGCGAGACGAGGGGCGAGCTTAGGGATGTAAGTGTCGTTGCCGAACGCTGAGGGATCGGTGGATGTCAGAGACTTGTAGGTCGATTTGAGGGCGTCCTGGTCAGCGACCAGAATGTTGCGGACGAACGTCTTGATCGATTCTTGGGTGAAGCCCTTCTCGTTGCTGTTTGGAAGGAACTTCTTCAAGAAGTCGAACTCGGTGAGGTAGGCAATCTGCTCCTTGGGCTTGAATCCGCAGAAAGCCTCAAATTTAGAGAGGGCCAGAGCAATCTCAGGCTTGTGGTTGGGATCGGTGAAGTTCTGGGGGTCCTTCTCGTGAAGCTTGGAGGAAAGTTCCTTATTGGGGTGGACTTGGAGGGGCAGAGCCTTTGCGATGGAGAGAACCTTGGGCAGATAAGGAACCTTAGAGTGGCCAAACTTCTTGATCATGTTCTCGCCAACGAGCTCCTTGGGGTACTTGTCCAGAACATCTTGTAGATCCTCGCCAGTGGAGGCGATGTAGGAGGGTAGGACAGGGTAGGTGCCCATCCACATCTCAGCGTAGGGCTTGCTCTCGTCGAGCTTGAAGTCCGACTTGGGTCCGTTATCGCCATAGCCGGGCTGCTTAGCACACAAGCGAGCGGAGACAGACTCCTTACCAACCTTACCCCATGGGTACTGGTTGGTTGTGCATTTGAGCTCGTAGAATGGCTGAGGAGTAGACATTTTAACAATGGAAGATGAGGTGGTGTGTAGAAGGAAAGGGGAGACACGAGGGACCAAGAGGGAACAGAAGACCTACTTGTATGCAGTCATTGAAGGCGATCTGTAATCTGCTGTGATGCGAGCAGAGGCGAGACCCTACAACTCCGACGAGAGATGATGGCGGATCAACGTCATTTGAGAGGAGCAGAGTGGACCGCTCTCCGACCTCGTCAGAAAGAAATCAGGAGCACAATGTTCATATGCATCCTCAAAGCTAGGCAGCCGTGCATTCGAGTAGCACGTATGTCTGCTGTCAAGCGCAGGCAGGTTGAGTCGCTTGTACAGTCCGATTATGTCGCATCTTTCAAGCAGAATGCGGCGGCTGGATTTGCCACCCTGGGCTCAGTCAGTCTACGAGGTCACACTGGGGTTCAATGTGGCCTCGACACAAGGTGAGCAAACCACGAGGATATGAGATCCCTGAAAGCCGGTCCATCACGATACCGTCAATGAGCTCCGAAGATTGTATATGATATTGTGCTCCGTTTCAGTAAAAATGCGGGTTTGGTATGTTCGCAAGGGTCGCAAATTTAGGCTCTCGGCTGCCTGCATTAGCCCCCGCTTCTTATCGATTAGCCTCCAAGGTGGGCAGCAGTCGAAAAAAGCGCCTGTGAGTGCGGGTCGCAAGAGTCGGTCGCATGCTCAGGACGAGTCTGCGAACACACATCCACTGTGGCTTCCCTCAACATCCCTTTCCGCTTCAAGGCCGGCGGCAAAATGGGTGCCCCAAGCGGTGAGCAGCACCACCATCGCTCGACTACAAAATCCACCAACAAGCCTTACAAGACCCGTCACGCCTCCAAGTCGGCTCTGAAGGAACGAACCAAGGGCAAGGTCGACTCGCTCGAGACTGGATCGCGCAAAACTCCCCACCAGCAGGTCATGTCGAAACTCGTCCGCAGAAACCAGCAAAAGCAGAAGCGCATTTCGCATTCTGCCAAATTGGCCGCAGACAGCAGTGTTTTCAGTGGAAGAGATGGAGCACCCAGGATTGTTGCCATTGTACCGCTTTGCGAAGATGTCAACAGCAAGAGTGTCGTGGAAGAGTTGAACCGCAGTGTCGATGTTGAAGCCGAGGCGCCTGAGGCCGGCACTTGGAGACTTGATGTTCCCAGGTTCAAGCAGAAGCTGCAGTACCTCACACCATCGAGAGATCTGCTGGAGTGTTTAGACGCCTGCCGTGTAGCAGACTTCGTACTGTTTGTACTCAGTGCTGAAGAGGAGGTTGATGAGCTCGGTGAGCACATGCTTCGCTGCATTGAATCGCAGGGTGTCAGCACGGTCATGACCGGAGTACACAATTTGAACAAGGTTGAACCTGCTAAGAAGCGACCGGATGTTCTGAAGAGCTTGAAGAGCTTCATTACCCACTTTTTTGCGACACTCGAAAAGGTGCACGATTTAAGCAGCCGGCAAGACAGCAGCAATGTGATGCGCAGTCTGTGCACGACCATGCCGAAGGGTATCAGGTGGAGACAAGACAGGAGCTGGATCGTCCCCGAGGAAATTAAGTGGGAGGATCAACAATGCGTTATTGCAGGTGTGGTACGAGGCAAGAACTTGAAGGCCGACAGACTGTTGCAAGTGGGAGACTGGGGAGATTTCCAGATCGAAAAAATTACGGCTGCACCTCTGGAGACCAAAAAGAAACAGCATGCAAAATCCAACGAGATGGCCGTAGATGCACCCGATGGTGATCAGGTATTAGACATGCCAACTGAGGATCAGGACGATCTGGCTGAACTTGCCCCGGAGGAGACCTTGATGGATGAGGATGGCATGACGATGGGCGCCAACTCTGTCGCGCCTTCGGAACGCAAACACGTGTTACTGGATGACCACCGTTACTTTGACGAGGATGAAGACCCGTCGGACGCTATCGCGAAACCTAAGCGCTTGCCCAGGGGTACGAGCAAGTACCAGGCTGCCTGGTTCCTAGGAGACGTATCGGATTCTGGCTCGGATCTAGAGTCAGTGGATGACGAGGAAGATGAGGACATGGACTTCGGTGAAGCTCCTGCGGCTGGCCCAGCAGATGGTCACTTCGATGAGGCTATGCGCGAGCCCACTGAGGCTGCACCGTCCGAATACCCTCAGAGCGAGATGTTTGAGGACCGAGCCATCGAGGAAGAAGCAGACCAGCTCGCACAATATCGCAAGCAGCGCCGTGAGGAAGCCGAAGATGACCTCGAGTTCCCCGACGAGATAGAACTGCTCCCAAATATGTCAGCCAAGGAGAGGCTGGCCCGTTACCGCGGCTTGAAGAACATGCGCACTAGCCATTGGGAAACAGAAGAGGACAGGCCCTATGAGCCCGAAGAGTGGTCGCGTCTTCTCGAGATCGCAGACTACAAGTCGACCAAGAACAGAATCCTAAAGGAAAGCCTCGAGGGCGGCATCAAGGCCGGCACCCGCGTTAACATTCAGTTGCGTATTGCACCTGAGCAGGTCGCTGAACTGCAAAGCCAGCCTCGACCCACGGCTATTTTCTCTCTCCTCCGCCATGAGCACAAGCGAACCAATGTCAATACATCTATCACATTGTCATCTGAGCACCCTAGTCCGCTCAAGAGCAAGACCCAGATGGTTCTTCAATGTGGACCACGCCGCATGGTGGTTAACCCACTCTTCAGTCAAGCAGGCAACACGCCGAACAACGTGCACAAGTTCAACCGCTTCTTGCACCCCGGGCAGACCGCAGTGGCATCTTTCATTGGTCCCATCGGATGGGGCAGCATCCCTTGTCTGTATTTCCTGCCGACCGTGCAAGGCTCCAGCGAGAACGACGCGGTGTCCGATTTGGCCAACGCCATGCAAAAGCCAACTCTGGAGCTCATTGCGACCGGAACCTCTCTTGCGCCCTCCACCTCGCGCATCGTCGCCAAGCGCGTCATCCTCACTGGCCACCCATACAAAATCAACAAGAAGGTCGTCACGATCCGCTACATGTTCTTCAACAATGAAGACGTTGAGTATTTCAAAGCCATTCAGCTCTGGACCCGCCGCGGCAGACAAGGTTGGATCAAGGAGACCCTCGGCACGCATGGTTATTTCAAGGCCACCTTCGACGGCAAGATTAACCCAATGGACGCCGTCGCTATCAGCTTGTACAAGCGCGTCTGGCCCAGACCTGCCAGGACTTTCCAGCCCGGCATGGAGTTGGAGGCTGCTGTCGTCGAGGGCGATGAGGAGGAGGAAGATGTCCCAGAGGAGCTTGAGGGCAGGATGGAAGAGTGAGGGTTGTGAAGCGCGTCTTCTCACGAATTTAGATTACGATCCGGTATCATGAAATGAAAACTTCTCTTTGTGTTCAAGTATAGTTGAGTGGATAATTTCCACGGCTCGCGATAGAGTCCAGTACGAAGCTCCCGTCATTAGTCGTTCGTATATTATGAGGGTTCGCTATTGAACTATGCCAAAGAAGATAAGGAGGGGCGCGCTCACAAATATTCGGTGACATCAGTGGACCAGAGCGGACATAAGCGGAGTTTGGTATTTCCCTTGAGAGCCCGCTTGAACGACGCCATCAGGTATCCCATGGTATCCCCTAATCTTTCCACATCAAAACATTTCGAAGAATACAGCGAACTGCTACATACACTACCGAGCACACAAAATCACCATGCAGCCCATCACACGAGGATTCCGCACCGTACGCCCGGGCTTCTTCCGCCAGCCCTTCTCGACCACCCAGCCCATCAAATCATCCTGGAGCCCGCAACCCTCGCCACCGCGCCTCCCCAGGGAAGAGCAGGAGATCTTCGAGAAGCTCCAAGAGCAATCTACCGGCGCCTTCAGTACTCCGCGGTCAGCTTCCTCGCCCACCGACACCGCGCCGCCGACCAAAAATCCTGTCGCGGACGAGCACGGCAATGTCGGTGAGCCCGCGCGCTCAGCTCAGGCGGACGACATGCTTGCGCAGCTGAAGGAGCGCGCGAGAGTATCTGCAAATGGCGAGGGAGAGGAGCTCCACCCGAATGTCCGGAGAGGCGCCGCGCCCGAGTTCGAGGGCGATGTGAACCCGAAGACTGGAGAGGTGGGAGGCCCGAAAAACAACCCTCTGAGATGGGGCGAGACGAGCGACTGGAGCTACAATGGAAGAGTTACGGACTTTTGAAGAGGAGACATTGTGGACCGGATCGTACTGTCTGGCAATGGTGGAGACAGACGTAGGATGATAGCGGCCGGTATAATCTTCAGTAGGATCAATGTGTAAGAGATAGTAGTTGGATAGGACATGGTAAATGGTAAATTTCGGCGTAATTTTGCACCACATCAGGTGGCGCGTTGGTTCCGTTGCGCACCTTGCTATCGACGCGCCTTCGGAGGTCGTCTTTGCCGTCAATGATCACGATGCGGACTTTGGTGTTTTCGCAGGTGCCAGATGAATCGCAGGAAGAAGACACACTATCACAATGTCAAGTTGGATACTTCAAAGCTTACCCATCATATTTCCACCACCACTATTGTATTTATTTTGCTCGCAGGTGCTAATGATAGCTCCATCTCTTTCCCTCTTCATCACGCCCTGCAGCAAACACATGGTCTTTCCAATTTGAACGATCGTGAACAACGTCAGTCATTGAACTATAATACGCGAAGATGTCCTGACTTGGTAGGCTTACCTCCGTCTCCATCCGAACCCATTCACCGAGTTTTGCAGTACTCAGAAAATTGATGCTGAAATTGCGAGTGAAGCCCAATTCCTCCCAGAATCCACGCTTCGCCAATGGGAAGGGCAAGTATGCCATCGCTGTGTCGTACGCCATGCACTGTGCTGCCCCATGGAGAAGATCTGCGGGGTTGCAATATTCGTATTCGACCGGGAATCTCCATACGATCCTGACGCCCTGGCTGCTTTTGATCGCTGACACTACGATCGTGGAGTCCTTCCAGCGAGATTGGAACTGTGGCTTTCCTTTCGACTGTTTGCCGTGCATCAGCCACTGTGACCATGCGATTTCGTGTATTGCCAGAGTAGCAAGGGTTGTACCTTTCTTGCTACAGGTCCGTTGTGAAACGTTTCGCTGACGAGTTCCGTCACATTGATTGTGTCTGACATCGTTCAATGTCTGGTTGTTCTCTGACTTTGCTTCCTGTTGGAAAGCAGCTAGATGAGGGTTGATTCCAGTGAGGTGGTTGTCACGTTTACAGCCTCGAACGGCGTCGTAATGGTCTCATGGAAATTTAGACATAGCATGCGATTCGATCATACGGAACATGATAACACGGCAACTATTTCGAGACACGATTCGTTGATAGCAGATCTTTCCAATAGTTTGTGGCTTGTTGAGCGCTAAGAATGATCTGATCTGCGGCCACTTTGGCTGAAGGGGATAATGCACAAGCTTCCCGTTGTGGGCCCTGATACCATCATGAGCGACGGAGGTATCGAGACATGTAAGATCCGTCTGATTCGTCATGGTAGGAGTCGATTTTCTTGCTCCATTTCTCGTTTATGATTCGATCAGGATGCTAGAAAGGTCATTTGGGCCGTGAAGCATACGATCGCCTAACTGCAAGCGGTGCTCTAGCCCAAGCCGAGTGGCGAAACTCGCAAACATCAGAGCTTGTTTGCCCTGTCCGCATCGACGTTATACAGTTCGTGTTCGCATGTGCTCACTACAGAGCCGTCTTCCTTTTTCAACACTCCTCTGAGCAAAGCCAAGCGTTTACCAACGCTGACCGTCTGTGAAAGTCTCAGCCTGACGATTCTCATTGAAGTTCGACACTTGGCCCGCTGGTTTGGGTTTCAGGAAAATACTCGAACTCACCTCACACTCCATCGTTAGCACGTCTCCCTCCCTGGCAGGCCTGAGAAGATTCACATTGAATGATCTCGATGTTCCGTGGCTGCACCAAAAGTCCGGTTCCCGAGCAAGTGGACCCAAGCAGTACATTGTACACACGTCGTGAAAAAGGGTCTGAGCCGCGCCCGCGAGGGTCTTGCCAGGATTCAGATACTCGGGATGCACGGCAAAACGGAAGCTGACCTTCGACTGTGTTGGGGAGTATTGCACTGCTGAAGTCACCTCAAGGTTTTCGAACCATGTCATGTAGAAGGGTCTGGTGGGGAGCGATTTGAGCTGCGACAGGTGTCAGTTCTACCGCTCACGGTGATATACACGCGTGATGGAGGAGTCTGAGTAGATTAATAGGCTCAAAGCGCACCTTTTGCTTTATTGCCCCTTCGATGAGATGCTTCGTCTGAGGGAGCACGTCGGTCATTTTGCCTTCACAGTGATTGTGTGACTCGATGAATCAATGTTAAAAGAACAACGTACCGGACGTCGGACAGACTACGCTTGTAACATCCACAGAAACTTTACCTCGGAACATAGTGCACGAATAGCTCAGGCTCAGCCGGTCTGACCGGCACGGTTATGGAGCCTTTCAATTGGGCATGCAAACGAGACAGCTGCCAAGAACTGCCTAATACGCTGTAAGCTGCATCCTTCGCGATATTAAACGATCCACTCGTCTCATAAGCGACGTTGTGCCTCAAGCTTAGCGATGTCGCCCCGCGCCCTCGCCGTCTCCCGCAAAATCTCCGCATATTCGTCCGCCATGCTCTCCATACCCCTGCCCGCTCGGTACTGCTCCAGCTTCTCCTCCGCGGACTCGATTTTGCGCCTGACGCTGATCTTCTCTCTCGACACCTCAGCAGAGCGCTCGCGAAGCTCGGCCTGCACATCGCTCGAGTAAATTTGCGAAAGCAGTTGCTGGTGCTGGACATTGAGCTTTTTCGCCATGCCTTCGGCGACAATGGCCAGATATTCCGCTTTGGCTTTGGATGCTCGTGAGACTGAGCCGTGAATGGTTTGCTCCAAAAGCCTTATACTGGTAATGTAGATTTGTTTGTACAGGTCGTGCACCAGGTTGGTCTCGTGTGTGACCTTCAGGCGAGCTGCCGCAACGTCTGATCTGCTCGTCGCGAGCGACCGTCTCAGGTTGGCTAGAGTTTGGGGTACATAGGCCGCGTCTGTACTGCCCTCAGGAGACATCACGCGCGCCAGCATGGCTGCGTTCCTGTTCAAGTTTCGCTCAATGGCTGCTGCCACTCGTGAGGGGTTTTCCTATCTGTCTTAGCATTGATTCTCGAGGCGAGAGTGATGGATCACAATACCACAAGCGCATCCGCATACTCCTGCACTATATCCTGGTCTTCTTCGGGCACCTGTCCGTCCAAAGTGGCTGCTGTTATGGCAACCAGTTCTTGCAACTGCGCGTGTCAGTCGAGTCGCTCATAGCAAGCAGAGAAGGAGCTCAAGCCTACCTCATCTGGTAAGGCATCCGATCTGTGAGCGATATTCCGTAGTTCAGATTTGATCAGATCACGTTTCGCTGCTTCGAGTCTCGCAGTCCTCAGGTCCTAGATCACGTAGTGTCAACAACGAGCCCCTTTCTGCATTTGGAGAGCTTTAACAGTGAAGGAATTGATCTTCTTTCGTGAGATCGAATGGTATCTTCATCTGCCCTGAAACATACCGTTGCAAAGACATCGCGCTCCTTTTGCGCCTTCTGGTCAAACCCGGAAGAGCCGTCTGGGTTCAGTTTGTTGGTGCATAAGTCGCGGTAGAGGGCTTCGAATTGAGGATTGTTGGCAAGCAGAATGGGATCTACTGGTGGTAGCATGTTTCCGCCGTCTTTGAAAGATTTGAAATGACCGTAAGGTTGATGTCGGTGGTGTTTTGGACTCGGACGCAATGGCTTCGCTTCGGTGGGGGGAGCGAAGTTTGGGGGCGAGCGCGTGCTGCACAAAGCGGGAGACACGATCAACCTGGTCATGTTCAAGCACGTTATTGAAATATAGTATATCTACTCATCGCACAATGAATGCATTAGCCCGTCCCATTCTTAATTGTGCTATTTTTGTACAACCAAGACAAATATTTGACATTACAGCAATATATAGGAAGAGCTCATTCAACCGTTGTATGGAATCTATCCTACTTTCGTCTTCACTACAGGGTCCTTCAGTAAACCCACCGATTCAACCGCGTCCAGGACCTTTGAAGCAACGGACTCTGCGATGGGCACAACCGTCCTGACGACAGGAAGTGCAAGCACAATCTCGATAATAGAAATCCAAATCATGGCGACCATCAGCACCAGCCGGAGCAAGTAGTCCTTCCAAATCAATTCCGGCTTGTGCCCTCTCGAGTACGTCGAGTCTACAAAATCAAAGGGCAGCTTCGCGCCCAAGTGGTCGATTGCGACCTTCAAGCCACTGCTGAACCCGTCCTCATGAAAGCCGTATTTTGTCCATGCACCGCAGTAGCTCACACCGCGGGTATTTTGCAAAGCCTCCAGCCGCTTCTGTGCGCGAACAGCTTCGACTGTGTAGAGCGGATGTCTGTAGATGAATTTACCCTGCGTCAGGGCGGGGTCTGGCGCGTGACGGGGATTCATGGTGACCAAGACGGGGCCGAGTTTGCTTTCAGGCAGGTGCTGGAGGATGTTCATACAGTAGGTCAAGCTCACGCCAGCCGGATGGGAGAGCTTTGAAGGCGCAGAATGTGTGAGGTAGTTCCAGGCAGTCCATGTTGCACGTCGTCGGGGCATCAGAGTAAGATCTGAGTGCAAATAGCAGACGTTCCCCGTGGTCTGAAAAGCGGAAAACACATCCATCTCCTCTTGCGAAACCTGCTGTAACTTGGACGGCGAGTTTGCAAAGTTCTTCGTGGCAGTCTTTGCGCCATGCTTTGAAAGTATTGGGAGCACGTCGTCTCCATGTGCTGCGATCACGACGTGATGAAACACGTCACCCTGAATGCGACTGGACTCAGAGTCGATCCAGGAGACGGTAACACCTGCATCCTTTTCCTTGGTTGGCCTGACAATGTTCGCCACCTCGCAAGATGTGTGCACGTGAAGTTTTCCAGCAGGATATTCTTTTACGATCGCATCGATGTATCGCTGTGATCCGCCGGCAATGGTGAGCCAAGGTGGCCGGACTGCCAGCGTCGACAAGAGGTGGTGATTCCACATGAATCGAATCAGGGTATGCGCCGGAAACTCCAGACTTGTCTTGTCTGGCGATGTACTCCATACTGCAGCAGTCATAGGGATTAAGTAGTCGTTCTTGAAAGATTTGGAATATCCCTCTTTCTCCAGGTACTCGCCAATGGTCATGTCTCGTGAGTATTTCCTGCCCTGAACCGGCGATCCAAACCGGCTGAGAACGTTCTCATCATCATCAGCCAGTAGGTCCAAAGCAAATTGATTGAAGCGGACGATGTCAAAAATCATGCGCCAATGTCGCGGTCTGAACAGATTGCGTCGCTGAGCGAAAATGCCCTGACCCTCTCCAGACCATTCAAAAGCGCCGCTATCCCGTGAGACGCCGAATGTCATTTCTGTCTCGACAGGATCAACACCGACTTCTTTGAGGAAACGGATGAAGTTGGGATACGTGGCAGTATTCATGACAATGAATCCAGTGTCGACCTGCACCGTTTGGTCGCCGACCTCAAAAGGCTGCGTGTTCGTGTGGCCTCCCAACTTGGCCGATTTCTCAAAGACATGGACCTCATAATCCGTGTCCCTCAACGCCCACGCGGCACCCAGACCAGCACAACCGCTGCCTACGATGGCAACTTTGCGCCGATGTTCTTTGGCAGGCGCCATCTTGTTGACGTCTGGGCCGCGAGACTGATGTGCCTTGCCTTTCCCTCCGAATAGACTCACTAGCGGCGCCAGACTGGATTAGTAAAAAGAAGATCAAGATGCGTTGGGAGAGGTGTGAACAAAGCCACAGACGGCAGGAAAGATGTGGCGCCCGCGACGGCGCGATTGCTCCATCATCAATGATGGCACGATGGATACCAGCGGCAGCAACGGGCCGAAAGGCTAGCCTGGCGGAGAGATAGTGGAGTCCAGACCGGATCAGCAGACGAGCGAGATAGCATTACCGGAGGTGTCGACTGATCCTCGTATACAATCGCCGTGTTCGATTTCGCGAGCAGTTGGTAAATAGCATACTGGACTGTCAAATGTGCACACACATCGCGTTGTTGATCCCCGCGCATGAATCGCTAACTGCAATCCAAGACCTCGGTCTACGCCACATCGGGAAGGCAGCCGGCGTGGCAGTGGCAGTGGAGTCGCAGCGTGACGATGTCCCGGGCTTGCTCTCGAGGCATCAACATTCACCAACTCGCTGCCCCATACACAAACAGACCACCTCAGACGTTGAACGAGCGAATCGCATCGGCCTGATCCGCAATACCCCATCACTGCAAATCCCTGCGGAACCACATTCACCCTTTCGCGACCGCTTCCGAAGGCAGATACCCACCTGAACCCGCCTCCAGTGACAAACACAATGGACTCCGATGCAGGCTCCGAGCGCTTCGGCAGCTACGAGGCCGAGCTCAAGCTCGTGCAAGCCGATCTGCGCCAGAAGCTCGACCAGATTCCCGAGCTGTCTGGCGAGCCCAGGAAAGCCGCGATCAGCCAGGCGGAGCGCGCGCTCGAAGAAGCCGGCGAGATCCTGGACTCGATGCGGTTGGAGAAGTCCAACATTCCCCAGAACCTTAAAACGAAAGTCAACCAGCGCTTCCGGAACTACGAGAGCGACGTCGACGCCGCGAAGCGCAAGCTCAAGGGCTTCCAGAGCGACAAGGCGGCGCTGTTCGGCAACCGATACACGGACGACCCGTCGCGCGATGAGCAGCTGGAGCAGAGGCAGCAGCTGCTAAGCGGCACGGATAGGTTGGAGAGAAGCAGTGGCAGGCTGCGCGAGAGCCAGCGGATAGCGCTCGAGACCGAGGACATTGGGCGTAATACGCTCTCGGACCTTGCGAGCCAGCGCGAAACGATTGAGCACACAAGGGGCACACTGTTGGAGAGCGAGGGGTACACGGACAGAAGTAACAAGACTCTGAGGGGCATGGCTCGAAGGTATTTACCGAGCCTGTGGTGAAACATTCAGGGGGATTTGCGCTGACGATTCAATAGGATGGCCACTAACAAGATGGTGACGATTGCGATAATCACCGTGCTGGTTCTCCTGATCATTGCGGTGATTGTCAGTAAGTTCAGGTAGATTTGTGCTGGTTCCACAAGCTGGGAGTCACGGCGTTGAGCGCTGTAACATTAGAGGCAGTCTGTTTTATCAATTGATACCAGAACCCGGCAATGGTAGAGGCATCCTAGATCTTCTTCAAATGTGACTTGGGTTCCAAACAGAACAAAACCGGAGCAATGCACCGTCGCTCCGTGCTATTCGAGGAATCATAATTCGCTTGAGTCCTCTCGAACTCTGAATGTTGCCCTTTTCGTCGCCTTAATGGCGGTCGAAATCTGGGCGCAGTCCTCGCACAAGTGTGTAGTGTTAAGAGCTTCAATTCCTGTCTACCCAAGCCAGTAATCTATGATCTTTCTAGAAGACTTGTCGGGCGATATGTTTTGCATCTGGGTATGAAAAAATAGCCTGCCAACGCCGCGCTAAACCGATAGACATGTCCACAAAGAATGCACCAGGCAAGACCAGCCTAATCCTCCTTCATCGCCTCATCGCCGTCTCCACCCTCGCCGAAGATGTCCTCCATTTTGCCTTCTCCCTCCTCGTCTCCTTCCTCCTCTCCAGTGCCGTCCACGCCGCCCATGTCTTCATCTTCTTGCTTCACAGCAGACGGCGCGGCGCCGGTAGTTCCATTGACTCTCGGCTCGTCCTCTTCCTCCTCTGAGTCCCACTCCTCTTTCAAGCCCCAGCCAACTCCAATAAGGCAGTACTTCTCCTCGGGCAACTGCACGCCGTAGCCCCTCTCAACCTTCGGCAGCGCCACGCGATTCCGCTCCTGCGCCTGCTCCAGCATAAATTCCTTCGGGAGCGCGGCCTCAAACGCATAGCCCTGCCTACTCGCGATCGCCTGCCTCAGCGCAGTCACAGTGATATTGCTCCCGTCGTCGCCGGCAGCCGCGCGCCGCTTGTCCTGCGCTCCAGAAGTGTATCCCTCGGCGCTCAGGCGCAGCGAGTCGGACAGCACGGATGATGTGTAGCGGTAGGCGAAGTCGAGGAGCTGCAGCGGGACACGCTCTTGGTAGTTCTGCACGCCGAGATTTTGCAGCACTGTATGGATGAGGCGTGCGTCGCGCGGGCGTTTGCTCAGGCCATCGTCTTGTTGTGAAGTGAGAGGCGCTTCAGGATCGGCTTTGGGCTGTGCATCGGCGGCTTTGTTGGCGGGATCGGTGGTGGGTGGTGTTGATGGGTGGCCGTTTTGAAGTTGAGGAGACGCCATTGTGGGTGTTGCGGTGTCGCGAGCAGCTTGATGAGTCTGTCGCGAATGCTTGTGCGCTGGCTAGTGGTCGGCAAGAACGTCGATCGCTGACGATTTGACGAGCTCGGGAAAACAAGCGATTGTGAGTTGACGTATAGAGAACCGGCTTATATTGGGCGAATTGGAGCTGCTTGGTCCGTTTTAAGAGAAGTGAAGTGAATCGCACGATGAGGCTTCGAAGCGGCTTCCCCGCGAAACGTGAAGTCGGGGATTCTGAACGCGGCCGATGGCTGCGAAACGACCGCATGTGACAACCACCGTGACTGCAATGGACCTTAATTGGGTATTTGTGCGTAGTATACCAATTTTCGGGCGCTCATCACTGTCATCTGAACATTGCATTGACGGTTGTCTGACATTTAGACATTGTAAGGGATAGTTCTGTTACTTTGAAGGCAGCTTTGCCGGCTACAGTAAAGTGGCCGACCGAAAACGCGTCTTCCAGACGCGTGCTTTCACGTCGATTGCCACCAAATCACGGCGATAACATCCGCCTCTGATACATTCGAAACCGTCAACGCGCTCAACAGTCGCTCTTTGCCAGTCATGTCGGGCTCATACGACAATACGCACCGCGCGTTCCTCCAAGCTCTCCTCGCCCGCCCAACACTTACTTTCGCCGAAGCGCAACCCCTCATCGCCTTGATACAAACTCAGCAGGATCCCAGCCGCCCCGTACTAGAGGGCGACATCACACGCGCAGATTTTGACCACTACATCCACGCCGTCAACAATGCGCTCTCGCCCTTCGACATGGAAGTCCGCAGCACGGCACATCAGTCGAGGCGAGGTGTCGAGGTCTTCGCGCTCGTGAATACCGCCAGCAATGCCTTGACTCAGATGGCCACCGTGCACACGGCCGACGAAATCGCTTTTGTCAAGCGTGTGCTCGACTGCATGTTCGAAACAAACAATACCCGCCGCGCCGAAGTCATGGCCGTCTCCGGTCAACAGGCACTCAATCTAGCCAAAGCACCTGATGCCAGACGACAAAGCGAAGCCGTCGCAGACAACACTCAGACTCAGGCCGCCAACGCGAGCCTGACTATGGCACAAGCCGAGAAAGTCCTTCGGCTCCTCGTCGCCGAATCCTGGTTTGAGCAATCGCAACACGGCTTCTACACTCTATCCCCTCGTGCACTGATGGAACTCCGTGGTTGGCTGCTAGACACGTACAACGACCGGGACCCCGAGTCCGACGATTCAGACCAAGGGCACGTTCACGAGAAGATCAAAGTATGCGCCGCGTGCCGCGAGATCGTCACGCAAGGCCAGCGTTGCCCGGATCCGACGCTGCGGTGTCCGGCGCGCTTGCATTCGCACTGCGTTGGCAAGATGTGGCGCGCGCAAGGCGGTAGGGAGGTTTGTCCCGGTTGCTCGCGCGAATGGAGAGATCCACTGCCTGTGGGAGAGAAGGCGGCGAGAAGGGGTAGGCAGAGTGGGAGTATGGGTGGGAGGAGAAGATCAGGACCTGCAGAAACGCAAGCTGCAGATGAGAGCGAGTAAAGAGAGCGTTTGGACGCTATCTTCTCTAGCTTACAGCTAGGTTCGGTTTTTAATGGCGGTTCTTCAAGCGACGGCGTCTGGCGAACACTCTAAAATACTGTTGAGCGCTTTTTGGGGGCAGTACACTGAGAATGATATCTTGACGAGACCATGCGACACTTCAACGGAAAATTCCAAAGAGGTCGCTTTTCTGGCATGACAGGCATGAGAACAGGAGGTAATTGCAACAACGAAGTGTATCCATGAGACGCTTTCCTTTCGGCTGAACGCTGATGTTTCCGATTTGTACTTTTTCTCGTTTCCGTCTTCTCCGCTCGTCTAAAAGCACGCCGCACTCAATTCAAGACCGCGACGGGGAGCGAGAAAAGCCCCACACAACCCAGCAGCAGCGCCCTGCTGGATGCGCAATCGCAGCAGCATCCAGCCCAGAGAAAAGCGACATGAAAACTCCTTCCCCCGCGCCAGTGACCGGAAGATATACCCTTTAACGGTAAGACTTCTGGTAGCGCGCGCGGGCACCGGGACCGCCGAACTTCTTGGGCTCCATCCGCCTGTTGTCGGCGACGAGGAGGGTGCGGTCGTAGGCGACGAGGGCCTGCTTAAGCTGGTTCTTGCTGTGCTCGTCGACGTACTTCTGGTAGTAGGCGATCTGTAGGGGAGCTTGTGGTTAGTGCATACTCGTTTTTCGAGGGGCGTTTCGCAAGAAATTTGCTCGTCGCGACGAGTTCCTGGAGCGCGCTTCGGGTGGACGTACGATGCCCTTGGCAATGGCCTGACGGATGGCGTAAACCTGGGAGGTGTGACCACCACCACGGACGCGGACACGGATGTCAATGCCAGCTGTTGCAGCAATTTGTTAGCAAATGTCCTCTGGCATGACTTCTCCAACGATCTTGGCCTCTCCCATTCCCATGCCAATTTGACCTCCCGCTCCCTGCATCCTGTCTCTTCTTCTCCGTTGCTTCCATCATGATCCCATCTCCACCCAATCCTCCGAGACATATCCAAATCCTTCCTACACAGTTCATTCAGGCGAACGTACCGAACTTGTCCAGACCGAGGAGGAGGACGGGCTCGTAGACCTTGAAGCGGAGGACCTGAGGCTCAACAAGGCTCAGAGGCTGGCCGTTGACCTTGATGAGGCCCTTGCCGGCCTTGCAGTGCGCGACGGCGGTGGCGGTCTTCTTCTTGCCGAAGCACTGGACGGACTGAACGGACGCCATTCTTGCGGTGTTGTGTGAGAAGGGGAGAAGCGTCGGGGCTGTCGTTCGTTCTCGCGGGGTCGTCGTTGGGCGGCTGGTCCTGATGTCGAGATGCGCTTGGGCTAATTGGATTTCTGCAGCGGTGCGAGCGTTCGCCAAGCCCCAGTGGGCGGGAATGTCCGCGGGCGAAGCGCGCCGCAAAAGTGTCGCTTGACTTTCCCTTCTTTCACTGGCTTCGCGCTCCAGCACATCGGCTCCTCGCTCTTGTCGATAAGAACTCATCGCAACCTCCTGCGACAGCCATGGATGAAATAATTCAAATTCCCCATCGACTGGATTAGCATGCAGACAAACATTGGTGAATCGCTCCGTGACAGAACGAAACCGTGCCAAACGCCAAAATTGAAATTATGGGATCACTTGCGCATTTGTCTAACATCTTCATCTCATCAGTATGCATATGCCATCACTGCGATAATTCTCGAAATCTGAACTTACCATTCGCACGGATGATGTAGCCGATTTGCTCATTGCAAGGCGGGTATATGAAGATGCGGGATAAGTCTAGTGGTCGGACTATCCATTATTGTGGTTGAATCTTCTCGCTCCAACAAACCCTGAAGTAGCATCGCTTTGCTTTGTCTGACGAGAGTTGTCTCTTCAGGTCACGAGCGAGCTTACCCGAATACATCTATAATGTGAGACGATGCCAATCGCGGTGATGGTCAAGAGATGACTGCATTTGTAGTACAATCGTGTTCTGTCCTCATTCTCACTCTAGGATCTGAAGTCCATTATTTCTGCACGCAATCTACGGCACAAGTAAGGTATATGCCAACACCTTTCGTAGACACTTCACCACTTCTATGCATATCCTTGCAATTTTTGGAAAGACTACTGCTACTAAGCAACCGATGACAGTTGTATTCTGATCGGGACGGCCGAGCCCATAGACTTGATTATGAGCCCTGAAAGAAACGCTGCACCAATTGCCTCTGTCTAGACGGTCGTCGCACTTTGATGCAAATTCCGGAATACAGAGCCAGGGCCCTTCTCGCATTGCTTAGCAATGCGTGACAGAGGCAATAATGAGTTCTCGACCTGCCATCTCGGAAAAGACTTGAATCACAAACTCATGCGGTTAGGTAAGTGACAGTATATGTTCTTAGTGCAGGAGCCCGGAGTAATCAAGCCAATGTTGCATCGTTAAGACATTCCTGACAGCCGCACCATGCTAGCCAAATTCCCGAGGGGATTGTAGAGCCTCCATCCCAGTAGAGCGCAAGCACAGTATATAGCAGAGCCTTTTGTCCAGTGGATGCCGAAAGACTGCAACACACCCAGCATCTATAATACTCCATCAGCATGACGCAGGGAAGACGCTAGCCAACCGGTGCCGACGGGCCGTGGGGGCCCGCTCTCAATGTCTGGCCGCTTTCGTGGGGATGATGCGGCGATAGCGTTCTTTTGTTGATGTCGCATAGCTGGCTAAGGCATATAGACGAGCGAGTGCCACTGGTCCGAACACAATCAAGCAGACAGCTTCTGCGTTCTTGCATGTTTTGCACATGGTGATAGCAATACATATCTCACAGCATCATGTTGTGACTAAGGTATTCAATCAGCGTGAAAAAAGGCATGCAAGAGACAAGTGAAATTCAGTGAAATTTCCAGGTCACTTCCCGAGGGATCGGCGAGCGGCTCCAACTCCCATTTGATGAAAGCCGCCATGTGCCACCCTCCACCTTCCAACGCGACCCGCTACCTTATCTTCTTCTCCGCACTCGCTGTCGCGCCTTCAACTTCACTCCAAGCGCTTCCTGCCTGTCCTTCCCACAACCACTTCCCATCCCTCGAAGCGCGTCTAATCTTCCACAAATATCCCGCGATTCATTCTTAGAGCCTTGCGCACTCGTCTCGTTGCCACCACTTCGCTTTTCTACGTGACCGTTCCGATAGCGACGGAAGTCTACGGTTTGCTTGGCCGGGAGCATCGTAAGATTGAGCCAGGACTCAGCGGATATGGTACTTACGCGAGAAGGATCCCCTCGAGACCAAGACAAGTTTCCAGCTGCACAGCTGTTTCTGCTAGGTTCGTTCAAGACCTTCCACCGTTTGCGACGGCTGTTGACATCGCCCTCCAGCGCTCGTTCGAGTCGCCGAACCTATTGCCATCACCTCGATCTTCCCATACGCCTGGAAACTCGTGCTACACTTTGAGATCGGCGACAGGAGTAATGCTTCCTTCTATGCGGGCATTCTCATCGCGGCTTTCGCTTTGGCGGAGGCTTGCACTAGTGTGTATGTTGGACTACATTTGAATACACTTGTATGTTCTCCCATGTTCCAGCAGAAATTAATGATTCCCATTACAGGTTTTGGGGTGCACTATCAGATAAGCTAGGGAGGAAACCAGTAGTCCTGATGGGATGCTGTGGCACTATTATATCTCTTCTGTCGGTCGGCTTGAGCACCAACTTCTGGATTGCACTTCTAGGTCGCGCACTTGGCGGAGCACTGAATGGCAATGTTGGAGTCATTCAGACCATGGTTGGTGAGATGATCACAAACCCAGAGCATGAGCGTCAGTTCCGTTCCGAGAGTCTGGCGGATTCATTGTTGCTGACGTCTTGAAGCCAAGGCATACGCTGTGATGCCCTTCGTGTGGTCTGTGGGCACAATCATAGGGCCTTCGATTGGTGGTCTGTTTTCTGAGCCAGCGAAGAACTTCCCCGACTATTTCTCGCCAACTGGCATCTTCGCGAAGTTTCCTTACCTCCTGCCGAACCTGATATGCTCAGCATTAATGGTCATTTCGATCATTGCAGCGTGGGGGTTCATGGGTGAGACTCACCCGGACAAGCAGCCACCTCATCCCCACGATGTCCCTCACAGGCCAAGTATATCGACTGGCAGACCGCTATTTCCTGCCCAGCCAACTTCTACCGGCGCCGGTGCCAATATCGAGCATGAGAGCTACGGCACCTTCAACCACATCGAAGAATCAGCTGTCGAAGAGGACTGGAATGTCACGGCAGATGGCACAAGCAGGGACTCTGATGCCAGTGGAAAGACGTTCACCAAGCGAGTCATCCTGCTTACTGTTGCTCTGGGAATTTTCACGTACCACAGCATGACCTACGACCATCTTCTTCCCATTTTCTTTCAGGACGAGCGTGTGCCGCCTGACGGGACGCACATACTAGACAAAAGCTTCACACCAGGCTCGCTCGCTGGTGGTCTAGGCCTGAGTACAAAGGACGTCGGTGTCATCATGACGGTTCAAGGGCTTATCGCGCTCTTCATTCAGGCTGTCATTTTCCCTCTCATGGCGAGCTACCTCGGAATCTGGCGCACCTTCATTGTGGTTACTCTCGCCCACCCAGTCGCCTACTTCATCGTCCCATGGTTGGTCTATCTGCCGCAGAACCTGCTGTATCCCGGTATCTACGCATGCCTAGCAGTCCGCAATTTGACCTCCATTGTCGCCTATCCGATTCTTCTGATTCTCATCAAAGAAGCCTCGCCCGCGCCCAATTGCCTTGGCAAGATCAACGGGCTTGCTGCTTCCACGGGTGCTGCTTGCCGCACTATGGCTGCGCCCATCGCTGGTTTCCTGTACGGTGTTGGCATTCAGGTTGATCTTACCGCGTTGGCTTGGTGGGCCAGCGCCATCGTCGCCCTCGCCGGAGCCGTTCAGGCTTTCTTCATCAATCAACGGAAGACTGGACCTCAGCACGAGGTCCACGTGGCGGCGCCTTTCCAATTTATGGAGAATGAGCACCGCCAACGACAAGCTCGCCACTCAATCATTCATATCCATGTCGGCGATGAACGGGGCAACGATGACACCGATGAGAGGACTCCACTGAGGCCAACTCGATCTGCTATCCATTGACCGAGGGAAATCTGTTTATAATCGTTAGTTTTGGTTCTGACTTCGAGCAGGCGTCTGGGTCAGCGTTGGGAGAGATTTCTAGCGACTTTGATTTTGATATCCCGGGTTTGGCGGGCATGGCATACAGCACACGACATAGAATGCGTACCTTCTTTGGCGTTTGCGGGATTAGGTTCTGTTGTTTTGACAATACTGACACAGTCATAGAGCACATACAATTTGTACAATCTTTGTTTTATCACCTTCGCGGGTCCAAACTCCAAGCATCAGAGCGAAGTGAAGAGAGCGATCATTAGCGTCGGCTTTACAGTCTGGGCAAGAGTAAGAGTGAGGTGTGGTCAAGGCGTCTAGAACAACATCGAATGTTCACGTGGGCTTCGTCCAACTGCGCCTTCTTCACTCGGCAGCCGCCAACTGAAGCTCACTAGCTTTGCCGATGCTTCACAGATTGCCTTTCTTCCACTGAACATCCACCCAATTCTTAAAAGTCGGGTCAAAGGACCTCGTCCTCTGAGGCATCACGAACTCACTCTTGGTCCCCAACCACAAGCTGGTAACAGAACTGACCGATACCACGCCCATGATGACTCAGTCTGCGGTTTCCTCAGTTTTCAACACAACTGAGCTGTTGGAAATGATTCTGCTTACGGAGAACATTCGCATGGATAAGCTCTTCGTCCTGCAGCGCGTCAACAAAAATTTCCAGAACGTGATCCAGGGATCTCCGTTCCTCCGAACCAAGATGTTCGTAGACTACAGCTCGGAGGGCCCCACGAAGGTACCCGTAGAACCACAGCAGCTGAAGCACTTCATGAACACCCTGACTAACCCGATCACGGGACCGATACGGACCTCTTCTCATCTCTTCGTGCGCGGACTGAGCAGGTACACGAGAACATTAGCGCAGGAGGGAGCCGGCAGATCTTTCGACGCGGGCTTGGAATTGCTCCCATTCCACCACTTCGACTTCACCCTGGGCACCGACGATTCTGGACCGTACGTTTCGTCCTCGACTCTTAAGTATGGCGCCGTGGAGAAGAAGCTGGAGCCTCGCTTGGCTGGATCTTGGAGGAGATTGAAGATCACTCGGGTGCCGGCAAAGCTCGAGTTCAGGCACATCCGGCTTAGTAGAGGGGACGGCGGTCCGAAGGATACGGTGTTTGAAGCAGACGAGCACACGACGATGGGAGACCTTGCGGACTGGCTTGCCAAATGGTACCATCTGAGATACCTCGACTACAAGCGGAACCATAGTCTCTCCGGACAATTCTTCTTGAAAGCGGACATCCACATCATCTGAGGGCTGCGAAGATCTTCACTTCAAAGGCTGATGCTGGGCTTGACGATGCAGTCCGATAGATTTTCCACACTTTAATTCTTCCAGTCACTTGTGATAGTAGAGCATAAACGAGAGACCGAATGCACAAATATCCTCTCTACCTTGCTTCAACGTAGTTGTGCACATGTAGGCTGAAATGTCTCCAAAAGCAGTTTATCGCTCGGGACTCGACAACACACCTGTGGTTCGTTATTTGCCCAGTACATCAAGGCAAGGCATTCCATGCATTTGACCGGTCAACAAGAATCCCCATCACGTTTTTCAATCAATAGCCGTAGAGTAATTATCAGGTGTTCTTATTACATTGGACCCGAAGCAGACGCTCGGCCGTGTCACATGAAATCCACCTCTGATGAGAGGCGGCTGATTTGCCTCGGCTCATTTGCGCGGACTTCCCCAAGCACACAACAAACACCAGCCTCCTAACACCCGATCTCTCGTTCCGCACCCTGTACAACATGTGAGGTGTCGTCGCACCTAAGACTGGATTTTCGTCAAAATGGTTCCGCCGCGCCCGGCCAGCGATGATAGCCGTTCCTCATCCGGATCGACTGGTCTTTCGAAGCGCCCGATCGACCCCATCACGCGCACCGCGTTGCGATACACTATCAGCCCACGAGAATACGAACTTCTCCACCAATATCTCATATCACGTGCACCGGAGAGAGTGCAAAAGAGGACGCCGAACCCACCGCGATATGAAAGAATTACCAAAAGCGCCAGTGAGACGGGCGACTACAATGTCGCGAGTTTTCGCGCAGCGCTGCGAGTCTTCGTCGCCGCATACACCGGCTTGAAGGGATGGGAAGTCATATCGCGCCAAATTGCGAATCGAAGAGGGACACAATCCAAGACGAAGGCTATAGTCCATCGCCATCCCAACGCCCGAATCGCACTGTCTCTTTCCGCGATACTGCTGTTCCATCGCCTGCTCACTCGCTTCTTCCGGCGTCTTCGAGCATCGCTTTTGGAGGGGTCTGCCGAGCCCTGGCGGGACCGCAACCCAGCACTGGCACGGCTTCTCACATCCAAGTACACACCTGCTGTTGGCTCGTCGTTGGCAGGCTTATGCCTTGGGGTGAGCCCTGCCGACCAGCTGAGGATCACCGTTGCCATCTACACATTCTCGCGAAGCCTAGAATTTGGATACAACGCGCTTTCTGAGTCTGGATACATCTGGCCCAACGGCAAGCCGTCGTGGTTCGGCAGCTGGCTTATCATGCCATTCGCGTGTGGCCAGCTTCTGCACGCTTTTGTCCTGGACCGGGACTGCTTCCCCGAGAGCTACGGCAGGTTCATCCTGCGACAGAGCCCCGAGTACATCCAAACAAGGCCCGCAGACTACCCTCTCAGCAAGCCATGGCCAGTAACATTCGACATAGTCGATGCTCTTGCTGGTCTGAGCAAGTTAAAGTGGCCAGCGTTCATCTCGCCAATACTGTTCCCGGGCAAGAAGGAAACCCTCCCGCCTGCACTTTCAAAAGTAAGCCCACTGACGGCTTCGGCACACCCTCTCATCACTCATGCAAGTTGTGCCGTGCTGCACCCGAAAAATCCGAGCTGCAGCCGCACCTATCTGAAGTACTTCCTCCGGTCTTTCCCTTCAGTGGCTCGCTTTTTCACCCTCATCTACGGTGCCTTCGCCATGCTGGCCTACAAATCGCTCCTCAAGGACCCCATGCCGTTCCTCAACCGCCTGGCAGCTCGCATCTTACGCATGAGCGTGTTCATCACCGGCGCAATCGGTACCTCGTGGGGCTCCATCTGCCTGTTCAATAACTACCTACCGCGTGCAATGCTCCCCACCCAGCGCTGGTTTCTCGGCGGCTTCCTCGGCGGCCTGTGGGCATACGTAGCCAGGAACGGCGAGCGCGGCAACTTCTTGTACAGTCTGCGGCTATCGATCGACAGCCTTTGGAAGGTCGGGAGGAAGAGAGGGTGGTGGAAGGGTATCAAGAACGGAGACGTGTTCGTCTTCGTGGCGAGTCTGGCGCTTCTGAACGTTGTTTACGAAGGCAGGCCTTCCGCGGTCAAGGGCGCTGCAGTGAGGAAGGCCATGGGAGTTGTGAGAGGAGATGGATGGGTCGATAAGGCCGAGGCGAAGCAAGACACTGTCAAGGCAGAGGCAGCGGCAGAGGCGGCGGATATGTCGCAGGCGATTGACGAGAAGAAGACATTGTAGGTCTGAGAAGGTCCGCAATGCAAATGATATGTAATGTAAGTTCAATGTGTTAGATACCCGCTTAGATATAGTATGTACTGAAAGATCAAGTTCGAGTCAAACATGTTCATATCGATCGAAGAACTAAGTCAGAGTTGTGTTGGGCCCCTTAATTTCTGTGAAAGCGCTCTGGGAAGGAAGGAGCGACCCCGAACGCGTGACTGCATTAGTGATGATCGAGGCGAGCTCGAGCCACCCAAGTGAATTGTATGCATTCACTAGCTTCAGCTTCACTTCTGAACGCCTAGTACCACGAGCATTTGCATTCCTTCTTGAATGCTGAAACGACCACACTCATCAACAATGTCGCCTACACCTGACCCAGAGAGCGCGATGGAGGCAACAGAGGAACGCGATACCAAAAGACGCTGTGGCACACCTTTAGCACCGAGTCCCGACAACTCGATGAACATTAAACCTGAGAACGTTCGCGAAGTGGCTGAAAACGGCGACGTTTTGATTGTCATAGGCAGGAAACAAGGCGAAGAGAAAACGTGAGTTCCGATCAAGGAAGGCTTCGTGTTTGACATATCACTGACAATCACGAACAGTATTGGATTGCGATGTTCTTCGACCGTCTTGTCCATGGCCTCCAGCCTTTGGAAGACCGCAGTCACCCCAGCAGCAAAACCACAACAACAGACGAAAGAGTCGACGGCTACTGACTCGTCAACTGCGGCAACGACGTCAACAAAGAGAAGCACGACGAAGATCATATGCCTTGAGGAGGCAGACGAAGAGACGCTGTTGCTCGTACTCAATATTCTGCATTTTCGCCATCACTCCATTCCCGTCCACCTGCCGTTGGACAAACTGATTCGCCTCGGCAGGGTGGCAAGGAGTATCCACTGCTCGCAAGCCATCTCCAGCTCAGCAACACCATGGTTCGACCGCCTCTTCACCGAGACCGAGGCCTCCCCAACCAAAAGCCCTGAAGATACGATGAAGGCCATTCACGCCGCTTGGATGTGCAACGAAGCGATGTACTTCGCCCGCTTCACCAGCCGCTACGTGCGCTCCTTCACTTTCAGCGAGAAGACACTCACAGCAGCGACTTCGGCAGCTCTAGCGGCCACGAGTCTTGACCACACAAGCGCTCGGCGCATAGAGGTCGCGATCTACCAGCGGCAGAAAGAGATCGCAGCTACCCTGCGCCTTCACCTAGACCTTCTCGTCGAGCCATGTGCCGTCGCGCTCGGCAAGGAATCGCATCACTACATCGACTGCGAGCCAGAGACCGAGCCGGAGCCAGGCGACGACCTACCGGACAACCCTGCCGTCGTCTGCGCCGTGGACTCGCAGGCGGCGCCGATCTACCTAGCCGCTCTGCGGGACGCGAAGCTCTGGCCGCCGACGGCGTTCGGCGCGAAGACTGCGGGCCAGCTGGTCGAAATGATCGAAGAGTTTCGGGCGCCGGACTACGACGATTGCGACAAGTGCGATTTCTGCATACCGCTGGTCACGATGTTTGCGACGTCGCTGGATGCGGTTCGCAAGACGCATCGGGAGATGCTCTGGGGTGTATGTCTCGACTGCTTCAACGCTGGCGGAGTGAATTCAGGCGAGTGCAGGTTCCCGCACGCAAAAGGCCCAAAGGCATAAGATTCTGGGATGTGATGGCACTGAAGGACATACAGAAAACGAAGGTGAGAGTCTTGATTCGGCCCAAAAGGACCTTGAATTCATTGAACGTTTGGAAAGACGAAGTGGGTATGATGCATGGCTTAGACAGACAGTGTAGCTCTTGAAACCCGCAAAAAGGCTGTGTACTGAAGAATAGTCGTCTCAGTTCGCCCGTCCAAATACTGAAGGACGGGAATGTGTTCGACAGGTGCGTGTTGTGGGCTGATGATCTCGGCGATGATGGTTGTCGGCGGTGGCTTTGTGATCTGCTCAACCTTCGGTGCCATCGCTCTTGAAGGCAGCACATAGCGCTGCGTATTGGTGCGTCAGGTCAAGGATGTGCTGAGGCAGGCTCGTGGCCTGAATTATACTGCGGACCTTGACTGCACCCTCTTCCTCAATGAGCTTGCGAATCGCATAGAGCAGATCAGGGGAGAACTGTGCAATGTTAGTCACGGGGCTCTAAAGCAGCGGAAGGGGATAGAAGAGATTCATTACTCACCTCCGAGTACCATCGGTACTGCCAAGCGACCAACCTAATCAATGCACCCAGCATCCCCCTGTGGTCACCGTGCTTCTCGTAAAGACCTAGCACTCCACGCATGGCTTTAGGGCTGAATCTCATACTCAAGCAAGCCTGCCAAGCTTCCACTGCCTCGTCAGGGTGATGAAGGCGCTCGGCGAGGTCACCCAGGATTTCCCACTCCTCAGCGTTCTTCTTGTACGCAAGTTGTTGCTGGCGATACTGCGCGGCTTCGGTGCGCCAGATGGTATAGATTCGCAAGTCTTCATAAAGCACCATGAAGAGATTGTCAAGCCAACGCTCGCATAAACGCTTGTGTTGAAATTGTGTGTAGTCCTGATGGGACGGGTCGGTCGGAGGTTGCGGAGTCTCGGTAGCTGAGCGGACGGTGATGGTCGTGTCAGGTTTGGAGACGTCAGGATCGAGGTGGGAATCAGCAGCAGAAGGCTCGCCGTCTTCTTGAGTATCATCGGCGCTCTCGGGTGCTGCTTCGGGCTCGCCATGGCCGTTTGGTTGAGGCGTGTCATCGCCACGGAGCGCGGTGGTGCTTGCATTGCGGTTCTTTTCGACGGGAGCAGTAGTTTGCTTCTCTGCCCTGTACTCTTCTTCCATGACAAAGACTTGACTTCTGGTCTTGAGCAGCTGGTCCCATCCAATCTTCTTCGTAATCTGGGTGAGAAGCATGTATGCTTTGTGGAATGTACCCTTGTAATTACCAGCGGCCAGCCTTCTCAGTGTCGGATGCACCATGTCTACTTCTGGGGCGGCCCCGGCATCATCGATCTCGTCGCAAAGAGTCTCTGGCGCCAAGGGAAGTGACACCCTCGAAGGCTCGGGGAGCCTAGGTGCATCCTTATCCTGGTATGTGAACATGGGACATGAGTTCAATGTCAGAAGCGCAAGCTCCCACTGCTCCTGTACGACATAGACCTCAGCAAGTCTAGCCCAAGTGTTGAATTCGCTGGGTGCTGCTATCACAGCACGCTTGGCAATGTCAAGCGCGAGATCGCTTCTGCTCTTTTTGTTGCAAAAGTCGGCCTGGCAGTCAAGCAGCGAGTAGTCCATTGGAAGTTCCTGGACAGCGTCGTGCAGCAGTCGCACAGCCTTCACCTCCTCGTCTCCGGCAATGTACACCCGGGCAAGGAGTGACGAGATCTCCGGGTCTCTCACTCGCAGCTTCTCGAACAGATTGATACCAGATGCAAACCGTCCAGAGATTTTGATGTAAGTGAGTATGCCAGAAGTCAGATGATTTGAGACCAGGTTGGGGACCTGGATCTCGGGATCGGAGCCAAGTTGCCAACCTTCTTCGCGTTAGCTTTGGTCTGAAACAGTATCAACAAAGAAGACCTACCACTGAAAAACAATCGCTCTGCTGCGTCCAAAAATCGTTGTTCTTGATCCGTGCTAGTAATTGGATTGAAACGCCTCACGCCAATTATCCGCTTGATAGTGTCACCAGAGCCATTGTCTGCGTACGAGTATGCACGAAGCACACTGCAGAGGTAGGTCTCCAACCAATGATCCTCAGTAGCCTCCATTTTGTTTCCCCGTTCGTCGACGCAATAACTCTCCACAGTGCCTGGAATTTGAACCTGTACCCGCATGTCGACCCTTGAGAAAGCGTTGTAGCAGCTGTAGCGGGTCAGCCAAACCCCACGCGACACCATGCGCTCTCGCAAATCCCTTACCAATAGATACCAGATGTAACCTTGTTCAGCTTGTCGTTGGGTGAATAGGTCAAGGTGTTGATGTAGGCGGCCAAGCTCGCCGAGGAAGAGGCATCGATACCGGTGACATGGTGATACACTCCTACCTTCACAAGAACTCAGTATACGCTTCTTTCAATCCCCAATTCCAAGAACCAATAAATATGGACCCTTGCTCTTACGGAAGTTGATTTACCTGTTTTGTCGTCGATTTAATGGGTTGCTTGACAAGGTGGACGAGATCCGGTGGCCCAAGTTCGCGGAGTGTGGGAAGGCTGTCGGTTCTGATCTCGACTACCGAATGCGCATCGTCTTCGAACAATCTGCAAGCTCGGTCAGTGGGAGATACTCCATAGCAGCTGGACTACTCACTCCGGGACCGCGGTTGAAGGCATGATTAACTCCGAGCACGGCGCAATTGATTGAGAGCTTCCCCTTGGCTGTAGTTATGGCGGCAGAAGTGAGATTGACCGCCGCACAGTGATCGTGCAGTAATGGATATTGTCGGTGAAAGAGGGACTGGGGAGCACGCAAATGATTTCTGCGACACGCGTATATGCGGACGTCACCCCTCTAGCTAGTAATCTCAAGTCGTCCCAATGTCTTGGACCAGCTGGCGGGTTGGTCACCAGTCACAAGCCGAGTTTGGTCCGAGCGCACCTCATCACTGAGCACGCGCGCGCGTCCCTTGAACACGGCCGCTGCGCGCGACACCCTCTCGCGAAAGCCGATCGTAAATTGAACATTGAATTCTGACAACGCCACGCCGTGTCACACATCCCGACGTCCATCGAAATGAGATAGGCGCTCTCCATCTCCAGCAAAGCATGCCCTTGGACGACACGGAAGTCTGATCATGTCTGGGTTCAAGGCCCTGAATATCGAGTCTGACGACGAATCAGATATCGAGGTCGACGACACCAAGGAGATTCAGATCGAGGAAACGCTCAAGCTTTATCAAACTGCACTCAAATATCACTCTGAGGGTCCGGCTTCTTTCGACAAGGCCGCGGAAGCCTACCGAGCGCTCTTCGAGTCCGAGATCTTTCAGTATCCCGAGTCCCAGACGGAGCTTCGCCGCATCGAACTCTATGGACCGCAGGTGGAAGCTGAAAATGATTGGCTCGATGTCACAGTATCCACTGGCTACTTGACTACAAACCTGGAAACGAATAATAGCACTTTGCCTCAGCTCTTGCATTTATCACACAAGAATTATGCGCAATTCAGACTTGAGGCACTCGCAGCGAAGATCGACACCCTGGACGTACATCTGCGACAGATTCTTGCGGATGCGACTGCGGCGCTAGACCACTTTGTGGAAGCTCTGGACAAGGACGCCACTGATCTTGACCTGTGGCGACGGACTGCTACGGTCGGCGAATTGCTAAACAGCCATCGAGTCGCAAGGTTCTGTCTCGAGGCGGTCCTCGATGGTGACGAGGAAGGGCTAAGCAGCCTTATGAGTCTACCCGGTTTGGAAGATGGTTTGGCAGGCGAGCAATTGCGTGATTTGGTTGCTACACTGGACGACCAGCTTTCTATTCTGCAGACTCCTCTCCCAGCGACCAATCGTAAATTGCTGTCGCGTCTGCTGAAACAGCGCTTGGAATCATACAATAATATCATATCGAAAAAAAGGAGCCTTCTCTCGGATAGCCAACCCTCCGCCTTTGTCCCACAGCAGCAAAGAGCTGTTGTGCAAGCACCGGATAACTGGGTTGATCTTGGCGATGCGCTGCTTCGCCACAATGCCACAAACCAGTACAGCTTAGCGCCCCTTTCTGCCATCTCGTTCGACCTTTTCCATGAATGCTTGTCAGCCGAGCCGGCCGTCCTAGAGGATGTGCCCGTCGCCGCTGCGATCCAACAATCTGCTATCAAAGCATCTTGGTTGCCAAAATCCCTCTACGAACAATTTCCGGGTTTGGACAATGGAATTCCAACGGTACAACCAAACATTGCGGACGCAGACAGTGATATGTGCGCCATCTCACGACCAAATGACGGCACGGATGTTGATATGAACGAGCCGGCCGTGATCTCACTTCCAACACGAAAGCGTTCCGGCGATGCAGCAGGCCTTGTTGACGGCGCCGATGAGAGTCGAACCAAGAGCCGACGCACCCGAGGTCGAGAATCATTACTTGAGCTCACGGACAGCAAGCAATCCACAATCGATGCAAACATCCAGTGGGAGTACGAGCAGCAGCTGAACGAGCGTAAAGGTGCGGACGACTGGTTGTACGAGACAGTGGGTGTATTCTTTGAGAGAATCGGCGTTCTCGGGTTTGAGGCTGGCAAAAACGTTAGACAAGAGCTCGAGCCTGGAGGTGAGACAGCCAGTGAAGACGAGTCGACCGACGTTCAAAAGAGGGCTCTCAAGCTTGCACGGGCTGATGTTTCTCGCTTCTTCAACGAATACTCTGACAGACATGCACATTTGCTTCTCGTAGGAGGCGAGGACATGGATGTTGGCCATTCTTCGCCCACTACGGGATCAACAAGCTCGCTGGGCGGCTCGGCGTCCTCGAAAGCATCAACCAAGCCCGACCTCATGCCCAACGACAAGGTGCATGACTTTCTTCAACGAGTGAACGATAATTGGATGTCGGTGGCTGAGGTCGCATATGCATTCGTGAAAGTCTTGACTTCGCCCGAGGGCGCTGGATCAAGCGCATACACAGCGTATGCGTGGCCGGAAGCCTTGAAAACCATCGTTGTTCGACTGCTGGTCAATTTCGATGGGAAGATTTTCGAAACCGCTTCTGCAGAACTTGAAACCCTGCAGGAGCCCAACGCTAGTGAGCTAACTCGCCGTTCCAGCGCGGAGCTCTCTGAGGTGCTTCTCACTATTTTCGAGCTGCACCTCGACATCTATTGCCTGATAAGGGAACCCAACAGCGGCGTGGACGTGGAGACCGTGACGCTCCAAGGAGATAGGCTGCAGAGATGGTCCGAATTAACGCGGGAAGCGATGCAGGCCAGAGTCGTCTACCTGGGTGAACATGATCCGTCAGATCAGCTCAACCTTCGCTTCTTGTGGGCTACTACCGTGCACGTGGGAGCATCTGCCGATGTTGACCAAGACTATGCGTTGGAATGCATGCAGGATCTCCGGCAGGTATTGCTTGAGGCGGGAGACGTGGCCATTCTTCTACCAAACAACGCAATCATGCCAGAACTTTCGATTGCCGCTATCGATCGCAAGCTTTCGGAACTTACGACCAAGGACTTCTTTGCGAAGGTCACTGAAAATGAGTTGAAAGATCCAGCAGCCACGATCGAAAATCTTGAGCCGCTCCTCGAAGCCGTCAGTGCCCGTCAGAAGCAAGTGAACGCGATTGACGAAGAAGACGAGCCTGCGCAGCCAGCTGTGCCCCAGGATTTGGTAGACTTCCTGGATGGCAGCAGCATATCAGTCAAACTCATGCTTTGGCAGCGTTTGCGAGAAGCATACGCGTCCATTGATTACAAGCCAATGGTAGCAGCCTGTTACTTCAGGATGATGAGTATGGTGTTGAACGAGGTCAAAAACTCCGAATATCTAAATCTTGAGCAAGAAGAGCGACAAGTCTTGGTCTTGAAAAGCCTGCGCATGCTTCATGTGATGATCACAAAGGTGTTTGCACTTGGCGAGAGCTCAACAAATGTCTGGGACTGCTTGGATGAAGAAGGCCTGCCAAATGCCATCACGCTCTTGGGTGAAATTCTACACATCCTCCAAGTTTTCAACGTCTTCGAAGATTCAATCCAGATTGGCCAGACGAAAGCTCCGACAGGCGCAAAAGACCTTGTTGTTCCTTCTTTCACCCTGATTACGAAGGCGATTCATGAAATGCAAATTCAAATCTGGATGATTCTTTACGGGTTACTCAAGGAGGCCATTGAGCAGAACGTTACTCTATTCCCGACACCAATTGAGGACCGCTTCGACTTCTTACGGTGCCTGCATCGCAATCTCGGCCTTCGAGGTATCTGCGACGGATTGAACCGCAAGTTCGTGCGTATGCTCAAGGATGAGTTCTTCCAGATGACCCATGTGGATGGCTATGACCAAGAGCAAGCGCAGGTCTTGTATGATCTTTACGGGTTGAATTGCTTCATGAACCCTGCCTACGAGTTGATTGAGCACCGCTGCACGCATGATGCCTTCCTTGACAAGGGTGTTGCTCTGCAAGCTGTGGACCTCCTGCTCCTGCAAGCAGACAAGCTGGCCATCAAGGAATTAGTGAAGCACACCCTTAAAGATGCAATCGAGAAGGTGCACGGCGCACTCAACCGGAAGAAGCCCACTGCAGATATTCTGAGTAACAGAGAGGTATATCGTGCTTTCTTGAGATCTCCGATAAAGCCGACAGAGCTCTTTCGGTGCCTGAACGGTGACGGTGACGAGTTGATGGTGAAGGACATACCTGAAAGTGACGCAGTTCTCGCGTCCAAAGGATGGTACTTCCTCATGGGACACATCGCGCTTACAAGATTCCGCACCTCAAAGAAACCTGGCGGCACGCCTCAAGAAGACGTCGATATCGCTATTGCCTTTTTCATGCAAGACTTGGAGTTCAGCATGAACAACTGGCAAACCTGGTTTAGACTCGCACAAGCCTACGACACGAAGATCGACGAAAGCGTGATGTGGTCAGCAGAGAAGATGAACAATGAGATGTCGTCTCTTGTTCAACTTCAGCGCGCCGCGATCCACTGCTACGCAATGGCGACTGCTCTCGCTCATCAATCAGCGAGCTTAAACTTCGATACGTCCGACAAGATCACCGAGTTGTACCACGACTTCGCTATGCGTATCTATAATTCCTCTCGAGAGCCTCTCTCGATGCGTGCGTTCGCGGTCGACGAGAGGGAGCGATTCTTGAGTATCCTCACTGGCGTCGTTCGCAGCAGTTCATTCAAACCTCTACGAGAGTACACCGCCTTTAAACTGACAAGGACATTGCTGTTGCGCACGCTCAATCACGGCCAGGAGAATTGGATGTTGCATTTCATGCTCGCCAAGTGCTTGTGGAAGATGCATTCTACGCCCACCGAGAAGATTCCCCCCAATAACACGCCGCCAGGAGCGCCAGCTGTCTTTCGACATCTCTTGCGTGCCATTGAGCTTCTCCCTGGCAAGAATAACAGTCGCGACAACAAGTCTCAACCTACTTTGGAGCCACATTACAAGCTGCTAATCCTTGTTCACAAAATGTATATGCGAGGAAGCATTGATCTTGAACAGGCTGGCATGCTGCTACATGAGAATCCCTACGCTCAACCAGTGCCTTTTCCAGATTCGAGGGAGAAATGGCCTCACTACGTCCTCACGGTACTGAAGCGCCTGCGTGTGGCTGACAAGCAAAATTGGCATCACCGGATGATATACAGAACTGCGCAAATCATCCACGACTTCCCCACGCAGGTGCAAGACTTTATCCCAAGTCAATGCGAGAACGAGGTTAAAGACCAAGCGCTCCTCGGGCCAGCCGGCGCGAGATACGAGCTGACGCAGCAAATGTTCACGAAGACCATGGTCCTTCAAGTCTGGCGCCCAGACGCCGAGAGACCCGGCCGCCACTTTGTCTACACGACCCGATACACACGGTTCTTCGTCAAGATCCTCGAAGCTCTGCAAGACAGGACCAACCTGGAGCAGCTGGCTAGAAGGGTCCGCAGACGCAACCACGAGCTGTTCGAGCACACTGCCGTGTGGCAGGACATCACCAACGCCTACCTTCGCATTCTGCGGAGCCACGCCAGCCTGTCCGAAGGCCTCGAGACGTCTACCTTCAGCGGCATCTTCCACGATGAATTCCTTGACCGCAAGGAGCCGCTGGAGCGCTGGATGCAAGCCCAGGAGAACGGCGAGAATGCCGCCCTGGACGTGTTGCGAGAGTCGCAAGAGCTCAAAAAGATCAATCAGGGGCTCGTCAAGCCCGGCCCAATCGACGACCTCACCGGCGACGCCTACGCCTACCTCTTCTCTACGGTAGGCAAAACCATGCTGGACGAAGACAAACGCGTCAAGCAAGAGGAAGCCGCCCGCAACGCGCCACCTCCCGCGCCCACGCCTCAAGAGCCTCCGCCGCCCGCCAGGAATCCGACGATGAGCGTGATGCACCTGATGAATGTCGACGGCGCCACCACGCAGACTCCGCCCAGTGCGGTGCCAACGCCCGCCCCTCAAGCCCCAACCCCATCGACGCTGGACGCCGCAGCCACGGCACCCGCAACCCGCCGCAAAATCGGCGTGGGCCGCCGCGAGATTCGCAACGCGGCGGAGTCGTGCTACCCGAAGACGCCGGCGCAGACCGCGTCGCGGGTCACGGGCCCGGTGCCGGAGAGCAGGGTGCAGGTCGTTATCAACACCTCGCGCCCGGCGCTGGGAGACATGTCGGCCGAGACGAGCGCGCCGGGCAGTATCCACGACAGCGCTGACGATGAGAGCGAGCTGAGCGAGCTCGAGGAGGATGATGGCGATGACGAGGACGATGAGCCCAGTAGGCCGCTTTTCCCTGGTCTGGCGGGCAGGGACAGAGTTGAAGGTGAGGAGAGTGAAATGGAGATGGACGGTGATGAGACTGCAGAGGAAAGGAAGGAAGACGCGGACATGGGCGACGGCGAAGCGGGTGAAGGGGATGAAACGGCGGGGGATGTCAAGGCCAATGGTAGTGGATTGTGATGGAGGTTCCTTTTGTATTGATAAGGGCGGGAAAGAATGGGCGGCATTGACCTCGAGGAAGAACAGAAAAACAAGTGTATTATATGGGCTGTATCTTATCAAAGTCTTCGGGTATACCCCGAGCGTCGAGAAACGTCGAAACCATTACGAAATACCGATGCCAACCCAATCACGGGTCCTCGCCAAAGAGACCACCAGCCACGCATGGAATAGAAAAGAGAATTCGACCACCGTCTGTCCCTAGAACAGACCCAGCGCAAACGGCAAGAGCGCATGACAGCCCACCTGGTTCGCAATTGGCACGATGGCAGTGAAGTCTTTGATCGTCCAACCTCTGGGCGCAAAGCACGCCAGGTAGATCATCCCGCCGATGATCGGAAGCAGAAATGCGTACATCCATTTGAAGTCGCGCACGATGCGGTCGAGCCCGAGGCGGAACCCAGAGCCTTCCAACTCTTTCGCGGTCGTTGTCCATTCCATGTTGATGCTGCAGGCGTGGCAGATGAGCGCCTTGCACATGTGGAATGAGAGGCCGCCGAAAAACAGCACGAACTGGAACGAGTTAGCAGACTATTCGCCGACCGGTAGTTCGTAGGGGACTGACCATCGGAGTCCATTTGATAGTTTCCCATAGACAGATGAAGAACGTTTTCTGACCGAGGCGATGGCGAAGCATGGCGTACGCGAGCGGCGATAGTACGTTGAACACGAACGCCATGCCCACAAAGATCTTCCATGAGGTAATGTAGAACTGGTCTACTTGATCTGCGAACCATCCGACGATGAGGTAGTTGGCAAGTGTCAGGGGGATGGCGGAGGCTATCGCATAGTATGTGAAGATGTAAGCAATGATGGTGATTTTGCTGGTGATCTTGATGTTACTCCACAGAAATTTGCGGAATAGCGGAGTGATTGGACCGCGAGTGAGCCAGTAGCGGAAGGGGTGGAAAACCAGCTCGTTGCAGCCGTAAGCGTACTTTTCCCAGCGCGCCAGTTCGTCGTAGACAGTGAGCGACACGCCCTCTTTGAAACCTCCGTCGTGGTATGTGGCGAGACGCACCACGAATCCGTTCATTTGGAGGCGCAGAGAGACGTCGAAGTCTTCTGAGACGTGAGACTCGGACCAGAAGAGTGTGCGGCCATCTTCCTCCCAAGAGATGGATTGAATAGCCTTCCAACGCATGAAGGTGTTATGGCCGACGAAAGGAGCACAGTCGCCAGTGCCGACAGCGAATTGGATGGACGTGTAGATCAAGTTCGTGAAGTAGGTGATACCATTCTCGAAAACGTTGTTGACAACTTGGAGAATGCCAGAAGCATGCTGCAGCAGAGCGACCTCGGGGGATTCATGCATCTCCAAGGCACCGTAGAGCAGCGCGTCCTCAGGTACACGGGTATCGGAATCGATTATCAGGATGACTTCGCCCATGCGCACGTTACCGGCGGCCCATGTCCTACCCTGATCTTTGTCAAGCATGGCCTCACGGGCTTGGGCATAGATCTCTTCCTCGTCGTCGATAGTGAGGTCCCCTTGAGAGCAGCCACGCTTCGCACACTCCTCTTCCATTAGGCGGAGCCACTCACCTTCAACGCGACCAGAGAAGTCCAAACAGTAGTTCATGTTAGAAGCCTTCTTGAACTTTCCGCGTCGAATGAAGTAGCTGTCGCTTTCTTGGTCAGAGTTGTGCGGCGGACGCGAGCACCACCCAATGTTGTTGAGCTCGTAGTAAGCCTGTCGGGCTTCAGCAAGGTCGGGTTTGACAAGCTGCATGCCGTCATCGTTGATGAAGATGGATGCTGTGCCGCCCCGGGCCTCATAGTAACGTACAGCATCCATGCACGACTCGATCGTAGGCATGATGACGCCTTTGAGACCTTCCTTGTAGACAGGCATCTGAATGGTGACATGGGGCAGCTCGTAGTCTCTGTGCCTGCCGACCTTGGGCGCTTTGGCGGAGTAGAACATGGAGTTCTCCTGAATACAAGCCAGAGGGCCGAAGAGCTGATAAATTGATCCCGTGATGACAATCATGAAGAATAGCGAGAAGGCTGCGAAGACCGGTATAGTGATCAACAGACAGAAGCGCATGTAGTTACCGTCAAGTCGAACCTCGGTCAGCAACTTCGCCACGCATGCAAACTCGACGACAACGACCAAGACCATAGCGAGGCCAATTACACCTGCGTGCCACAGCAACAGAGGCCTATGCGGGATCTCGGTACCGTCCTTTTCCGGGTCGTATGCTTTGTCGCCCTCTTCTTCCCTGGCAATGGCAGTCTGAATGACACTGAATTGCCCTTTCTGCTTTTCGTTCAGCTGCAAGTTCGGTGTGAAACCAGTAATGGGCGTATTATAGGTTCCGAGAGACGGTGGAGTCATTCCCATGGATCTGAGGCCAAAGGTATTGTTGTGCCATGGAGACGTCACCCCAACAGGTTGGACTTGCGCGCCCCAGACCTAAAGACCGTCAGTCACGAAGCAACGAGCCAAAACACACGAAAGCCGCCACTACACGCTGAGGTCGCGACTCTAGACCATACTTACAAGACCAACAAGCCATTTCTCGACGTCCGTACCTTGAGTGACAATATTCTCGACAGTATCGCCCCAAACAAGAACAAATTGTTCCCGTTTGCAAAGGCAGATGAGTCGGTCCCGGGTGACTGTGGCGTTCCCAGAAGAGATCTGCTCGATTGAATCGACTATAGGTACTGTTGTTCCCGACTGCGGATCACCAAGTTGCGTTTGTTCAGGTGAGATCTGGCTCAATAGTGCGGCAATAATCTCAGAAGACATAGTGAAAGCGATCGGAGCATCCAGCTTCAATGTGGCCTTGACGACTTCCTCGTTCAAGGTTTGCGGATGGGTAACAAAACTGCCATCTTCGCGCTGGATGACAACACCCCTGGTGGCGACAAGTTCGGGGTCTGGTGTTCCATCCTCGTCGCGCGGCGGACCGAGCCACTGGTTGGCAGCAACCTGCTTGTACAAATCTAACGTCGTAAGCGCACACTCAGGCGAGCTTGTTGCCTAAAATGCTTACATTTCGCCATCACGCCATGTCTGCCATTGCGGACGTCCGCCGAGTTGATACTTGAGGGGGCACTCATTCTCATGGCTGCTTGCTTGCGATAAAGGGGCATGGGAGGCATCTTGTCGGCATTGAAATTGAACTCCGTGAGACCATGCGCCATGATGGGCAAAAGGTCCAGCGCACTTAAAGAGTGACAAGCAAGATTGGAATGTTGTTGACACGGGTTTGGTGGAGGACGGGCGGTACAACAGGAGACGTGCACTCATAAGACATTGAGACGTCGTGGGTCTGGGTCATATCCAGCCAAACAATCTGGCTAGCCAAAAAAGCTAGCCAGATCGTTTGGCGGCCGCGATATCCATCTGGCAGAACGCCTTCGTAACCTACCGATTGGGAATCGCAACACGCTAGTGGACACGTTGCGGCGCCCATGGGAGGTTCGGCAGCGAGTGCAGGCTTTTGTTGGGTGGGACACATTGGTCAGCCTCAATCTCAGCGCAAGTAAAGTATTGTGGCTTGCTCAAAAACGTGCCCGCCACACCCAGATTTGACCAAGGAAGTGTGTCTTCGGGCTCTCCGTGAGAAATCGATAGCAGTTTGCGATAGCAGTTCTGCATGTCCCGGGTCCAGAATGCCCGGAACGGGGCTAGAGGCACCAACAACGGGACCAACTCAATCTAGTCTTCCATAGCAAGCCTCAGGAGTCTAGCGGAAAACTGGTGAGAAGCCGTGCGGAATATCACAGCCCATGTTGAGCTCCAACGTGGCGTCGAACTATCGACATTCTGCAGAGCATCCAGTTCGAGCTTTGGTATAGGAGCGGCAATTAAATTCAGCGCTTGGCCCAGAGGAATTCGTCAAGCGAGCTTAGATCCATAGCCAAGCGCGAGAGATGAGAGAGACTGAGAATTGAGGCGAGACGAGCGCGATCTGCTGCATGATGCGCATCTTAAGGGGGGATTGACTCCCCTACCCGAAGCCCCAGCGAGATGAGCTTCGGACCATAACCTTGAATGTAGATGCCGCACGAAATGTTCATGGAGGCTGTTAGTTGCCCTGGCAAGCTACTCCAGTGCGGCAGATTGGACGCCTGTGTAAGCCTCTCCTCGGCGCTGAGCCAGCCGTACCAGACAGAGATTACCGACGCATGTCTACAACCTTTGAGGCCGCTCCTCATATGTCCGGGATGAACTCCGTGGAATGATGCTGCTCAATGGATGGAGCGCGTGCGCTTGTAGCACGACGAGCCGTACAGATCTTTTGCCGAGTGTTGTATTTGAATATG
Organism: Septoriella neoarundinis; assembly: GCA_022813125.1. Lineage (NCBI taxonomy): Eukaryota > Fungi > Ascomycota > Dothideomycetes > Pleosporales > Phaeosphaeriaceae > Septoriella > Septoriella neoarundinis. Next base: position 131,303 of record JAKLND010000004.1, read on the forward strand.
GTTCCGATAGAGGAACGGCAGTGGTGGCCTCAGCTGCGATAACACATCGCCACGCGCGATGAAGTCGGATGTTTCCCCACGGGATTGGAGCAGCGGGCCCAGCGCCGCGGGCACCTGAGGCTTGACCGCATGCACCACCTGCGTCAATCCTTGGTTCCTGCGTCCCGCCCCTCCCCTGCACACGTGCATCAGGTACGGTCTGCGCATCCACCATGTGTGCAGCCGCTCGGACGCTACCGTACGGCTGCATCTTCAGCCACCCACGCATCTCGGACTCGAACCTCACTCATCACAAAGGTGCAAATCTCCTTTAGCATACGCCACCATTAATCCCAAGCTGTTCAGCGTGGGAGTCACTCCCAAACTGGTGAAGATGCCTATCTGCCTGTCCACGACGTGTGGCTGCGATGCTTATCGACGGCCTGAGCATATCCACATTGAGGCCACGCGCGAACCTTCCTATCGGGCCTCGACACCCAGCGAGAGAAGCCTGGAGTTCGCCATATCTGTGACTGCCTCCACTGGAGCCAGCCGCGCCAGATCTGCGAAGCATCAGGCCTTTTCGTGTTGCAATACCTCTGCAGGTCTCTGAGCAGTCATCCGCACTTGATTCCTTGCTTCTTGCTCATCGATCTACTTGTTCCAGCTTCCAAGCATGTCAGTCGTCAATCGGCCACAGCAGGCCTCATCAGGGACATCCACGCCGTTCAGGCAGAACCCGTTCGACACGCCGCCACCGCTCAGCTCGGCGCCGACTCAGGAAAAACATGACAGCCCAGGATATTTTCCTCCCGTCAAAAGTCGGTGTTCAGCACATGCCTCACAAATTCTGGCTAACAATGTTGTAGCGATGCACGTTCCCCGGCGACGAAAATTCGTCAGTGCCCGTCTCCAAAAGGGCGAGTATGACGAAAAACCATGGCTCACGGGCGCAGAAGATCCCAACTTCAAACGCAAACGTTGGGAGAGGGCTATCTTCTGGTCCAGCATCGGACTCGGAGTGTTGATTGGCGGTGCTATCTGTGCATTGGCATACATATCAGTATCCACTGGCACTTTCTGTCCAATCTGGGAAGATGAGTTTGCAAGCATCGATGATGATTCTTGGAGCTTCGAGATCCAGCGTGGAGGTTTCGGCACAGGCGCCTTCGATTGGACCACCGACGATCCAAAGAATGCTTATACCGACGCTGATGGACTGCACATCGTGCCGACGTTGACTACAGAGAGCACAGATATTACGCCTGAGCAAATCTATGACGGGTACGAGCTCAATTTAACCACGGCGAAGACATGCACTACGACAGACTACAAAATGTGCTCTATTCTCAGCGACAAGAAGACTGGCGATATCGTGAATCCTGTCCGCAGTGCTCGCATGACGACCAAGGGCAAGAAAAGTATTCGCTACGGCAAAGTCGAAGTGGTTGCCAAGATGCCGAAGGGTGACTGGCTTTGGCCCGCGATCTGGATGATGCCCGAGGAAGAAGTCTATGGCAGCTGGCCCATGAGTGGCGAGATCGACATTGCTGAAAGCAGAGGCAACAACCCCGACACCTATCCCGACGGCCGCAACTCGATCATTTCGGCACTTCACTGGGGCCCATCTACTGGAACAGATGCTTTCTGGCGCACCAGTGGCAAGCATAACCTGCGCCGGACAGACTACTCCAAAGCTTTCCACACTTACGGTCTGGAGTGGACGAAAGACTACCTCTTCATGTACATCGACAATCAGCTTCTGGTCAGCTCCAACATCTGTTTTTCCAAGAAGCCGCAGAAAGATGCTGACCTTTTCGTAGCAAGTCTTCTTTATCAAGTTCGCCGTGGGCCCACGGACAATGTGGAACCGCGGCAAATTTGGCGAGTTTCAACTCGATAACAAGTCGGCTCTGTACGACCCATGGTCGCACACCGGCATGCGAAACACGCCCTTCGATCAGAAGTTCTACCTGATTCTCAACGTCGCTGTCGGAGGCACAAATGGCTTTTTCAAAGACGGCGTTGGGAACAAGCCTTGGGGAGACGGCAGCCGTACAGGGGCAAAAGAATTCTGGGATGCTAGGCGGCTGTGGCTGCCCACTTGGGGTGAGGAGGCCGAGCGTGGCATGACCGTGAAGAGCGTCAAGATGTACAGCGAGGGTGGATGTTGAGGTTCGACTGGAGAATCCTCGCATCCTGCGACGGGTTGTCGTATCTGTTTGATACAACGAGTCTTTGTTTTTTTTACGAATCATGTGCTCTCTGGGATTGGGAGTACTGGTCGCTAATATTAGATACACAACACGCTTCACTAATTACATGCTTTCTGGAATTGGGAGAGACGGTCGCTAGGGTCAGATACACAACATGCAAGACAGCCAAGACGTCTTCTCCGAGGACATCTGACATCCGCGGGCGATTCCCACGCGGCCCCAGCTTCTCAATAGCACACGCGCGGCGGAATACCTTGAAATCATGGTAATTACCACCCAGATTCGATAATTGCCGAAGCCCGCTGAATTCTCGCTATCAACGGAACTAACAATTCGATAAGGTCACAATCCACTGACGATTGGCTGCTAATTGCGGACTAGAATTGTACCAATTCCAGGCCAAGACGTCAAATGCATGGCAATATTGGATGGTCAAGCTGTGCCCAGGCTTTTCGAGAGCTTACAGCCCGCGAAGGCAGCGACATAGCGCCTGTCTATTCGCCCAGAGCAGGACTGCCATAGGCCGAAACATTACCGCTACAGCTTTACGGAGGAACCCATAAACCGCATTCTCTAATCGAGTCTAGTCGAAGATCTTTGACGACCACAATCAAACGCCAGGAATCTGAAGACAGCGCCACATGGAGCTACCCGCTATCGGCTCTCAAACTTAGATATCATGTACTCACCCTGATTGATAGATTGCTAGGTCCACGTCAGGTGTCCCGCAGAAGCCGATTGACATTGATCGCCCGCATAACGCCCCACGTGGCTGCAGTAGGCTCTACCTTCTCCATGTTTTGTATCAGGTGAGTTAGCAAAGTCAAGGCTTGTCGTCGATTCCTGACAGTCGATCTCCGGATCGGGCTGGAGTCCGTGCGTCGCCTGGAAACCTTCTCTAGACCACATCTCTGATTTTAGGCGCGGAGTTCCCGTAAGGCAATCCACTTCCTTATCAGAGCCGTTGGAGTTGTGGCGCTCTCGGGCTCTTGGAAGCAATGTCAACTGCATATGCTCAATGCTATTTTGGTAGCGTTGTCGTTCTCTTGCTTTCTTGGAGCGTGTGGCGGACTTAGCACCGCTCGCAACTACGCCGACCATATTTTGTCGCTGTCAATGCACCGATCACCATGTCCAGGAAGACTCCTCAGCGAATGACACCGATTGGCCTTGCTCTAGCTCGTCTCCTCTCCGACCTAGCGCTTGAGGATGGCAACTCAGCATGCCCAGGCCTCCACCCAGTGAAGGCCTAGACAGCCACGGAAGACACCAAGGTGGTTCTCGCTCTTGGTATCGGAAACCTCGTGGAGTCTTTCCACCACGCAGATATCGGTCTCGGCATTGCCATTAATGAGGGCGCATTCGGTCTGCATGAGCAAACCATGCCCCGGTTCCGCGAGACCACTGCCAACCTCAGGCAATCTCATCCCTTGCTAATATGAGTCGAACGCGCACCCCTTGAAGGCGGGCGCGCCATCGTGACCTCCGTCCGCACCCAGAGCAGGCGTTGTGAGGTCTCGACCTGCGTTGGAGGTGGACACAAACCATGCCCTTGCACCTCTTTTCAGGAGCTTGAATGCCTTTTGCATCTATCTGTTTGAAGTAGCTCCCACGGTCTTTTTCCAGCGCACACCCTACAGCAGACCGCTTCAGATTGTCGTCAGCAGTGGCAGTGTGCCGTTTGTTGCAATTGGCCCCAATAACGGTGTGTCAATCGCTCCTGAAGTCCCAAACACCGAGTAAACGGTCGAGCGCATGCCGTCGAAGCGGTTCATGCCGAACAAGGCCTACCTGATGATGAATGAAGCCCGTTACGGCCGCGCGGGTTTCGCTCTCACCAATGACATTAACCTCAGCCGCATCGTTTACGACCCCTCGAATGCTGTCGGTGCATACACGACTGTCATGGCTCTCAGTACCACCGCCCGCCTCTACCACAGTGAAACGAACCTGCTCATCGATGACAGGGTCCTCGTATCTGGCTCTGGCCCTGAAAATGAGCGCAGCCACCCAGCCGTTCCCAGGTCTCCGTGCTGAACAGCAGCAACGTACCATACCATACGACCTGGGGGGAGATCGGCTACGACCTTGCCCAGCTGGGAGATTGGACGATGCATCAGAGCTGCGAGCTTCTGCCTGGCAGGGAGCACTCGAAGCGCCTCTTTCGAGCGCGGATTTGCCATCTACTCCCTTCACAATATATCTTTCCCATCTTCATGAGTATAAAGATGGTCAACTTTAAGTGACTTTCGTTACCTCGCTTAAATTTTACTGATGGTTAGTGCCTGATGAGAACATCAGGCCAGTAATGAGTTTCTGGTTTTCTCAGCTGCCAGAGGCTTGACACATTCAGCAGATTCGCCAAACCGCGCATAGATTGTGAAGCTCGCGCAACACCGGTTCGACATTTGTTAGTCGAGCGGGCAGTGCTGGATACGGCATGTTCAAAATGCTCGCAGCGCATGCTCGGTAAAAAAAACACAGTCACCAGACAGTCAGCTCTGACATGATCATTTGTCAGGTGAGCAGTCGATGAAGAAGGTGCCGCAGTAGCCGTACAAAGTTCCAAGACAATTCAGGTGATCTTGCACTCCCATGAATTCCCGTGATCCGCGCGTGACGATCAGGGGACAGTGCAGTAATGCAAATTCCAGGAGCGTGGAGGCTGAGTACTGCTCGGCCCCTGCCGGATGTAAGACACGCAGACATTCATGTCACAGAGTGAGATTTCCATGCAAGCGCTGCGATGTACAGCAACGTTTACTCAGCGTGGATGATTCTGTCCCAGCGCACGCGATCAGAGGCCGATAGGGAGTGGTGTCGACATGTAGACGACCCGCTAGACAAACATGTCACGAAGTCGCAAGTGAGGTCTGGGCAGAGTATCAATCAGCTTCCAGGCTGTGCAAAAAGCAGGTTGCGAAGTACCGGATGTACAGGCGTTCCGGCACGTTTGCGAGTGGTTTCATCCAGTCAGCGCGAGAAGTGGCGGCCGGCCGTCTCGGCTTCTCCGCATTTGTTTTGGAGGGCTGGTGGAATGGAGCGGAGCAGTCACCGCACGCCGCCCAGAGCCGAAGATAGCGTACAGGACAATCGTACCGCCGGCCACGCCATCAGCTGCTGCCAGGCCTGCCCTTTCGCCGTTGACAGATCCTGTGCGAAAGCGACAGTGCTGCGCCCGCCGTTGCGTGCACCGACTATGGCGCCTTATACCACCTGACTGCCCTCTGCGACACCGCAGTCTTGCTCTTCGTCCCATACCCCACGTCGACGCCGTGCTACCATGACCGTGGCTCATGTGCGCATGTGGTCGGCGGCATTGATGCTGCTGGCCGTCCACCACAGCGCTGCCCAAACGATTGTCGCGACTAACTCTACGCCGTCGGATTCGTCGGGTCTGAGAGATACGTCTTTGACCATATCACGCAACGATGACATGGTTCCACTGGCCCCAGTGCTGCCTCTCACGAACGGCGCCGTGGACGACATACCGGTACGAGACGCTTATCAGAAGCCGTGAGCTGCTTTACATTCACTGATCGTCCCTCTCCATGTAGCCCACCGGCCTTTCTGGAAAAGTAGTCGACGTAAACCCCAGCAACCAGCTTGATGTCGAGTCCGACGAGGTCGCCCTTATATCATGTGACAGCAGCGACTACCCGGGCAACATCGACCAGTCCGCCGTCTTCCTCCGCGCCGTGAGCCGCAATGTCACAGCAGTGCTCTTCTACTCGCGCCAGGCCGATTACTGTCGAACAGAGGGTGATCTAGGCGATTACAAATGGGTGTTCAGCATGAAGAGCCGGAACGATACGTCGAACGTGCTCAGCGCGATTGCAGGGGCAAACGCACCCTTGTGGGTCACTATCGGAGGCCCAGACTCGCATCAAGGGCAGAGCAGTCCAAATGAGCCCAATGGCAGCGGAAGAAACAATGAGCACACGAGTGACGACCCTCAAGGACCGCTAGGCCCCAATCCGAGTACGGCCGTCGCTATGATTATTCTTTACACCATCACCGGTCTCATTACTGCGCTATTCTTGGTCATTATCATCACTGGAGCTTTGAGGGCGCATCGTCACCCGGAGCGGTATGGCCCGCGCGCAATGGTTGGAAGGCCGCGGCAGAGTCGCGCTAGAGGTATTGGAAGGGCTATCTTGGATGGTATCCCGATCGTCAAATTCGGCGAGCGCGAAGAACAAAAGCAGACAGATGTTGAACTGGGAAGCACCTCCGCGAATCAGGAAACGACCCGAAGTGCAGAGGCTTCTACTGAAGGACAGCCCGCTCAGGGCGTCCCTCACGTCGCAAATCTGGATGGTGCTCCGGGCGAAGACGGCATCGCCGCTGCAGCCGGTACGAGCGAGGAATCCGCCACGTCCAACGAAAACGATCACCAAGGCTGCAGTATCTGCACGGAAGACTTCGAGCGAGGCCAGGACCAGCGCGTTCTGCCTTGTGACCATCGCTTCCACCCAGAGTGCATCGACCCTTGGCTCCTAAACGTCTCTGGCACATGTCCGCTTTGCCGCGTCGACCTCCGCCCACAACCCTCCCGCACATCGCAAGACGTTGACGCAAGCGGTAACCCGGTGCCCCGAGAGGGCGAAGATGAGCTAGGTGGTCTTTCACCTCCTATCGCAGAGCGCTCGAGCGTGAGACGCAGCCTTATGATCGGAATCTTAGGGATACGCGGAAGGCCAGACCGCATGAGTAGGGAAGAGCGTATCCTGGCGCTCAGGAGGTACAGAGAGCAGCAAGCGGCTAGGCGGAGACGAGAGTCAAACACGTCTGGTACAACCGCTGGACAGGGGTCCGATGCCGCTGAAGCGCAGGAAAGCGGAATACGGTCGAGGATGCGAACCCTGCTGGGCGTCCGCACCAGAAGAACGGGAGAGCATGATCGACCAGCTGAGGAGCCAAGCGAACATAACCCTGCTCCTGGGGACGCGACTGATCAAAGGGACCGTACATGAGACTGAGCCCAAGGGTTACCCGTGATGTTTGGGCGTTTGGTTTTGTTTCAAGGATGTGGTAGGATTGTGATATTTATTCGTAAAAGCATTGCAAGGCGCTCATGGCCACGGCACGAGTTCAAGTTTTATGAATGATATGATATGTATGTAGCGCATCGCCAATATCAATTGATACTATCAATTGGTTAATCAGCTGCTTATTTCAGTTCCCTCAACTTATCAATCGCTTCCCTCCTTCAACGTGAAGCCGTCATCCGCCAAGCCTTCTCCCCCGAGCCGGAGCCGCAACTTTCCAGATGCGACCAGCGAAGTAGCGACTCGAGCAAGAGAAACATCTCATCATCACTCGCATCACCCACACAACCTCAAACACCACCGCAACAACACACACACACAACACACCAACCATGCCTCCCAAGGGTGTCGCTCGCGCTGGCCTCGGCCGCCCCGCCCAGTCCAACTCCTACGTCCGCAGCACCATCAACGAGATCACCAACCCGGAGAACAGGACTGTCGTCATTGCTGTTTCTTTCTTCGCTGTAAGCATCACACTGCCTTCGAGATAAGTTACGGGAAAGACAAGAGCGTTCGTGATCTCGAGGAAAGGTTGCGATGGAAGTGGATATGCGACGCTCCAGGGAGATCGACAGCCAGGAATATACCAACCCTTTAACGAAAATAGCAAGACTGACACACTTTCTACCACAGGCCGGCGTCGCCTTCCTGCACAGCAGCTGGAGCGAGGCTCTTCTCCCTCCGTAAGTTCCTGGATATGACGATGGAAAGATGGAAAGGGAGCGGACACTGACTGAGTCCAGCATCTAAATCAAACGCCAGCTTGTGTACGATAAATTTCTCTTGAGTAACGACAAGGCGATGTACGATACGTAGTGAGGAATTGCGGCGTCTGGGGATGGGAAGAAGACGGTCCAGTTACGGCGAGCGAAAAACATTAGGAAGGACGCAGGAAAACGAAGATGGTCATTCGAGGCGGATCACGGCATTTTTTAGGCTCTCGGATAGGTGCCAGGATACCCAGCTCTGAAATGCATGCATAACCATTAAGCACCAAAATGCGGTCCAGCAAGCCGTTTCTCTACTCGGATCTTACGTTCTCACATGAGGGAGGTTGTAGTGGCACACTCCATACTGATCAACAAAGCATGCCAGCGATCACGATAAGCCATATACCAAGATACAGGGCCTTGCGACTTGTCATTTTTTGGGAAGCGCCACAACGGATGCACCTTCCTGCACGCCCCGCCTTTCACCTGACCAGCTGGCTGCGCCTTGTGCGGCGCTCATCCTACTCACCGGAAGGCTTACCAGTTACACGTGGTGCTCAAGCGTCTACTGTGCGAGCCGTACAGCCTCGCAGATCGACCCGTTCGCAGCTCATTGATTACATGTATGAGGCTAACCTCCAGAAGCCTCAGCCTCTTAGCTGGCTCGTCGCACTAGTGTCTACTCGCACTCACATCCTGGCAGCACTGCCGCCTATCTCCCTTTGATTGACGGTCATGAGAGAGTAGAACGAGCGACGCCCTGGAACCAATCATTCTCAATCGCTCCTCAACATCATGTCTGGGCTCGAAGTTGTCGGCATTGTGGCATCAGTAGTCTCCGCCTTCCACGGCGGTGCGGAACTCGTCAAGCTATACAAGAAGCGCCGCGCGAAGAAGCGCGAAAAGCGAGAGCAGCTTGGACGCGATGCTCAAGAGCAAGATCTGCAAGACGCTCAAGACCAGCTGTTGCAGAACATGCTGCATGACTCGCTGGAACAAGGCAGGACCGCCGTGAGCACCCAATTTCTCGACGAGCAACGAGCACTTGGGCGGAACAGCCAGCTGCTACGTCGAGGAGACGACAGAGCGAAGCAAGAGCTGCTTATGATTGCAGTATCGCTTCAAGCAGATGTCATCGAGTCATTGGGTCGCGCACAGCACAACCTCGACAGCATCGTGGATATGGCGCAGCTGCAGGTCTTGCACGAAACGGCGATTACGAAGAGGGTGGAAGCTGTCAGGAGCATCTGCGAACTGAGGCAGAGGATAGAATTCAGCCTGCCGATACCGCGGTTGTCTGCAGACATATATTTCGGTATTAGCAGGAAGAGCTCGAATGGATCTCTGGCGAACACATTCGTCACCGCCGCTGCAAATCTGCCTATCCCTGAGCAGGTGGCTCAGAGGCACCTCCCAGCTCGTCTGGCTCCGGAACGACATCGGTCTATGATGACTTTGTCTTCATACAAGTATCTCATTCCGGAGATTAGGGTTCAGGACATTGAGATATTGACCCTTGCTGGCGAGCCCATAGACCACGACTACGGCGAATCTACAAATTTGCCTACAATAAATCAACAGACGCTATTGACGGCACCAAACCCGGAAAGCACTTCGTCGTCCTCGTCTATGGCAATGCCTGAATCCCAAACCGTCGCTCACCCCTTCGAAATTAACGATCCTCACTACATCACAGGCGTTATCCCAGAGCTGCCAGAAGACTCCAACTCGCCAGAGTCTCACCGAAGATCATCCCTCTCACCCATTACCTCCCACACCACAGGCTACACCTCGCCGTCCGACCTCCGCTCCTCCCTTGAAGCCCCAATCTCAGAGCCCGACTCCGCCGTCTCCCTCCGCTCCAGCGACCAGCAAAGACCCTATTGCAGCGGCGCCCTCGCCGCGCAAGACTCCTTCCCCGAAGGCATCGTACTCCAACACCTCCCCATCCTCCCAGGCTCGACGAAGCTGCACCCGAGCTGGAAGTGCACGTCCTGCGACTTCAACTTCTCCGACAGCGACGGCGCGCTCTTCTCGCGCATCCTGTTCGCGCACGGCGTGCGCTTCCGCTTCCCCTTCCTCGCGCGCAGCCACGTGCGCTACAAACACCCGCCTGACGACCTCAAGCCACACTATACCTACGGGTGTCTTTTCTGCACGGCTGAAGGCAGGCGGAGCGGCGTCTATGGGAGTGCAGATGCGCTGGCGGCGCATGTTGTTGCGAAGCATCGTACGAATCTTACGCCGGAGGTGAGGGCGAGGACGAGGTGTGTTGTTGGGAGAGTGGCGGGGAAGGAGGAAGGGTGGGATGTTAATCTGACGCAGGTCACCAGTAGGAGTGGTTCGGGAGTGGGGAGGTGGGTGTTGAGGGCGGTGACTTCTTTGCCTACTTGATCGTGATGACGGGACTGGACCTTTGCACGATGAGAGAATAGTTTGGACGAGATTTGTCTGAGGGGTTTACTGTTTTCTTGTGTATTACTCATGTCTAACGGATACTGTACTGAAGAAAGAAACACGATGGGTTGTGCACAAACTCATTTCAGCAAAACAGCGAACGCAGACGCCTGAAGAGTAGAGCCGAGCGATTCAAAATTCAAAACCTTATCTCATTCCCAGGCACCACCAACTCGTCTTGGTTGTTGCAGGTGTCCGTGTCCAGGTGGTGCATCTGGTTGTCACCTTGGGCTTGTCAGCGGCCGTCCATGTCCAGGTGGTGCATCTGGTTGTCACCTTGACCTTGCAACCAGCCGCCCGTGTCCACGTGATACGCTCGTGGTGCCCCTGTTCGCTAGCGAACATTGCTCGAAGCGCACATTGAATTTCAGCTCGCGGATAGCACTTAATAGCGAACGCCCTCGCGTCTGGCCCAGAGCGCCGGATCCATGCCCTCAGCGCGAGCCTGCTGCTCAATCCACCTCAGCCTGCTCGGCCCAGTCTCGAAGGCCTCGTAGTCCCTCGACTGCATCCGGCGGGCAGAGTTGTACTTGGGCCTGATCTCCAGGCCGCGGATGCTCTTGGGCTTCGGCGCGGGCTTGAAGGCTTTGAAGCAGCTACCGGCCGCCTCCTTCACGGCTCGCTGGGCTTTGTCGCGGAGAGCGCGGAGCTTCGCGCCGTGCGTTGCCTCTCTGGCGCGACGCTGCGAGGCCTGCTCGCGGATGCGTCGGGAACTCCCCAGATTGTAGGAATTCACATGGTTGAGCCTGTATCCCCAAGCGTCGACATCGCCGCGTGTGTTACCAGTGGCGCTAGTAGCAGGGCGAGCGGCAGTGGCGGGCGCAGCAACAGGTGCACGTGTGAGGGCGTGACCAATTGCGTTCTGAGCCATGAGGACAGGGCTCGCGGAGCTGCTATCAGAGGCCACTGGGGCAGAGAGGCGCTGACGCGCGATGTCGATCGAGTTGCGGAAAACAAAATTCTCCTCGGATGGGTCAGAGGATCCAGTGCTGCTCTCGTCGGCAGCAGCATCTGACCTCTTATCTTCTTCCGTCTCGTTGAGGTCCAAAAAGCTAATGCTGCTCTGATAGGTGGCAGCAACCGAGATGTTGTCCTCATTGTCGTCGTTGTCTTTGTTGTCCTCATTGTACGCGTTGTCATCGATGTCCTCATTGTCCTCACTGGACCCATTGTTTCCATTGTCCTCAACGTCCTCACCGGACAAAGCTTCGCGAGAGGCCATGCGCTCGCGGGCCACTTCGATTGAGTCGCGAAATGCGAATACCTCCATGAGGTAGCCGGGGAGGTTGTCGCTGCTGGCGATGGAAGCAGCACGGGAGGCAGAGGCAGGAGAATACATGGTAGACATGTTGACTTGGTGCTGTTTTATTTCTTGCTTTACTGTTTGATGTTTGGCTGGTAGTATGGTCTTTGACTTGCTTGATACCTCGGGCAGTGGCAGTGGCGAAGGGCTGACTGTGGCTGTAAGATGTCTCTGTGAGGTGGGACTGCAAGATGGGGAAACGGCCGTTTCCTATATTCTCAGGCTGCGGCCAGAGGATATTCGGAGTGTCCTCAATGGGGTGTCAGGACTGTCCTCATACCAAACCTACTAGGCCAAACACCATCGCGCACCGCCAAAGGAGTTGCTAACGTATCGCTGAGATTGTATGACCAGATCGTGAGGACGGATTGACCAAAGGCCGAATACATGCATTGACCGTCACCCACCGCCCTTGGACGATGAGGCATGCCATTGAAAGCATTTGCGTTCGTGTCTGCCTGAGCTCATGTCCTCACACTGAGGTGTCTAGAAAGTCACGTGCGCCACTGAGAAATAGTGTCCCAGCAGTTCCTGCTACAGATGTCTTAATCTCCCGCTAGGCCGCCAGGCAAAGCTCGCCGCGGATTCCGTCGATCTACCGTCAACACCAGGACCGAAGCATCGCTCGTAGTTGGCGTGATCCTGACGCAGACTCCGTTCGCAAAGTGGTGCTCAAGTCCGTGTATTCAGGCAGTTGCCAGCGAAGTTAGCATCAAAAAGGCTAGTCCTCTTGAGATAATCGATCTTCATTACCCCAAGATAATTTGGTGAGCTTCAGCATTTTTCGTGGGTTTTTCCGCAGCATGCAAATGGCGTACCGCCAGTGGGAGCGCTTGATGCTTCTGTCATCGGACTTCGTGTATCTGAGAACTTACCTCCTCATCGAGAGCATCGCAATTTTGCATCCGCATCGTCGGGGATTTCAAGGTGGAATGAACTGTGACGCCTTTGATCGGGAAAAGAATCATAGATTCCCTCTTGTGTGGATAACCGCTGTTTAATCGAAAGGTGATGTCCATGCGCCACGCAAATGCTCCTGAAAAGAAAATACCTGTACGCCCTCATAATCCACAATCTACATGACGACACAGCAAGAGTTCTGCTTCTTCGCCTGGGTATAAAACATCTTGCTCGAGGCGCTGAGGTTGTCCGACTTCGCGACAAGGTTATCGAGCTTCTCGCCTGTGACGCAAGTGTCAGCCTCATGCTAGCAAGAAACACCCGCTACGCCCCCTCGGAGTGTACTCACCTCTCTCCAGAGTGCTCTGAATAGCTTTCTGCAGCGCCTCCTTCGTGTCATTGAGCTCCATCTGAATCTTCATAATGCTGTCACCGTTGTTCGGGTCCTGAAACTCCTTGATGTACCATCCCAAATGACCCTCCGTCTTGCCCGTCGCGTATTCCTGAAGGCCCGCCTTGTTCGACCACGAGGTCTTAGGGAACTTGCTCACAAACTCGTCCAGGATCTTGCTCAGCAACTGGTGTGCCACGAGCTTGTCGTAATTCTGGTCGGCGACAATGATGCCGGCGCATCCCTCGCTGCGCGCGTACACGTGGATGGTGAACTGGTCCTCAGGCTTCGATTGACGGGCTCCGGCGCGGGTTGACTCGGCGACGCTGCGGTTGATCTCACGACCGATCTCGCGGACGCTGTAGTGGGGAGGGGTGTTAGTGGGGTCGATGAGGGGCGGCGGCGGTATTGGTGAATGGGACGGTCACACACCTTCCTCTGGTGAAGCGAGAGAAGTGTTCATCGATGGTGTCAGTGGCTGCGAGTTCGACTGCGGGCTTGTTGTCGTTCTGCCAGATCTGCTCAAGCGGTCAGCGCTGCGCTTGGTGGTTATCACAGACCAAGAGACGGTTCAGCTCACTCCGATGTATGAGATACCCATTTTGGCGGTGTTGTCGCAGATGCAAGAGATCAGTGTTGTGCTCGAAGGGTGCTCTGGTCTTCTCTCGTGAGAGCACTCGCGACAGGTGGGGAGTTATTAGTTCGAGAGTGAACACCGATGGCTTGTGACGTTCTGAGGGGATGCGGTCACGGCGGCGGAGCCCTGCCTGGGGACTGAACGCGGGTGCCTCTAGGAAGGGGCGGCCCGTCTGGACCATCCACGTGGTTTTGGAGAGAACCCTTCAGTTCTTCGTTCATTTGAGTGTACCATACTACAGTGACCGATGACATACTAGTTTCCGATACAGGCCGCATTCATGGTCTTATTTCGAGAACAATACAAGTGACTCGAACAAAAACCACCCGCTCTGTAAAGTGCGCCTGCAGCTTTAGAGTACGTAACCCCAACCCTAACCCTGATTACACTGAACAACCCACTCTTTGATTGTAATGACATGACAGCATTGAAGAGAACAGCTCTAATGAGATGCGACAATGATAACAAGTTTCTCTCCCCAATGTACAATTGTATGGGGCGAGAATTGGCTCCGCGTACCAACAACATCGTCTGTTTGGAGCAGCTCAGGTGTTGGCGGCAAGCGCAAGCACGATGTTGTAGAACGCCGGCAATTGTTCCACAAACCTATCTTCATATTGACATTGAATGTTGGGCATTTTTCTTATCATGCAATACATGCATTTCAACATGTGTGCTTAATATCGACAATCGACTTTTCACTTCATTTCACGCAGCACGCCCCGTCGACCCGCTCACATCCATCTGATAATTCTGCAACCGAACGACATGCCTGATGCCCTCGTCGATCAATTGGGTCTGCGGTAAGTTACTCGCCTGCGAGCGCAAGTGCTGATTGTAATCATCCAGGACAAGCTTGTTCACATTGATCTTGCTGACTCCCGCCGCAATGCAGCGCTGCGTGATGGCGTCCGGGAAGCCGTTCGTTCCGTGGAGGACTATGCGGACTCGTCCGGCTACTTGCTTCTTGATGGCCTCTAGTCTGATGTGCACGTCAGGACTGCGATCGTGCTCATGCCATAGGACAGACTCACCTAGGGAAATCCGGCTGCGGTCCCTTCGGCCCATACTCTCCATGCACGTTCCCCACAGCAGGCGCCAAAAAGTCAACACCCGTGGCGATGAAATCCTCGACCTCGTCCGGTGTGGTGAGCACGCCCTCCATACTGGCCGTATCAGCAACGCCATCTTCGCCTCCCTCGATCCGTCCTGGCTCAGCTTCGGTAGCAATACCGCGAGCATGGCAGTACGCCACGAGCTCCTTGGTCTTCGCCAAGTTGGCCTCCTTCTCATGGTGCGACATATCTACCATGATCGAGTCGAACGGCAGAGTGTCTGCTGCCAGGCGCACGAGGGCCTCGTCCTGGCAGTGGTCGAGGTGTATGGCTATTGGGACGGTTGCGCGAGACGCGGCGTCTGCTGCTGCGCGGATGAGAAGCCCGTCGGTCGCTGTGATGGCCCAGGGGAAGACTTGAATGATGAGGGGGGAGCGCTTCTCTTCGGCTGATCTGATTACGGCGACTGTTTGTTCGAGGTTGTAGCTGGATGGTGGTTAGGTTGATGTGATCATGGCACTCGCCTTGGTGATCCGTACACGATGGATGCAACGACGCCATAGCCTCCTTCTTCGGCGGCTTTCAGGATCTGGACGGTTTTATTGTTCCCCAGATTATACGTTGGTAAAACTGCCATCTTGTCTGATGCAACAATCGAAGCCTGACCTAGTGTGGGGGTTGAACGGTATCTTGGTGAATGAGGCAAGCAAGAGCCGGGAACTCTGAGTCCCTCTAGGACTTATGAACTACCGCGACGCAGCATCCAACTGTGGACCATAAGATGCAAGACGAATTGACAACGAATCCCAGTCCGTAGCGAACATACGCTTCACTTCTTCACGAGGCAATTGTTGTAGAGGTTCGTCTCGAGGCACCCTTCGGACCCACATTTCCCACCTTTCATTGGCAAGATCCATGTAAGGTTAGCGGTTTTAAGGGTGTGCCGCACTGCCAAGTGCGTCTTTCCGGTATGGCACGTGCCGTCAGATCGAAGGCACCCCCACTGTGGGGCCTGTGTTTGCGGGGTATTGTAACGCAGAAACCATCGGCACGGACAAGGTGGACTACATGTGCTTTGGCGATGATTGCAAAGTTGAGTGTTTCAATATGATCGTGTTGGAATCTTAAAGACATGTAGTAAATGCCGTTGCTCAAATGAGACGTTCGATGGCAGCGTCGAACACCTACCTATGGCACGAAAGCACGCAAGTTTCCATTACTCCAATTGCCGAGCGCAAGGGCGACGTCCGCATTCTGGTTTAATATGGAAGGTTGCAATTGATTGCATTGGGTGTTGATGCAAGTTCATATTCTGGTCAAACGGTATATGACGGCTTTTCGACACTATCGCACCCCTGACCATCGCTTGAGATCCGGACTTGCGTCCAAACTGAAATCATCATCATCTCATCTGATGTTCATTGCTGACCAAACATAAAACGCGGTCCACGGATTAATGTGGGTTTACCGAAAGTAACTAAACAGCTCTTTAACAGACTGCAAGATTGGTTAGCAAAGCACGTCTCTGGATCATCTGAATCAACTCACTTCCAATCACTCCGTTGACGGGAATGTCGATCGATGTCTGGCGCGAGTCAGTCTAAGTCGAGACTCATTGTTGTCAACAGATACTCACCGTGTAGCTTGCTGCATCACTCAACAGATACACGTAAGCGCCTCCCAGCTCCTCCACCTCCGCAAGTCTCGGCATGCCACCGTAGTACTTCAACTGCTGCTCCCAATCCGGCTGCTGCGGCACCCAGTAAGTCATTGCAGTGTTCACCAATCCCGGCGAGACACTGTTGACTCTGATATTGTACTGAGCCCACTCCATCGCAAGCGTGTGCGTCATGTTCCGCACACCAGCCTTGCTAGCACCATACGGCGCAGAAGGGACACGCTTGTTAGGGCGATAAGACGCCATCGACGCCGTGAAGACGACGGAGCCCTTCACGCCGAGCTTGATGAAAGCCCTGGCCGCCACGCGGGCGCAGAAATACGCGCCGTAGAGGTTGATGGACCACAGCTGGTCGATCTCCTCGCGGGTGAAGTCCAGCGCGGGCTTGTGCTTGGTGCGGCCGGCGTTGACGACCATGCCGTGGATGGCGCCGGCTTCCTGCACGATCTGGTCGACGGCCGCCGTGACGGTGTCTTCGTTCGTGACGTCGGCCCTGATGGCGTGCAGTTTGCCCGGGAAGCGCTTCGCCACAGCGGCGAAGTCGTCGCCGGTCTCGCCGATGTCTATCGAGTAGACGTGGGCTGCGCCGTTGTCAAGACAGGAGTTGGCGATGCCGAGGCCGATGCCGCGGTTTGCGCCGGTGATTGCGATGACTTTGCCGGCAAGTTGGATGCTGGTGGTAGGACGACTTGTTTCGCTTGAAGTGGTTTGGATGTTGTTCGCTAGGAGACCATTTTGAAGACCGTTGTGCAGCTCGTTGGCAGTCATTTTGATGTATGTAGATCAGGTGATTGAGGATCTCGAGCAGCTAGTCACGATGTAGAAACCAGGGGAGGGACTTATTGACCAGAGAAAAGGTTGTGCCCTCAAGGTCAGACAGCCTTGCTATTTATCCCATCCATACCAGGCGACTGTCACGCTGTCACACTACTGTGAGCGGATAATTGCCTTGAATGCCTCGAGACGAGCCACTCGGGAGGATTAG
This sequence comes from Septoriella neoarundinis, assembly GCA_022813125.1. Classification (NCBI taxonomy): domain Eukaryota; kingdom Fungi; phylum Ascomycota; class Dothideomycetes; order Pleosporales; family Phaeosphaeriaceae; genus Septoriella; species Septoriella neoarundinis. Next base: position 148,665 of record JAKLND010000004.1, read on the forward strand.
AGGTTAGATGTATTAGCGTATGCCAGCACCATTAGGTGTTTTCGGATTTGCTTCCGCCCGAAGGCATAGTGCCAGACGCAGAACTCGCTCGGGTCCGGGACGAAGTGAGGCGGAGTCGAAGCCTGCGAGGCGCAAAGCGCGCGGGAAGCGGAACGAGGCGTGACCCCTCCGACACGCAGGGATGACGTCCTGCTGAATCAGGTAAGCTAGCATCTGCCCTGGAACGAGGGGGGTTTGGTATCAAGAAATGCATCCTGCTCGCAGCTTGTTTACGAGCCCAGAGAGTGAAGATCATCCTCGTGTCTGTATCACACGTCAGCGACTGGGACGTTCTCGCCCGCTGCGCTCGAGTATTTGTGTTTTATCAAGTCTTCGAATGGTGCTACATCCCGCGTTGCCGGGATTGTGCGAGCAACACCTGACATCATCAGCGGATTCGTCGGAAGCCATTGTGTCTGGCGGTCGATGGCTAGATCTTAACGCCAGACTAAAGTACGGCAGAGTCGATCATTCGGAGAACGACTCCTAGGGCACTGGACTCGAGACCGTCGTGATCATAGTCTCTACAATTTTGTGCTCAACACTGTCACAAGCAATTCTACCAATCCATTGCCATCCATTGTCATTTTCCACAAGATAACACCCTGAACGCCAGTAACCGCGACTTGGTGCACACGACAGCGACAACCCGGCGTCTCGCACCCCAACGTACCGAGGTACACACATCCACCATGGCGGAACTGCACGAAGCCCTGAAGGCGCTCTCGCCCACGGAATGGAGCGACGTGCCCGTCGACGACCTCGACGCCTACATGACAGCCCTGCTCTCCTCCGGCGAGCTAATCTGCAACTCCGTCCCACCACCTCCCGAAGGCACCGCCTTCCACGAAGCGAAGCCTCACTTCGAGCAGCCCAACGGCGCCACGTCGCACAAAGATGTCCACCCCTCGACCGCCCGCTCGTACCCGCCTGGGAAAGAGCACGAGGATCTGCAGAAGAACTGGGGCAAGGCGATGAAGTTCTCGGCGAAGGAGAATCCGCTGAACATTGCAGTGTACAAAATGGCGGGGCACGACAGGCACGGCGCTTGGTTTGCGAGGCGGAGCGTGCATGAGGGCATGGGCTTCTCGAGGTTCAAGAATGCTATGAAGAGGGAGTTCGCGGAGAGCATGGCGGTTGAGGGTGGCCCTGGAAGCGGCAGCATCAGAGGCATTGGCGTCGACACACGGCTCGAAAGGCGAGAGGTCGAGGGCGTGGGAGCGCTCGAGGTCTACCAGCTGAGCGCTCAGTTCCCTGGTCCGACAACACCGCGAGAGTTCATTCCACTACTGATCACCAGCGACAACGCGATGACGAACCTCAGCGCCGCGAAACTGAGCAATGGCTCGTCACACGTGCCCCGCAGCCATATGATCCTCTCACGGCCCATCACACACCCAGATGCTCCGGAGAGGCAAGGCTACATCAGAGGAAAGTACGAGTCGGTCGAACTCATTCGAGAAATCCCCCTCTCGCAGTCGAAATCTGGAGACGGCGAAGGTGACCCAGAGCTCAACCCCGTGGAATGGATCATGATCACCCGCTCCGACCCCGGTGGCGGAATCCCCCGCTTCATGGTCGACCGAGGAACGCCGTCCACGATGCTCGCAGACGTACACAAATGGCTCGACTGGGCGACTGTTCTCAACGAGAACGAAGAGCTTGGAACGCAGGCGCCCGACAAAGGCCCAGGCGACACGGAGGGAATCAAATCTACCGAAGCCGGCGAAACCAAAAACCTAGCAGCATCGCCCGACCCTACCGCCCGCAAAAGAGCCTCCACGGAACCTGTGCCTCAGCAAGAAGGCGTCGTTTCGCACCTCACACAAGCTCTCGAAGCCGGCATCGACGCCTACGCCCCGACGATGGTGTCATCATACATGCACGGCCGCATGGACAGCCAGGACATCGACTCGGACACCTCCTCCATCTCATCGTCCAGCGGCTCCTTCATGAGCGCCAACGAACGGCACTCCGTCGCCGCCACGGAAGACCTCCCGATCGACAAAGACAGCCCCGCCGCGTCGTCGCAGGTCTCTCTCGCTTCGGTCGACACCAAGCATTCGAAGAACCTCACGCAGCACGACAAAGAGGTCATCAAGCTCGCGAAGCAGCGCGAGAAGCTGGACCGCAAGCTGGCGAAGAAGCGGCAGGAGGAAGAAGCGAGGCTCAAAAAGACGATGGAGTCGGAGAACGGCGAGCAGGAGAAGGCGAAGGAGCGGCATGAGCGCGAGGTCAAGAAGTCGGAGGAGCGGCACCGGCGCGAGATGGAGAAGCTGGAGGCGAAGAAGGAGAAGGAGGCGCGCAAGGCGGAGGAGAAGAGGCAGAAGCGGGATGAGAGGGGGATTGTGTCGCGCGTCACGAGGGAGAGAGATGAGTTTAGGAGTCAGGCAGAGCTGCTGAAGAGGGAGGTGGATCTTTTGCACCAGCAGGTTGGGGAGTTGCAGAAGGAGAATACGGGGTTGGCTTCGAGGTTGGGGCAGCTGGGGGTGACGGACGTGGGAGACTCGGCGGCGCGAAGTAGCTCGACGAGTCTCTCGTCGAGAAGCCGGGAGAATTCTAAAACCAAAAAGTAGACTTGCCATGCATGCGGCATAGACGCGTCGGAGAGTATGCCTGGGACATGATAGTGGACGGTGTAGCATACGAGCATTACGCAGAGCGAACATTTTATTCTGACGTCCATGGACAGCTTGAATTGTCAAGCGCGAGTGGGTGCGTAGGTGCCTGTCCAACCTTCAAGCTTCTGCCAACTTGCAGACTACCTTGTGCAACATATGCCGGTATGTAAGGTATGCACCCACACAAGCCAGTTGTCTCCATGCGAGGTTGAAACACGGATGTGCCTATCCGAGTATCCGTAACGACAGCCCTGGCACGGGATCTGCATGTGGCGCGACGTCACCGGCAACACAGAAGTGGGATGGGGATGTTGATCGCGATTGTTCGCGTCGGCGCCGTATCAGCCGGGTATCTGAGCAAACAAATCACAGCATGCCGCCCTTCGCTTCGCCGCTGCCTGGCCGGCTGCCTGTCCGCAGGCACTGCCCATGTGATGCGCTCCCGGTCGCCATTCGCCGCGAACGAAACTTCTTCCGTGCGAGGCCGTGAGCGAGCGAGCGAGCACAGCGTGGCCTGGTCGCCAGCTGGCAACGGCGTGGGCAAAGCTTCTGGCTGCCATCGTACGGCAATTAATCCGCCCTCCCTTGATATCTCCTCCTCCCTTTTGTCTGTAGGGACATCTGCCACATCTGCGAGTGCAGGCCACCCAGAGTTGTCGACATGGCCAACGGCACGGCCGACGGCTATTTCCCTGACATGCAGCATCCCGACATCCGCCAGCCACGGGCGAGGAAGCCAATGAACGCCGCAGTCGCGCGCGCGGTTAGCCAGGACGTCACAACATCGGACGCGGCTTCGGGTTATGCTAGGTGAGTGAGAGAAGACATATCCGTTTATATGTAGTTGCCTGACGGTTCCCCCTTTCAGTGGAAGAAGCACGCCTGCACCGCCCGACGACGCTCCTCCATCAGTCAAGACCACCTCCGCTGTCCGCAAAGAGATCCGCCAACAGAACAAACGCCGGATCTTCCCAACGATCGAATACCAGTCGCGAGTCTCCTACTTCGACCCCACCAGCGAATATGCGAACTTCACCGGCTTCTTCGTCCTGTTTTGGATCGGCCTTGCGATCATGGTCATTACAGCCATGCTACGGAACTTGAAAGAGACGGGCTCTCTGTTGAACATCGTCCAGTGGCCGCTCTTCACCGAGAACATATATGAGCTTGCAGCGAGTGACGCCCTCATGGCCGCGAGCACCGGACTAGCTCTGCCTTTACATTTCCTGTTCAAGAGCAGTAAAGGCTGGCTGAAGTGGAGTCGCGGTGGCATGATTGTTCAGAGTCTCTTCCAATTCGGCTGGATTATTTTCTGGTGCAGCTGGCCTTTCGTGCGTGATTGGACGTGGACCGCGCAGGTCTTCTTCACACTACACCTGCTGGCATTGTTCATGAAGATGCACTCGTACGCTTTTTACAACGGTCACCTCAGCACCACACTGAACCGGCTGAAGGAGCTCGACAACCCAATCACGGCGAAGACGCCAACAACTGCGGCCGTCCGCTATCCTCACGTCTTCGAACCCCTGGGTGCAGCCAACCCTGATGAGCCCGAGAGGCTGCACGAGGACGAGAACATCTCGCCTATTGCCCAGCTCCGCGAGGATCTGGCCAAAGAGCTCACCTCACCCATGGGACGGGTGACCTACCCGCAAAACCTCACCGTCGGCAATTTCTGGGATTACCTCCTTTGCCCAACCCTCTGCTACGAGCTGGAGTATCCGCGAACCGAGCGCACCAATCCCCTCGAGCTCTTCTACAAGACGCTCGCCGTCTTCGGCTGCATCTTCCTCATGACGATCACATCCGAAGAGTTCATCATCCCCGTCCTCCACGACTCGTCCGTACGCCTGCAGTCGAGCAGCCTCAACTACATCGACCGCGGCCTCATCTTCGCCGAAACCGTCAGCCACCTCCTCTTTCCCTTCATGGTGACCTTCCTGCTCGTCTTCCTCGTCATCTTCGAGTACGTTCTCGGCGCCTTCGCCGAGATCACCCGCTTCGGCGACCGCAGGTTCTACGCCGACTGGTGGAACTCGCTCGACTGGCTCGAGTTCTCGCGCGAGTGGAACATCCCCGTCCACCACTTCTTCCGCCGCCACGTGTACTCGGCTTCGCGCGCGACCATGAGCCGGCCGTTCGCGACGGTCGTGACGTTCCTGATCAGCTCGCTAGCTCACGAGCTCGTCATGGGCTGTATCACGAGGAAGTTCAGGGGCTACGGATTCTTTATGATGATGATGCAGATGCCGATTGTGATGGTGCAAAGGATGCCTTGGGTGAGGAAGAGGACGCTGTTGAACAACGTCCTGTTCTGGTGCAGTATGATTCTGGGGTTGAGCTTGGTAAGTCTTCTTGCCGCCATTCTGGCAGCGATATCAGTCCGAGTGACCTCAACTAACATCCTTCTCACAGATGTGCGCACTGTACGTGCTTGTATAAATACGATCACAAATCAATCCGACTCCCCTCCCTCCAAAACCGCCCCGTCCCCCTCCGTTCCCCTCCCCATCCTCTCACAAACTCCGCGCAAACCCCACCACATCCCTCGCAGTCGCCTCATGCAACTCCGGCAACGCCTTCCGCATAACCACCTGCGCCCCATGCACCATCCCAACCGCCACGCTCGCCCTCACCCGCACCCCAGCCCTCGCCAACCTCCTCGCCAACGCCACCCCCTCGTCCCTCAACGGATCCAGCTCCGCCATCTCCAGCACCACCGGCGGCAAACCCCTCAACTCCTCCTCGCTCGCATAGTACGGCCACGCGCGCGCATCCTCCAGCACGTCCTCGCCGTAATACCACCCGAACGCCGCCATGCTCCGCCCCTCGACCAGGTACCCGTCGTTCTCGACCAGCGACGGCAGCTCGCGCCGCTTGCGCTCCTCGGGCCACCGCGACGCGTTGCTGACGTACGGCACCAGCCCGTACACGCCCGCGACGCCGGCGCCCGCCAGCCAGCCCTCGCGCTTCGCCTTCAGCGCCGTCGCGAGCGCCAGGTTCGCCCCGCCGCTCTCGCCCTGCAGCACGATCTTGCCGATGCCGAGCTCCGCGCGGTGCGCGCCCAGCCACCGCGCCGCCGCCGCGCAGTCGTCGAGCCCCGCGGGGAACGGGTTGCGCGTTGAGGGCGGCGTGAAGGCGTTGCGGAAGTCGACGAGGACGGCGATGGCGCCCTGGGCTGCGAGGGAGCGGGTCCAGCGCCTGTGGACTTTGGTCTCGGTCGGGATGAAGACCATGGCGCCGCCGTGGACGTAGACGACTGCGGGCAGCGGGGCCGTGGCGGCGGCGGCGGCGGCGGCGACGGGCGTGTAGATCCAGAGGCGGATGGGGTTTGCGTCGGGGCCGGCGATGGTGTGTTCGGTCACGCTGATCTCGGGCTCCGAGGCGTCGGAGGGGAGCTCGTTGTCGAGGCTGTTGTAGACGGCTGTGTAGGCTGCGTCGTTGGCGGCGATGATGGGGGTCAGGGAGTCGACGGAGAGGGTTGGGGGGAGGTCGGGAGGGGGCTCCTCGCCCATGCCGAGGGCGGAGAGGGTTTGCTTGATATTGGGGTGGGTGCGGGGGTCGGTGAGGACGGTCATGGATGGGTCGCCGAGGCGGCCGGGAGGGGGTTGCGCGGTCATTTTTTCTTTTGGGGTTGTTTGTCTTGTTTGATCGTTCTGAATGTCGATCCTTGAAACGAGAACTTAGAATCGTGAGCCCTGGTGATGCATCGACGACATCAACAAACGAGTCCAGGCGACCGACGTGCTCAAATACCCCTCCAACTCCATCCGACACGCTCCAGCCACGGCCCTCCCAACCCGACTCACCACTCATCTCGCCCTCAATCCTCACCCCCCGGACCACCGTCCCTCACCACACTAAGATCCGCGCGCGCGCGCCCGCGCGCCAGCTGGTCTTCAGCTCGAAATCCACGCCCGCCCACCTCCAATCCTGCAGCTGAAAAGCACCACAGACCAAAAGCCAATCGCCAAACGAGGCCCCTTCGATCTCGAGGCGCGCGCAAAGGATCCGAGTGAGCGATTTTGCGAACCATCCGGTGCTTACAAATGGGCCTCGCGGGGCCGGAAAGGAAACGATGGACGTGCAAAAGGCTCCGTGTCCGATGGGACGAGAGGGGCGATCCTGCGCGCGCGGCGAGCGGGAGATTAACAATCAATCAATCAGTCAATCATGCATGCATGCAAGCAAGCACGCGGGCGGGCGGGAAACGACGTCTGCGCTTTGTGAGGCTGGCCAGGCCAGGCCGATCGCAAGTCCGCACCGCTCGAACCGGACCCGACCTGAAATCCTCGAAGAACTCTCGACCCGGTTTGGTCAGAAACATATAGTAATGTTCTCGTGGAGAGCTTTCTCATCGTTTCTCCTCTCTTTGCTTTTACGTACATGTATTTGTGTCTGGAGCCCAAAGCATCCGTCCGTCCATCCATCCACCGCACCCGATCGCCTGATACGACCAATCCAATCCACTCCCCTCCCCTCCCGCTCTCCCTCCGGCGAGCGCTCGACTTCCCACGCTTGATATCTAACATATGCAACATTTCTCAAGAAAAAAAAAAGCAAAACTTAACAACAACAAAAACCAAAACGGCAACGAACGCCCGTCTTTGCCCCCCTTGCAACAGCAAGCGCTTCCCGTGCTTTCGCCCCGGTTTTTGGTTGGTGTATAACAGACACTATCAGTATGGTTGGTTGAGAAGTGATTGGGGGGAACTATGCAGGGAATCTCAACAAAAATGCGGAAAGGCAAAAGGCAGACGAACGCCGGGTTGGAAATGATGCATCGCGAGTCTGTGTGGAGAAACAAAGCGACGACGACAAGAAAGCCGTCGCAGAGCAGTGGCGGGGGTCGCTCGGAAGCAGGGCGAGAACGCTTCAGGAGGTGACATGTGGGCCGGGCGTGCGAGGGTGATCGATTGGCTGGTCCGTTGCTGCGAGGCATGGTGTGATGGATGCAGGTAGCTTGGAATGGTCCTCGGATAAACGGATACGGAGCCGCTGGTGGATGTGTTCGATATGTCGCTGGCGGGATGGATGTGGCGACGGTCAAGGGAATGCAGAGTATCCAAGAGGTGCCCGACCATTCGAAAAGTGGCGAGACGTGTCGTGCGCAGACTTGCGCAGGACAAGATATGATGCCACGTAGCTCCGCGATCTGTCTAAGTGACATTCGAAGTTCACAATTCGGTCAAGTCGAACAAGATACCGACCAGTCGAGTAGAGAAGAAGTTACGAAAAGTGGTCGCCGTCATCGTCCGCATTGGCTCGTCACAACATCCATCGATCGTTGAAGCGTAATCAAAAATGATCAGAGCCGGCCTGTTCGGCCAGGTTCGGGAAGAAATCATCGGTTTCTTGAACCGGAGGCCTATCAGTTCCAAGGCATCCAGGAACGCTTAGACTTCATCTTGCGGGCGTTCCTCTTCTCCTTGCGGGCAGCCTTGGATTGCTTGTTAGAGTTGGAAGAGGAAGCCGCCTCGCAGCCGTGCATGAAGGTGTTCTTGTCCCACTCGTAGCCGGCCTTATCCCTGTTGTGAAAATATGGTCAGTACGGAGTTCAGGCAAAGAAGTTAAAACCAAGGCTGTCTTACCAGTGAGTGTAGTTGAAGTTGTTGTAAGGCTCTGGGTGCTTGGCAATGTAGTCAGTCGTAGGGTAGCCCTCGGGATCGCACGTCATCTCGCCGTCCTCGTCCTGGTAGATGCGAACGTAGTCCAGACGCATAGTCGCAGGCATCAGCGGACCCAGGCCAGTCAGGTTGAGCGCGGCGAAACCGTTACTCATACCGAAGTTGACAATGATCGACATGGGCTCCTCTGGGATAATGCGCTGCCCAATGTTGCCGTTTGGTCTGACCGACTCGCCGACAACCTTCCAGGTGTGGTCGTCACCAACGTTCCAAATGACATAGCCGTCCGCGCCAGGCTCATATTCGAAGCCGTACTTCTGGTAAGCCTTGCCGTCGTACCAATCGTTGTTGAGAAGTGTCACACTGGACAGAGCCTGCTGGAACACGCCACCTTGGTACGAATTATACTCAGTAATTCGGTGGTCGTAGATTTCCATGTAGTCGGCGTCCGGTTGGTAGAAGACATCGAAAGGAGCGACCTGGAACGACTGCGAGACGGATCCGACGGCGGCTTGCTGAGTCTCAGGGAGAAGGTACTCCACTGAAGCTTCGATAGCGTCGATCTCAGGGGCGCTGCGAGCGACACCTGGGTTCGGGTGCTCGCCGCCCTCGCAAGTGCAGCCAGGCAGACGCATTCCAGGAAGGTTGCTGACGCCGCTGGGGTCGGACTGGTTGTAGGTGATACCAGCGTCACACTCGTCATGGTAACTGTAAGGCCACATGCCGTCGGTGGTTGCGGGGTAGCCGGGTCTTCCAAGGTTACCCATAGCCCAGAAACCGGGCCAGAAACCGATCGTGTCACCGCGTCCAGGAAGCGAAATGGAAGCCTCCAGGTAGCCACCCTTGAAGCACAGCATGTTCCAAGATTGCAACATGCCGGAGCGGTAGTTTAGATTGTGGTTCTTGAAAGCATCGAACTGAATCGCGAGAGTGCCGTTTGCGGTGGTAATTGCATCGGGATCGTACCACTGGTGAGGGCGTCAGTATGCGTACGAAGTGCGAATAAGGAACTCCAAAACTTACCTCCAAGTCCATGGTGACACCATACCAAAAGTCCATGCCTTGCCAGTAGGGATCATCGCCAGGATAAAAGGTTCGGCCGGGGTCGTTGAATTCGTCGGAGAAGGTCAACTTCTGGGTCTTTCCGTTCATGTCCTTGCGCGTCATGGCGCTGTCGGGTGTGTCGGGATCGATCAGTCCTTTTCTAATGCCCTTCAAAAGAGGCACGTTGTCTCGAAGACAGTCCGGATCCAAGTCGCATGCGCTTTCCATCATGGCCGATTTTACCTTGTCTTGCACGAAGGTGCTGCATGAATATGTTAGTGGATCGCTCACAAGAGAGCCCAAGTCGTGGAACGTACATGATAGGGTATCCAATGAACAAGGTCAAGAGGCCCAATGTTATCAGAGCCAGGCCACCGACGTTCGCCACACCACGCTTAGTAAACAAGTCGGAGAACTTCATCTTTTCCTTGTCGCTGGGGTCCGGGTTGTGAAGGTAGTCATCCTTCTCTACATCTTCCGGGAAGAGCAAAAGTCCTGCGGAAGGCAGGATGTTGTACTTCTCGCTCACGGTCTGCGTGTTCACACCCTCATCGTCGCTGCCTGCTCTTGAAGGCGCTCTCGAATCGTCGAAAGGGGTTGCGAAGGGACCCGCACCGTATCTGCTGCTTCTGCTGCCAGCGCTCTCGGACGACCACGAGGTACGCCTCGAGTTGAAGCCGCTTTGCGAGGGGGATTGCACGCTGTCGTCATCGCGGAATCGCCGTGTTCGGGTTCTCGAGGGCGGGAGCAGGTGTTCTGCGGATTCCTGCGGGCCAGGGAGTTGCGCGGCGTAAAGACCGGCGGGGACAGCGCTGTTGTTTGACGTGAGGGAACGCGAAGATGGTTGTCGCTGAGGCTGAGGCCGGGCCTGCGATTCGTCCTGCAGGTTTACAAGATCATCGCCGCCGGAGTTGAGACGAATGTGAGGAGGAGCATGCCTGGGAGGCGGGAGGGACTGGTCGGGGTCCATGGCGAGGGCGAGAGTGCCGCGCGAGCGGCGGACTGGTGGTGTTTCCTGGTGTTTCGATCTGCCTGCGCGGGTGGAAGATGCGGTATTACAATGCTAAGTTGACAGGGCGGTCAAGGGCGCGAGGCGGGCGGAGGCAGCGCTTCTCAGCCGAATGTCCAGAGGGCCAGCCGTGGCAATGGTTGAGGGAGGTCGAGGGGACGGAGCAAGCAGGCCAGCAGGGGCGGGCTCGCGGCGTCACGGGGCCGAGCAGGCGTGTCTCACGTGTCGCGGTGGATCGGGAGGGTAGGCGGAGGCGGGCGGTGGGAGATGTTGGCAGCGGGCGGGCGAGACAGAGGGAGAGAGAGAGAGACGGGTGTGGGAGGGCAGGTCGCGGGCGCGCTGGCGATGGCGATGGCGATGGCGATGGCGACGGCGGTTGTGTACACGGGCGCAGTCAGCAGTGGCCAGCAGCAGCGCAGGCTCGCGGTGGAGGTGCCGTGGAGTTTGGAGGCAACGGCCAGCCAGCAGACACGGCCAGCCAGCAGACACGGCCAGCCAGCAGACACGGCCAGCCAGCAGACACGGCCCCTGTAGCGACGGGCGCTAGCGTCGTGAGGGTCTGAGCTCGCCGGCCAGGGCGAAGACGCGCAATTGCTTGATGAGCCCCGGCCGATCTGAGGCCGCTGCGGTGACTGATGATTGTTACCTTGTCTGCCGGGTGTTTGGCCGTGCGCAGTGTAGGTGGTGTTATTCTCGGACGAGCAAGACGGCACCATCTACCGCATGGCATACTGTAAGCTATACTGTTACTGCTGTGTATGCATCTCACCATTCCGCATACACATCTCTTGCCGCCGCGCAAGCACGCACAAGGAGGCCCGCAGCTGCTGCTGGGTCGCGAGATGAGCCGTTAAAACAAGTTGCCCGCGCGCCGCCGTCGATATCCCCAGCGTCCCTACGCGTAGCCCTTGAAGGAGCTTGGAGGAGCTTGGAGTAAGGTAATAAGGCGACTAGCGCGCGCTGGAGTGCACAGTCAAGACGACTAGTACGCATTGGAGTGTACATTCAAGACGACTAGCACGCACTGGAGTGTAGGTAGTCCGTCCGGCGAACAGGTCCGCCTGCACTGCGCGCCCGCCGGTACTCGTCGTCGATCTGTAGAGCGTTGATAATAATAAGGTGACATGATGACGCCCCCAGCGCATCTCTGCCGCTCTGCTACTCTGCTATTCTGCCACGCGCCCAACCCGGCCCAGCGTGCTTCAGCTTGATGCCGCGACATACCGATCGTCTCGTGTTTTCTTATTTTTCCCGAGTCTGACCCTGCGGCTCACGCGACGTGCAACCCTAGCCTCAACGCCGCGGTTGGAGCGGCCGACACTCTATCTTTGCTAATTTCGTATTCCCCTGCCCGCCGCTTGCCACCAGCACGCTGCAGTCCAGTCCAGCCGCACTCTCGCCCGCCCGAGCATGCACACGCCCTCTCACCACAATCTCATCAATTCATCCCATCTCCGCCGTGTCGCCGCGAGACAGCGGTGCTGCGAGCCTGGCGCATCCTGCCGCCAGCAGCCCATCGCGTGCCTGGGACCTGCAGAAAGCTTCCTGACCTGCATCGCGTCGCATGGCATGGCATGGCATGGCATGGCATAGCATAGCATAGCATAGCATAGCATAGCATAGCACACACAGCATAGCAACCGCTGATTCAGCCTCGTCATCATCGCCCTCGTGATCCTCTCGGCTCGCGGCAGGCAGCAGATCTCGTTGGCTTGCACGCCACCGTCGGCAATCTCGAACCGTTCACTTGTAGCTAATATACGGTATACGGTACATCCACAGAACGAGTGCGGGTCGTGGCGCGCGAGAGTTGTTCGCGCGGCGTCGACAGACTTTCGCGCCATCGCAACTCACCGCGAGCTCGTCTTCAAGCAACAGCCAAGCCAGTCCCTTCTGGCTCCCGCCTCCGAGCCTGACGCCGCCCGCGTTGCTTGCCTGACGCGCCTGACCAGTTGCCCCGCAGCTGAGCGCAGAGCCGCGCCGGAAATTTTGGCCCAGACTCACACCACCGTCCATAGCGCTGCTGCGAGTGAACTCGTACTCAAAAATAGTACAACACTCGCAAGCGACCCCAGCGCATCATGGAAGAGGACCGCGCCATCGCTGACCTCGGTCCCGACCTGTCCGCCGACCTGAACGGCGAAGACGAGACGGCAAAGAAGACGCCCAAGAGACGATTCATCGGCCGGCGCGCAGCAGATGCGAAGGCCGCGGCAAAAGGCGATGCGCAAGGAAACGAGTCTGGCACAATAGAGGACAGCGGCGCGGTACAAGGTGCAGATTACTCGTATACAGCTCGCTGTCGAAATGAATCAATACGCTCATGCCTCGCGCAGTCGCTCCCCGCCGTCGCGCTCCCCGTGCCTTGAACAATGTCCCCGATGAGATCCTCCACGATGAGGCGATCAACGAAGCCATAGCCCTGCTGCCGAAGAACTACAACTTCGAGCTGCACAAGACCATCCACCGCGTGCGAACCTCCGGCGCGAAGAAGATCGCACTGCAGTTGCCGGAGGGCCTGCTGCTCTTCGCCACCACCATCAGCGACATAATCACACAGTTCTGCCCCGGTACATCAACCACAATCATGGGCGATGTCACCTACGGCGCCTGCTGCATCGACGACTACACTGCGCGCGCCCTCGGCTGCGACATGCTGATCCACTACGCACACTCCTGCCTCATCCCCGTCAACATCACGCAGATCCAAACCCTCTACGTCTTCGTCGACATCGGCATCGACGTCGAGCACCTCCTCGCCACCATCGAGCGCAACTTCAAACCCGGCAGCACGCTCGCCCTCGTCGGCACGATCCAGTTCAACGCCACCCTGCACGGCACCGCGCCTCAGCTCCGCGCCGCCGGCTACAACGTCCTCATCCCGCAAATCGCCCCTCTCAGCAAAGGCGAAATCCTCGGCTGCACCTCCCCCCATCTCGCCAACACCAAGGACTCCTCCTCCTCCTCCCCCTCCGTCGACTGCATCCTCTACCTCGGCGATGGCCGCTTCCACCTCGAGAGCGCCATGATCCACAACCCCTCCATCCCCGCCTACCGCTACGACCCGTACTCGCGCCGCCTGACGCACGAAGTCTACGACCACGCCACGCTCCTCGCCGACCGCTCGCGCGCCCTCTCCTCCGCGCGCAAAGCGCGCAAATGGGGCCTCATCCTCGGCGCGCTCGGGCGGCAAGGGAACCCGCACACGATGACCATGATCGAAGCGGAACTCCGGGCCCGCGGCATCCCGTTCGTCAACTTGCTGCTGTCGGAGATCTTCCCCGGGAAGCTGGCCATGATGCCCGACGTCGAGTGTTGGGTGCAGGTGGCGTGTCCGCGGCTCAGTATTGATTGGGGCTATGCGTTTCCAAGGCCGCTGCTGACGCCGTATGAGGCGCTGGTTGTGCTGGGGGTAAGGGAGGGATGGGAGAAGGAGGGCAGGTACAGGATGGATTATTATGGGAGGGAGGGGCTGGGGCGGGTGAAGAAGGAGGATTTGGCTGTGAAGGCTGTCGCGGCGGCGTAAGGGTGATGATTGGGAGGGATGTTTTAACGATTTGCATGCATAGAGGACGTTGTCTGTTCTGGCACGTATATACTCATGAAACGACAGTAAAGGTTCGAGTTTTCTCAAATCATTATTACTCTCAATTGGATGGAGCTGAGAGAAGACTTGGGTTATCGCTTTTACGTGTTTTCACAACTGTGTAGTGATGCGCCATCTTGCTTGGACTACCTTTGGACCGAGGATCAACCCGTGCCACAAGCCTCTGAATCGGTAGACATAACCAATTGGTTCGTTCGGAGAAGCTTCATCTCAAATATTATCCGAAACGTTATTTGCATCAACAAACCAAATGTCCAATGGCCATCCCTTCCAAGTGACGGCATGCAACCGCGGGGCAGCCAGCCCAATTCGGCGGGGCAATCACAGATCCAGCTCCGCCAAAATTCACGACTCATCACTCCATCGATTCTCAAACCTCCCGTCACACCTTATTACACACAACCGCATGGCACCCTCACCACCACCCGCCAAAAAACCAAAACTCTCAACAATGGCCACCACCACCACAACCACAGAACCCAGCACCACAAAAACCCCGACCCCCTCCCTCCCCTCCCCCTTCACCACCTCCTCCACCCCCCTAACCCTCATAACCCAAGGCGCCGAAGCGCACCTCTACCGCACCCACTTCCTCACGCCCTCCACGCCCGCGGCGCTCAAAATCCGCCCCCCCAAGCCCTGGCGCCACCCGACGCTCGACCGCCGGCTGACGCGGCAGCGCGTGCTGGCGGAAGCGCGCGTGCTCGTCAAGTGCGCGCGCGAGGGCGTCGCGGTGCCGGGCGTGCTGGGCGTCAGCTGGGAGGAGGGGTGGGTGGCGATGGAGTGGGTTGAGGGGGCGAGCGTGAAGGAGGCTGTGAGGGGGAGGAGGAGGAGGGAAGGGGACGGGGAGGAGGCGCTGAGGGGCCTGATGAGGAGGATTGGGCGGGCGGTGGGGAAGTTGCATGCTGTGGGCGTCGTGCATGGGGATCTGACGACGAGCAATATGATGCTGAGGCCTTTGGGGGCCGGGGACGGTGGGGAGGGAGAGGCGGGGTTGGAGGGGGAGATTGTGCTGATTGATTTTGGGCTGGCGGCGCAGAGTGTGCAGGAGGAGGATCGCGCGGTGGATCTGTATGTGCTGGAGCGGGCGTTTGGGTCCACGCATCCGAGGGAGGAGGGGATGTTTGGGGAGGTGCTGGAGGGGTATAGGGAGGCGTTTAAGGGGAGTAAGGGGACGTTGAGACGGTTGGAGGATGTGAGGATGAGGGGGAGGAAGAAGAGCATGATTGGCTGAGAGAGGGTTCGAGGACAAGCAAGTCGACAAAGCGCCTATCGGAATACGGTCATCAGAAGTCAACATGTCGCTGCCTCGATCAGTGGAAGGGCATGCTTCGCGGCAGCGGAAGCTCAAGGACGTCTGCGAAAACCGACTGCAGCTCTAATGACACTATGGGCTCGCTACCAACGAACGCAAAGTATCAGGGAACACGACGAAGGATCGCCAGGATTGCCTTGCCCTGATCTCAAAAGGCATTACGTAGATCCTCGCCGGAGCGATTCGAAGATCAATTGCCGTCACCATTGACGCCACGTTCAATACGAGAGAGCGTATCCTAGGCTTGCTCCGGATCCAACTCAAGAACAGGCGGAGTCGCTCTAAGGGCCGCGAGGGCCCTGAGCATTAAATGGTGCTTCTCGAGCAAATGCATATGTTTTGATTGAATCCCACAAAAACCAACGCAATCACTTTGGATGTCACACGTCATACCTGCAACAAGCACGCATGATCGCAAGTCATGGCCAAACGCGCATCCTGTCCGAAAACCAGGATTTTCCGATATGTGGCAGCGAGCAGCTTGTGACAGGTCGACGCGGCCAAGCTGCATGCGCCTCCTTCATCGGTCGCTCGCGGGACTGGGACCGAAGTGACACAACAGCGAAGGCAGTGGACCATCGCTCCATTATCATGGGAGCAGGAGGTTACTATCCACGTGTAGCTCCTCCATTTGCTCGCTTAAGCAAGGCCTGATCTTCTCCATGAATGCTGGGTGCATCTCGTCCCTCCTTCTCTCACCGGGAGCTATGGAATCAATCCATCGATACGCTTCGTGGTGTCACCCATACAACTCTTTGTCTTCTTTTTAACATTTCCTCTTCAGTCATGAGTTTGGTACCTTACAGCAAAATGCAGTTCAGCAAGCATCTTGCAAGTCGCACCGGAACATGCAGAAGCCCAGGCTGCGAGCGGATCTTAACCGTCGGGAGTATTTTTCTGCAACTACCGTAGGTGATCTCGAAAGCAAAGTTGTAGTTACCATGGTCAGATGACGAGGTTGTCTAACCCGTATCGTAATTCACAGATGTTTGTAGGTTTGGGCCTAGCGGAGAATGCCTCAATGGACGAACAAGCGACTCACAATACTGTTCTGAGCGTAAGCATATCCCTGCACTGGAAGGATGAATTGATCCTGACATCGACTAATCCCCGCGTAGACAAGTGTTCCCACTGTTTCCGCCCAGTTTCAAAAGAAGGATGTCCTTATTGCACTTCTCGTATGTCGAACCGAGTTTCAGAAGGTATTCTTGCTGAGGTTAGAAAGATGCCTGCAGCTGGTACCAATGCAAAGACGAGAAGGCTGAAGGCTCTCAATGTTGCTCGGACCGTAAGATTTCCAAACGATCGTCTGCAATCCTGCGACTTATAACTGATGTTACTGTAGACCGCTACTGTCACATCGGTTGCACTAGCGGCAGGAACGATTATAAAAGTTCGTACTGCTATATAGGATCGTAAGCGGACACATTCCGGTATGTATATGAGATCTATGATTAACGCGCAGTAGATCAAGAATGCTGAACTTTGGAAGAGCAAGTCCAGAGAGTCATACGGATACTCCTTAAGAACGCGCTTGAGAAATGCAAGCGTTGCGAAGCAGTCGATCCTGCAAGTGGATAGCCTTAGACTGTTCCCTACCGTGCTTCGCACCACCACTACATGCTACCGCATTCGTGAATAGCGGTTCCGCCTCTCAACAAGAACCGGCACCGTAGACAAAGCGAACTTAGCACAAACGGAGTCTTGTAGCTACAAGACAAGTCATATGCACTGCACCCCTAGGCAAAGGGCGAAACTCAGTCTTTGTAATTTCTCTCCGTCCAGCCCGAGACCATAGTTCATTCCCTCTAATTATTTGCTGGAGTCGAGCTTTCCCTTCGACAGCCTTGTAGTTTAACGTACGTCGCCGCTCCTTTTGTTGCCCTGCCGGCCTCCAGGGCTTGATGTCCTTCACGACGGTCGGCCGACGCCAGTCAAGACCGACCTCTGCAAAACATGCCCAGAATTCAAGTTCAGGAGAGGCTGCTGATCGAAAGCGGCCGATTCATTTTGACCTTGAATTTCATGCTGTCCCGTCGTCAGGAGCTGGCGGAAATGTGTTCGACAGCACCAACAAGACGAGCATGTCTAAGAATCAAAAGCCTGTCTAGGACAAGGATCCGGGGTCCCTTGTCATGGATCTCCAAGGAAGTTGGTGTTCGAATCCTTGTTCGAATCCTTGCCTGACGCACTGGATAATTGCGCTCGACATCATTCGCGCCCGCTTGACTGAGACCCGAATTGACAGACTCGTCGAGCGCGTCGGTATGCGAAACATAGCCAAACGCCGAGATAGCCTCATCCGCCGCAACTGTCTCCAAGAGCAGGGTGATGCCCCACCGAGACTGCTCGAGGCAAGACCGACGACGAACCTCGCGCCCCAACACCCACAGCACCGTCACCAACAGACCACACCGCATTCTCCAACCTCATTCCCCTCGCCCCATTCGCCCCAGCCCACTCCGCACTCGCAGCAGCAAGACCCGCACTCGCGGCGCCATCGCCATCAACACATGTCCTGCCATAATGGACCTCGACGCTCAGGACCGACGTGAACCGCGCCAAGCACGCGTCAAGAGCGGCGTCTGCCGCGTCGAGGTCGATCCTCTCTCCCGGCGGAGGGATGATGGCGATCGCGCCGTGGTGGATGGCGATGTGGTAGCTGGCGGAAGCGTTGCCGACGCAAGATAGGAGCGCTTGGCAGGCGGTGGCGTTGAAGGGGGCCGGGACCATTTTTGCGTGCTGGGCTAGGGCCAGGGTTGCGAGAGTGAGGGCGGACGGGATCGTGAAAGGGCCCATCGTGATGGTCCGGAAGGAGATGTTGGGCTAGTGTTCATGGTGAGGTTCTTTCCGCCGTGTTGTGACGTCGTGTGGAACGGGCGTTGGGTCGTGGGTCATCGAGGGATTTCGGCTCTATGCCGGGCCTTGTGGAACTGGATGGGTGAGTCCTTCTCACCCAGCTTGTTATTAGCCTGATTGATGAGTTCCTCCTTCCACAAGCGATCAACACTGAGCGAAATTTACTGTATTATCTTTCGATCCTCCAGGTCGAGAAACGTCCAAGAATATACCATAAAACAGCCAATGGTGAAATAGCAGTCGAAGAAGTCCACGGAAAAGCCCAAGACCAGCGTGTATATTCCTTCCAGATGACCTGCGAGAATGCAGCTCTCGTATATGCTATCCCTCTCCCTTGAACTCCGAGAAGCTACCCACTGCTTCACTGAAAACAACCCTTCCCAGCGGCGGCCGCACTGGCTAGCCTGACCTGGCCTACCCCGTGAACTCCTAACCATATACAAACGCAGCTGGTCCAAAAGGCCAAACGCTTCCTTCGCTGCCAGAAACCCTACACCAGACATCCCTAACAACAGGAACACCTCACTCGTCGTCCAAATCACTCTCCTCGACCATCTCCTCCGGATGCTTGCTCTTCTCCTCATTCATCTCCCTAAACGTCGCCCACGAAAGCAGCGCAAACGCCACGATGATCAGCACGCCACCGCCGACAGCGGCCGTCGAAAGGTCGTTGTGCAGCGGCTCCGGCAGCAGCTCGTCGCACAACGCAACCAAGAAAATCGTCAGCAGCGCCGCGACGGAAGACAGCACGGGCGACGTCAGCGAGATGAGGACGAGGAAGGAGCCCGAGAAGGTCGCGTTCGCGAGCACGGAGATCATCAGCATCCAGGCGGCTTTGCCCCGCGGCAGCTCGAAGGTCTCGATGCCCGTGATGTGCAGCAGGGGCAGGGGGATCCAGAGGACGAGCAGGGTGAAGGTGCCGATGAGGCTGCCGAAGGTGTTGGCGAAGATCATGCCGCGGCTGGGGCTGCAGCCCTCGGGCGGGCAGGCGACTTTCTTATAGAGGACTTCGTAGAAGCCGTAGAGCACGGAGCCGACGCCGATGACGAGGTTGCCGAGGAAGCGGTTAGAGGCCTCGTGCGCCTCGGGCGCGTCGGGGCCGCCGGTGCCGCCGCCGGATTTGGAGCCGTGTTTGGCGGTCGTTTCGGTGTCGCCGTAGGCGACGATGAGGACGCCGCCGATGGCGACGGCGACGGCGAAGACTTTGCTCCAACGGAGCTTCTCGCCTAGCATGGGGATGGCGAAGGCGTAGGCGAAGAAGGCGGAGCAGTTGTAGATTGCTGTTAGGTCGGAGGCGGTGGTCATGTCGACTGCGACATACCAGCTGCCGCCAGCGATTGTGAGAGCGCATGTCACAAATGCGGTGGTGCGGACGAAATACGGAACTGGAGACTTCTTCTGGAACTGCTGGGGAATGTTCAGTGAGCGATGCTCGATCATCTGCGCGGTTGAACGCAGGATGGAGACATGGCGACGCCAGAACTGTGGCCAAGGTTGTTGCCATTTCTGGAGACGGAGAATGAGAAGTTGCATCGGCCAGAGTACGGCCCAGGAGCCGTGGGTGAAGTACCTGAAGATGCGGTGTCAGCAAGCAGCTAACAGCACTGCGACGAAATAGACCAGCAGACTTACAGCATGCAATACGCCTTTTTCCAACCCAGGTTGTGCTGAATGTATACTGCTGTCTCAGTCTGGACAGCAAAGCTGATGAGAGAAACGATCAGGAAGCATGCGGCGTATGTGTATCTCTTTTTCGTCGCCTTCTTTGCCATCTCTTCAGAATCTCGCTCGCGAAAGCGGCTGTGCCGAGTATGTGTAGATTCGCTGCGTTCGCCATAATCGCCTTGCTTGTCTCCGTTGAGTAGGGGTAAGTTTTGTGATGACCGCCCCGGCCTCAGATCGGACGGCATGTTGGATTCATCTACACCGTGTGCGCCTTCGATGTCGTCGTCCCATACATCAAAGTCGCTGTCGTCTTCGTCGTCGTCGGCCGTCTCTTTTCCCTTTCCAGTCTTCTTGTCTCCCGCGAAGCTGTCGGGATGTGGTAGTTGCTCGAACGGGGAGGTTTGTCTGCTGCCGTCGTGTGACAGGTGTACTAAATCGCTATTCGAACCGGAGGGAGAGGCTGTGCCTTGACTGGATTTGCCCGGAACAGCGAGCGACTGGAAACCAGGAAGGGAGGAATCGGGCCCGTGCCGCTGGAATGCTCTGCTAGACATCCATGCGGTTGGCGGGCGGAGCGACTATATGTACACGGTGTCGCGCGATAGCGTCAGACGGAGCTGGGCCAAGCAAAGTGATGGTCTTGTCGGCTAGCGAGGGACACGAGGGAGTGGCTGCGGCTAGTGCGCGCGTGAAGGAGTGAGTGGGGTGGGCTTCGGGGTGGTGCCTGGCGGGCAATTGGAGGATGGGGTGGTATGTCGCGGGCGATAGAGGGATGCGTGGTCTCTGTCTTGCATGTGCCAGCGGCCGGGGTCCAGGAGGCTGCGGCTGGTTGGGTTTAGGGCTGGCAGGCTGACGCTGCATCAGACGCCGCGCGCGCCCTGGGGGAGGGGAGCAGACTGCCTGAGTTCCTGAGGCTCGCTCGGCATCGGGAGCCCGGGGTGCTGGGGCAGGCTGACGAATTTCTGCGTGTACAGACCAAGGGGACATGTCGTGTTTGCGGCCACTGTGTATTCGCTGCAATCCGTGGTGCAGTGCAAGCCAGCAAGCCAAGCCGACCAGCAAAGACGCTGGTCATCTCGCCGGTCACGAGCCGGCTCTGCGCGAAAGAGCGCCTTGCAGATAGGCGTCTTAGGCGTCTTCGGCGCCCTCGCCCTACGCAATCGCGTCACTTCGCGTGGGGGCTGCTACTGTAGCTCCTAACGCCGACGCCAGGTGGGGTGTTTGGTATGCCGTCTGCCGTGAGCGCCCTCTTTACATCAGCGTGGGAGAAGATCTCGCTGCGTGAGGAGATCTCGTTGTTACCTCCGCTATCTCCTTCGTCCTGTCTCCCTATAAATAAAATAAATCCATGTCCAGGAGCCTGCTCACTCTTAACCGTTGCATCCCACCATTGAAGCAATTGACGAAGAACGTCAACCCAAACACCCCACTCACACCATTCCGCACCGCCGCCACTCACAGGATGCCTCTCATCACTAGCACCGGCAAGCCGCGCGTGATCCTCGGGACCATGACATTTGGGTAAGCTCGTCCAATCGCTGTAACCACGACATACCACCGGCGCTGACTTCTACCCTCTCCAGCCCCGACACCGACGCCGGCGCCCGTGTCACCAGCCTCGACACCTACAACAAAGTCCTCGACCGCTTCCAAGCCGCCGGCTACAACGAGATCGACACCGCGCGCGTCTATGTCAACGGCAAGCAGGAAGCCTTCACGCGCGAGGCCAAGTGGAAGGAGCGCGGCCTCACCTGCGCGACGAAATGGTACCCGCACGAGCCCGGCGCGCACGCCCCCGCCGTGATCGAGGAGAAGCTCAACACCTCTTTGAAGGAGCTGGGCACCGACTGCATCGACATCTTCTACCTGCACGCCGCGGACCGCAGCCTGCCGTTCACCGACACGCTGAAGAAGTGTGACGAGCTGCACAAGCAAGGCAAGTTCGTGCAGCTCGGCCTGTCCAACTTCACCGCCTTCGAGGTCGCCGAGGTCTTCCTGCACTGCAAGTACAACAACTGGGTCCGGCCCACGATCTACCAGGGCATGGTGAGTGATTCCCCGAACGCCGCGAGCAAGCAAGCCACCACCGCTCTAACAAACCCGCAATAGTACAACCCCATCACCCGCTCCATCGAAGCCGAGCTCATCCCCGCCTGCCGGCGCTACGGGCTCGACATCGTCGTCTACAACCCGATCGCCGGCGGCCTCTTCAGCGGCAAGTACAAAACCGCCGACGTGCCGGCCTCCGGCCGCTTCAGCGAAGCCGTGGGCCGCATGGGCGGCATGTACCGCACGCGGTACTTCAAGGACGCGACGTTCGAGGCGCTGCGCGTCGTCGAGCCTGCTGTCCAAAAGCACAACCTGACGCTGCTGGAGACGGCCTTCCGCTGGATGCTGCACCACTCGCAGCTGAACATCAAGGACGGTGGGAACGATGGGATCATCATCGGCGTGAGCAGCGAGGAGCAGATGGAGGGGAACCTGAAGGATTTGGAGAAGGGTCCGTTGCCGGAGGAGGTGCTGAAGGCTCTGGATGAGGCGTGGCTGATTGCCAAGCCGACGACGGCGAATTACTGGCATTTGGACCTGAAGTATACTTACGATACTAGGGAGGCGCTGAAGTGAGCTGGCCATCCGTAGAGGAGATGTCAGTAGCGCCTGAGAAAACGATTTATGTACAAAGCTCTATGTCGTACATGACATGACGAACGAGCCAAATGAAGATAAAATACGGCACCCGCACGACCTGTCTCCGTCTGCAAGCCCACTAGCAAGCAAACGGCGCCGCCAGCTCTCCGCTCGCGTATGCGTCCACGATCGCCCGCACCGTAACATACATGCCGGCGACGCATATAAACGCCCCAACGGCAATCGTAGCGAGACACAGCGTCGTCTGGAACCAGTGTCGGCGCCAGCCCGGACGTCCATCGCCGTAGTGATACTCGTCGTGCAGCCAAAAGAAGCCGGCGCTACCTCCAGGTCAGCACAAAACCGCGGGCTCAGGCGCAATCCTCGCAGCAAACGCAACCACTCACATCCCGTACGTAAACCACGCCGCGAAAAGCGACGCCGCGATCCCGATCAAGTAGTTGAATATCGGCACGCCGACGGCCAGCACGAACGCCGCGCCGTTCATCGCCACCACCAGCGCCGCCCACACGCCCCAGCCCAGCACCGTGTGGGAGTGCAGGTGCCTCGAGTGCCGGAACAGCCGCACGAAGACCAGCTTGCTCGCCGTGTGTGCGTACAGGCTGCCGGCGAGCAGGAAGTTGGGCAGCGCGAGGCCGTATGCGGCTTTCTGCCACGCGGGTTGCAGGGAGGTGAAGGAGGGCGAGGCGACGGCGCCGCCCAGGTAGGCGTAGGTGACGGCCGCGAAGACGGCGTAGAAGGTTGTCGCGGTGGCTTGCAGGGTGTAGGCGGCTTTCATGGCGTCTTGCGGGCGGCGCATTTCGGAGACGAGGATGAAGAACCTGGGAGGGTGGATTAGTAGGTTTTAGGAAGGGCGTTGGGAGAGGGACGAGAGGATTACATGAAGTGACCGGCGTAGGAGAAGACGGGGTTGGTGACGGAGATGAAAGCGTCGTAGAAGGTGGTTGTGCGCACGATGTCGACTTCTCGGTTGGGCTCGGGGTAGAGCCCTGCGCCGACCATGCCGACCACGCCGGCTACGATGATGCTGCAGACGCTGGCGATGCTGAGCCAACTCAGCTTGTCGAAGGTCCTTGGGAACGAGCAGGCCAAGGTAGGGATGGCGAAGATGCCTGTGTAGAGCATGGTGCAGAGCTTGTTATCACTTAGTGAGGCTAGTGCGATTTGTCCGGCGAGCAGTTGCCCTCCCGTGGCGAAGATGGCGAAGACGACCGTCCCGAATGCTAGCAGCTCGCGTCCGACAGGTCCGAAGAGGATATTGCCTGCGTCGCCCATGGTATGGACCTCTGGATGGTTCATCTTGAACTTGACGAGCAACCAGCTGGTGTATGTTGCGAAGACGCCGAGAAAAATGATCAAGATCAGTCCGGGAACCATACCTACCACCGCGAGAGAGGAGGGAAGTGAGAGCATGCCTTTCATCACAGTTAGCCACAGTCGGATAGAGTGACATACTCAATGAGCAGATCTCCGTTCGTGTCCTACCATTCGAAACGATCTCAGCAATCATTAGAACAGCTACCATGCCCCAACTGAGGGTTTTGTAGCGAATATCGTGCCCTTCCTCATGACCAAAGACATCTTCATCATCGTACCCGACAGGGCGAGCAGTATTGTAAACATGTCGTGAGTCGTACTCGTATGGCTCGAACTTGCCAGCCATCTTGCTTCACTTCGTCTTTAGCGGTAGAGGATGAAAGTGCTGACTGTGGGACGCAGAAAGGGAGATTACACATTGCACGCGGCACATGGCCATGTCATGCAATGCAGATCGAGGACGCGACCCATGTTGTAACGCGGCTGAAGTACTGATAAGCGGTGGCAACCTCGTCCTTCGCTTCAAGTCTGTGTCGACACCGCCTGAGAGACGCTTGCGCGGGGGAGGTGGACATGGGATAGAGCGCCGCGCTATGCCAAGTACAGTAGGTCGACATCCGCGCGACGGGTCGTTGATTGGATCAATACACGAGGGCGGAAGGGTACCGTGAGGCCGGCAGCTCTTGAAGAGGTGCTTCAGTGTGGACCAACCGGATTCGGATTGATATGCAACCTCTGACACTTCTCTCTCCTATCACAGGTACACAGGTGCGGTCGGAAAGGCATCGAGTTGGTGAACATCTGTGTTTGCCTCAGGCCACCAGGCCCGCAGGATGGGTAACTGGATGGAAAATGCTCTGTGAAAAGCGCAAGAAGAATTGACGGCTTAGTGTGGCGATATGACGGGCCCAGCAGATACAGCGAGAGCGTTGTCATGATTCTGACACGATTAAATATTCTATCAAGATGATTTGCTCGGTGTCGCTGAAGTGTTGCTTGGTGATCAGCCGGTGTGGCCAGCCAGCCAGCGCTTGTCCACCGTCCGCGACCGCACCAAAGCGCAACTCTTGGCGTTCTTCTGCAGCGAAGCGCACCGATTTACAAAATTCGCCAGCCCTCTGATCAGAGCTTCTCCTCGACACGACCGGCCTCCAAGCAGTCAACACCGCCAACATGCCTTTCGTAAGTCTCGCGCACAGTGTCGAGCAGTCGCGTCTCTCGCACACACCCTACGCACCGGAATGAGTCGTCGCAAGATGCTTCGGATGGATGCGGTCTGAAGCGCAAATTGCTGACTCGAGGATTCTTTACAGACCAAGTTGGTCAAGAACTCCGCCTACTTCAGGTAAGTAATTGCGCACCCTCCCTCGCTAACAGTCTTTGAAAGCAGCCGCTAACATCCTGCCAGCCGCTACCAGGTGAAGTACGCCCGCAGACGCGCGGGTAAGACCGACTACTACGCCCGCAAGCGCCTCATCACCCAGGCCAAGAACAAGTACAATGCGCCCAAGTACCGCCTGGTGATCCGCTTCACCAACCGCGACATCGTGGCCCAGATCGTCACCTCCGAGATCACCGGCGACAAGGTGTTCGTCTCCGCCTACGCCCACGAGCTCAAGGCCTACGACATCACCCACGGTCTCACCAACTGGGCCGCCGCCTACTGCGTCGGTCTTCTGGTCGCCCGCCGCGCTCTCGTCAAGCTTGGTCTGGACAAGGCTTTCACTGGTGTTGAGGAGGCCGACGGCGAGTTCACCGAGACTGAGCCCGCCGAGGTCGACGGCGAGGAGCGCCGCCCCTTCAAGTGCTACCTCGACGTCGGTCTTGTCCGCACCTCCACTGGTGCCCGCGTCTTCGGTGCCATGAAGGGTGCCTCCGACGGTGGTATCCTCATCCCCCACTCCGAGAAGCGTTTCCCCGGCTACGACATCGAGTCCAAGGAGCTCGACGCCGAGACCCTCCGCAAGTACATCTTCGGCGGCCACGTCGCTGAGTACATGGAGACCCTCGCCGACGACGACGAGGAGCGCTACAAGTCCCAGTTCACCGGCTACATCGACGACGAGATCGAGGCCGACGGTCTTGAGGAGCTCTACGCCGAGGCCCACAAGGCCATCCGCGAGGACCCCTTCAAGAAGGTTGAGGGCGAGGAGCCCAAGAAGTCCAAGGAGGAGTGGAAGGCCGAGAGCAAGAAGTTCAGGCAGAACAAGCTCACCAAGGCCCAGCGTGAGGAGCGCGTCCAGGAGAAGATCAAGGCTCTCGCCGCCGAGGCTTAAGCGTCTCGATCTTTGTCATGGCATTCCCAACAGCGAACTCTCAAAATAAAGGCAGGCGTTTCTAGGGGCGCATGGCTTTGCTTTGGTGGACACGGCTATGAGTTCGAGCAGTCAATCACAAAAGTCCACCTTTCACGCAAAGACGACCAGATCTCACCATCAATGGTGTCCACTTTCGTAGCTCGTTCCGCTTGGAACAGCGTTTTATGATACCCACTTCTACCACCACTTTGCCGAGGCAACTTTCCCCTTCTCCCAAATTTGTCAAATTCGCTCGCGTGTGTTTCCCCGCATGTTTCTCCGTCTGCGCCCCACATCCCCGCTGTAAGTGTGGCGCTCAACTCCGTCGTTGAAGTCCCCGGCCACGCCGGCCTCGTTCTTACACGCCCATCAACCCTGCAGACGCCATCGGCTGAGGCGGCTCGGCAAGGTGCTGCAATTAGGCGAAAGGCAGCTCCTCAGCCGCGGTTCAAAGGTCACACAGCGTCTTGCTGGCCAAGGTCTGGTGTTGATTGCCCCGGTAATGTCGGCTACTGCTCTGCCCGATAAGGTACACAACACGCCAGGTGGTTCAAGGTAGGCGTCTTTCTTGCTTCGTCACTTCAGCACGTATCCCACCTATCTGCATAGAGATTCTCCGGGAGGCCATTTGTTGTTGGTCTTGCTTCCACTGCGATAGAAGTTGTGGTTAGCCCACAGTCGCAGCTTGCTAGACCTGGACAACTCTCACAATGCCTTGGAAATCGCGCTGGCAGATTGACATTCCTACCGTTTCGCTACCGACGTACCTCTTCGGAGCGCAAGATGCCACCCTCTCAGACAAGCCCATCATTCTCGATGCGGACCAACCGTCTTACTTCCTCTCACACCATACATACCGCGAGTGGTCGAAACGCCTGGCTGCGGGATTGAGAGCGCGTGGATTTCAAGATGGCGATCGACTGCTGTTATACTCCGGCAACACAATCTTCTTCCCGACCGTCCTGATGGGCACAGTCATGGCAGGCGGGATCTTCAGCGGCGCGAACCCAACATACGTGGCAAGAGAGCTGGCCTACCAGCTGCAAGACACCGAGGCCAAGTTCCTCATCACGTCGGAAGGCAGCCTCCAAACCGCCCTCGAAGCCGCCCAGAGCATCGGCTACCCCCTCGACCGCATCTTCACCTTCGACGGCGGCTACGCCACCTTCGACGGCACCGGCCAGCCCACGCAGGGCATCCAGCACTGGACCTCCCTCCTCGCCTCCCCTTCCTCCGCCTCCACCTACCGCTGGAAAGACTTCTCCTCGCCATCCGATACGCACCGCACCGTCGTCCTCAACTACTCCAGCGGCACGACCGGCGTGCCCAAGGGCGTCGAGATCACCCACCTCAACTACGTCGCCAACTGCACGCAGACGGACCACGTCGCCTCGCTCGATCCGGACCACGCCGCCGCCGACGCCCGCGCCCGCGGCCTCTCCATGCTGCCCATGTACCACGCCTACGGGCAGACGGTCCACTGCGTCTCGGCCCCGCGCCGCGCCATCCCCGTCTACGTGATGCAGCGGTTCGACTTCGCCAAGATGCTCGCGCACATCCAGGCGTACCGCATCACGGCGCTGACGCTCGTGCCGCCGATCGTGGTCGCGCTCGCGAAGCGGCCGGAGGCGCGGCGCGTCGACCTGTCGTCCGTGGAGAGCGCGGGCTGCGGCGCGGCGCCGCTGGGCCGCGAGCCGCAGGCCGAGTTCGAGGCGCTGTGGCCCGCGGGCCGCGTCAACCTCAAGCAGGGCTGGGGCATGACGGAGATCACGTGCAGCGCGTGCGGGATGGAGCCCGGCGCGGTCGCGACGGACGCGACGGTGGGCGAGCTGAATCCGAATATCGAGGCGAGGATTGTGGGCGAGGAGGGCGAGGAGCTGGGGGTTGGGGAGAGGGGGGAGTTTTGGGTCAGGGGGCCGAATGTCATGAAGGGGTATTGGAGGAAGCCGGAGGCGACGGCGGAGACGCTGACGGCGGATGGGTGGTTGAAGACGGGGGACGTGGCGTACAGGGATGAGAGGGGGTTTGTGTATATTGTTGATCGGAAGAAGGTGAGCTCTGTCTGCTGGAAGGGGGGAACTGCGTGTGGAGGGTGTTGGCTGACCCTTGATTGCAACAGGAACTCATCAAAGTCAAAGGCAACCAAGTCGCGCCCGCCGAGCTCGAAGCGCTGCTCCTCGACCACCCGGCCGTGCAGGACGCCGCCGTCGTCGGCGTCACGATCAACGGCGAAGAGCTCCCGCGCGCTTACATCGCGCTGCAAGCGGATCAGACCGCCACGCCGCGCGAGATCGCGGACTGGCTGGCACAGAAGGTCGCGAGGCACAAGCGGCTGGCGGGCGGGGTGAAGTTCGTCGATGCGATTCCGAAGAATCCCTCGGGCAAGATTCTGCGCAAGGCGTTGAGGGATCTGGCGAAGACGGAGGTTGGGGATGGGCCGGTTAGGGAGAGTAGGCTGTGAGGGAGGCTGAACTGGTTTTACAGGATACATCGTTACACGGTGGGAGTTTGAGCGCGGTGTTGAGGCGACTTGCTGGTGTTTCGGCATGTTTTGATAGAATCATGCTCATCAGAGAGTATCGTACAGTAGAACAACGTTCTCCATGGCAAGTCGCTCTGGTCATTCCCATCGACCAAGCCGAAAGACCAGTATCCCACCATTCCCTTTCCAATAGTATTACCAAAGGCCAATCTCGCATCGCGTCATCAAACATCCATGCCCAAACCGAGAGGTATCAAGTCGAAAGAAGAACAAAAAAAAAATAACGCCGTCGCTGTCTCCGATCACTCATAGTCGTCTTCAGTCGCCTATTCCATTGACGCGAAAAGCTTTAGCGGAAGCAGTTCAGGCGCCCAAGGCTGAAGCGGAAAGGAGCGCGGCGCACGCCGTGCTTGTCGACGACGACTCCGCCGCCTGTTGGGTGATGATGTTAGTGATGCTGCTCAGTCGGGCGGTGGAGCTGAGTGAGGGTGTGCATGCTTACCGGCGTGCTTGCCGCCCCAGTGCTTAGTCCACATGAGACCCATTGTTGGTTGTGTTGTGTGTGGTTTGGTGGAAGTTGTTGTTGTGGTTGTGGTTGTGGTTGAGTGCGAGTGCTGTTGCTACTCTTCTTCGGTCGGTGTCGAGTTGCGTGGTAGTGTGGTGTGAAAGTTTGTTCGCGCGCTGTTGTTTGTTGATATGCTGCGCCGAGTGACGTCGTTCGCGCGTGTTTGCAAGCTTGATTGTCGGCCGACTGGTGAGGGCAGGAGCGTGTACTGTCAAGCAGAGAGAATAATTCCACGAAGGATTCTCCCCCAGTATATATGACGACCCTCCAGCACCGTGTAAGACGCAGCATGCAATAACCACACAAGCAACCTTAACACGCACCCCAAGCAGGTTTGCCCACCTCTTGGCTCCTCTCACCTTGCTCTCCTATGACGTCCCGGCGCAGCGCCAGTGGCTGTGGGGGCCAGCGCGATCTTCACGTCTCACGTTGATCGCAACGCGCTGCGCCACGCAGGGGGGGACTGACTGCTGCTCCGCTGCCCGAAGCGGTGAGAGAGATCGCCGCCGGTCGACGAAAACGGGCGAGGGAGGGCCGCTCACCTTACGTCGCGTTTGAGATTTGCGCTCGATGGGGGCGACGAGGTGTGCGAGGCTGGCGCGCCTGATGGCATCATTCTGGGGCTGGGCGTCGTCGTTGCACATGCGCCACATGGTGCTGTACGTTCTCTGGACGATCGATCATGCTCTCCTACTATGTACAGGCCTCTGCGATGGTCTCGATCAGTTGAGCAGGGCACAGCCTCAGGGTCTGCTGGCAGATTGTCTCAGCATACCGCGACGATTGACCGCACCGCCACAGCACTCCATCTGTGCGAAATGGGGTGCAGACAATACCTTATTGCACGCAGCTATCGGGGATGTCAGGAACACATCGGAGAATGCAGTAGGTCTTTGCACGCAACGTGGAAAGCCAGCATGAAACGCGAACACACAGCCACCCGAGATCGCAACGCAGAAGTACATCAAAACAAGGAAGTAAATTCGTATGCCACATAAACACTCGTCCAGTATGTACACAGAAATCCAGAAAGAAAAAAAAGAACAACCAGTTCCCGCAGCCAGCAAAACGCCGAGCTCCCGCGAGCTATTTACCTCCTGTTTCCCATCCATATCCCATGCCGTTTGCCATTAGAGGTAGTGGATGTCCCTCCCTCGCTATGCAAACAAAAAGTGTCCCACATCCATAAGTCTTCTTTTCTTTTCCTTCGTCATCCAGCTGAAGCGGCAGGAGAGACTCGACGAAGCGATCTCTGTCCTCGACGTACAAACAGACCCCACTCGTCTACAAAAACGCAACAGCCCCGACCGCAGCCCCAGCAAGTGCCGCAGCCGCAGCCGCAAACCTTCCCCTAGGCGCCGCCCCGCCCTCTTGCAGCGTCGGGTCGCCCCTCCCATCGCCCGTCTCCGCCGCGCCGTCGGAACTCTGCGTCGCCGCCGCGACGTTGCCAGCGCCGACGACCTCGAAGCTCGTGATGGTCGCGCGGCCGCCGTTGGGTAGCGTGCTGGTCTGGAACACGAGCTCGGAGACGTGGCCGCCGGAGGGCGTGATGGTGGTGACGAAGGGGCTGCCGCGGGCGTTGCGGGTGGTGATGGTGGCGCCGGCGGAGGCATCGGAGAGGGTGATGGGGCTGCCAGTGTCGTCGGTTGTGGTGAGGTTGTCGGAGTCGTCGTCGTCGTCGTTGCTGTCGTCGTTGTTGTCATTGTTGTTGTTGCTGTTGTCTTCGTTGTCATTGTCGTTGTTGCCTGAGCTCGTCGCGCCGGGGACTGGGGCGGAGGTGATGATGTTGCCGCCGGAGTTGACCTGAACGCTGGCTACGGGCGAGGTAGTGGTCACTTCATCGCCGTTGTCGTTGGTCGAAACGACGACAGCAGCAGGAACGCGGGTCGAGGTTGTGAACGTGTTGCCGTTGTCGTCAGTAGACGTGACGGGCACGTCGACACTCTCAGTGGCAGATGTGATGAAAGCAGAGGTCGTCACGGGCACGACGCTACCGCCCTCCTGAGTGGAAGAAATAACGATAGGGACAATGACACCGCTCTGGTCGCCATCATCCGAAGAGTCGTCATCGTTACCGTCGTCGTCATCATTGCCGCCAGTCTGGACAGCACTGGTAATGGCAGGCGGGGTGCTGACGACCGTACTACCCGAATCCTCCGTAGTCGTAACAGGAGGCGGCTGAGAAGCCTCCGTAGTCGAAGAAGCCACTAAAGACGATGTCAGGGTGCTCCCAGAGTCATCGGTAGTGGTGACGGGCACGGTGGTGCCGCCGCCGGTTTCACTCGACCCTATTGAAGATGTCAACTCCTGGTCATCGCTCGAAGACTCTGCACTCGACGTCGTCGCGGAAGCGCCAGATGACTCGGCGGCCGAGGAGTCTGCGGTCGAAGTCGCCGTGCTGCTACCGCCTGAGGACGCTTCTGACGTGGCCTCGGCAGAAGTCTCGGCGGCGGTCTCAGAGGCAGAGTTCGAT
Source organism: Septoriella neoarundinis (assembly GCA_022813125.1). NCBI lineage: Eukaryota > Fungi > Ascomycota > Dothideomycetes > Pleosporales > Phaeosphaeriaceae > Septoriella > Septoriella neoarundinis. The sequence goes on from JAKLND010000004.1 coordinate 180,234, forward strand.
CCGGAAGTTTCCTCGTCGCTGTCGGAGGCAGATGCACTCGTGGGTGAGGTCTGACCTGTAGTGGTTTCGGAATCGTCGGTGGAAGTCGGCTCGGCGGTGGTTTCATCGCGAGAGCTGGTTTCATCGGCGGTCGTGGTCGGAGTCGTCGTCGAAGGCGCGGACGTCTCGGAGGCGGAAGCAGTAGGAGACGAGCTCTCACCTTGTGTAGTCGTACCATCGTCCTCTGATGTGGTGGGAGAGGCAGTAGAAGACGACTGACCTTGCGTGGTGCTCTCCTCCGTCTCGGTCGTGATGCTCACGGCGGTGGTGCTGGAGTCGGTCACGACGATCGCGCTCGTTGTCGTGGTGCTGTTCGAGTTGTCGTCCTGTCGTTTGCGCAGCTCGGCATTGACGAGGGAGTCCTGCCTCGCCATCTCGGCCAGCTTCTCGGCCAGCGCCGGGTTGTCCTGGTAGACGGCATGCATGGCGTTGTGGTGGTCCTCGAAGACGCCCTCACGGTACTTGGGCCGGAGCTTTTCAAGCGCCGCACGCAAGGAATCGTTGGGCACTTCGTTGACCAGGTCTTGGAAGTCCGTTGCATGTGCCAGGCCAGCCGACGCCAATGGCAGGCCAAGAAGGAGAAGAGATCGGAAAGAAGGCATCGTGCTCGCGAGCCAGGCTGCGTCCGGGCAGCAGAAGGGAAGCAGAAAAAGATAAGAATGTGGATTGCTAACGAAGCGAAGGTCGCTCACAAGCGTACTGCAGGCAGCCGACCAAGTGGATGGCCTGTTGCATGTCGGTGTCAGCTACGAGGGAGGTGGAAAGGCGTCGTAAGACGACTCCGCGAAAAGAAACACATCAGACGGCGAACGCTACTCACAGCAGTGTCTAGTCAGCACGGCGCTCGCGGGTGGCTGGCCTTAACGAGAAGGCGAGGGCGTCGTGGCTGAATCCGGCGCTCGCCAACCAGAATGTCGGTAGTTCGCGAATGGGCGTCGTCCCAAAACCTGCAGTGGCCTTGTCTCACGCGGTGGCGGCGGGCAGGCTGAGCGTGCGGTGCGGTGCGGTGCGGTGCGGTGGAGGAGCGACAGCGAGCGAGCGGAAGAGAGATTCAAAGAAACAACGCTGCAAACCCCACAAAGACGTTGCGATGATATAAGATACGGTAGAGCAGGCGAAGAGCAGAACAGAATCGAAGGAACAGCCGGCCACGGACACAATAATGGCGTGGACGGCCGTGGAGGGTGGTGCATGCAGGCAGGCAGGCAGGGCCGGGCTCGAGGCGGGCGGCGGGTGGGACCAGGCCGAGCAAGCAGGACGGCGCAAGCTTCGGAACACGAGCAGATCGTGCGCTAGACGGCCGGCCTGGCGCAGCCAAGCTGCGAGTCGCCTGAAGATCCCGCGCCCAACGCCAGTATAGCCTTTTGCGGGCGCCGTCGAGACACGCCCGGTGGCAGACGTCCGCCAGGCCGCGTCGCTTCTGGACGCCTGCACGCGGTGTCGTTGTCTTCGAGAGGCTGCGAGTCTACCACGGCGCTCAGCTCGTGGTATAGCAGACCGCAAGCGAGCCACGAAGATGGTCAAGGCCCAGGCGTGACGTCCAACCCGCCCAGACTGCGCCCGAGCGCGCGGGACGGCAGGCCGTGGCCATCCATCCATCCATCCATCCATCCATCCATCCATGCCATGGTATCCTCCTCGGAGCGTGCCCAGACGTGCACTGGTGCTGCTTAGTACAAGACGCAGTTCCCGCGGCGAGCCCATGCCATGTCTCTTTCTCCACCAGGCGCACAGTCCGGAGCCACGACCACACTGGCGTCATCCCGGCCAGTAGCAGGCGCGGCGAGTGAGACTCACAGGACATCCTACCGGCGCCGTGTCGGATGGAGCGAGCTCGAGCTCGCAGCTATAGGCGGCGGAGTGAGTGGTTTGGCGAATTTGCATTTCCCGTACCTGTGTACCTTCTGTACCCTGCCGCGGTCCGCACAGCTCTTGGGATCCGAAACGCTCGAGATCCTCTGCCCGCCGCAGGGCACGCGTGACCGTCGATCGTCGGCACGGCAGGGTGAATGATGCACCGCACCACCACTGCCACCATGCGACCTTCCAGTATCGGCAGTGATATGTGCGTCCAGCGCACACGAGGCGCCCGACAGGCTTATTCGCCACTGACAAGCGAAGCTGGAGGAGAGAGAGAGAGAGAGAGAGAGAGCACGAACAGGCGCATCGCCCACCGTCCGACCCGACGCAGCGTTTCCCGCGCCAAACAAGCTTACGAGCGCGGGCTCTCGACCGCTCGGCCAATCACGGCGTGTACATGGCTCTCTGCCTATTTCGAGCGAGGCCGGCTACTGCAGGACGAGAGCCTCTTGTCTGCCGTTTCAGCCGGGTTAGCTTTGCTGTGAGCTCTAGGGAGCTGAGCACGTGAAAGGGCACTTCTCGATTGTTGGTGAGCTTCTTCGCTGTCTTGAGATATCAAGACCTCTCTGTTGCCTTACTAGATACCATGCCACTGCTAGCTTCGATCGTGAACAACGCAAGTTCAGCTCCATCTCCAGCTTCGGCTCACGACACGATGGCGAAACAGCTTTGACGTCAGTTTCTCCCGTCCGACACGAAAGCACTGCAGATACACATGCAATATCATAATAATATGTAGTCCCCAATCACCAACCCGCCAAATGACCTCACGATCTCGACCCCAACCTTGTAATCGCAAACGCACGTTCCCCCCGTGGCTTGCTCCCAAGACACGTGGGCACACGCACCGGGCGGCGCCAGTCCAAACGGCCGGCCTAAACCCAAGCCACGAGGACAACGGTCTGGCTTGTGGCTTGTGGATGACGCTCGACGGCGAGAACAGTGCCGTTTGCCGTTTGTTATGATATGGCATGTCACTCTGCAGATGCGGCTGTTGGGAAGTGGAGATTGAGGGCCTTGTGTCGTGCTGGGCAGTCAGTCAGTGAGGAAGTGAGTAGTGAGTGAGCACTGAAGCAAGCGTGGGTTTCTTTCGCTGTGCGGAGAAGACATCGGGGGGTGAGAATCAGTGCGTAGATGGCAGATCGGATCTCACGGCTGTGATGGAATATCGCCACTGTGTGCGCGTGCGTACCGTGCCGGGTGGCAATGGTCGAGAGGGGAAGGCGATGTCACCGGAGACCATGTGTGGCCGCGCGCGTGCAGCGTTGTCAAGAAATAGCGTTTCCTTTGCTCTCCTGTCTCGCCGTCTCGCCCTATTTATACCGGCTCGGGAAAACTCAAAACACAAAAGGGAAAAGGTAAAAGGAAAAATATTAATAGCAGAAGAGCCCTCGCTCGATTTGTCCAGTTCCGTTCCTTCCTTGCTTTTGTTGTTCTGATCGTCTCCCGAAAACACACATTCCCCGTTCGCAGTCCTAGCTCATACGATCACTCTACTTCCCGCCCATCACGGCGTCCACTCTGTCTTGCATCGCTGGGTCCGCGGGGGCGGTAGCCGGCTGGGTTTCTCCGGCGACAGCAGGCTGTTGCTCTGGCGCGGCCTGGGCGAACTCGCTCGGTGGCTGCGTCGGGGCCGGGGCTGTCGGTACCTGCACAGCGTTCGGTGGATAGGTAGTCGGCGCTGCATGTTGCTGAGCTGCGTTGGTCGGTACAGCCGTGGGCGCTGGAGGAGCTCCGCCAGGTCCGACCGAGGTCTGCACAGTGGCATCTCTGCCACCAGCGCTGGAGCCGCTGAAATCCCTAGTCTGCGAAGACAGAGAATCCGTGTGCGCAGGCGTGCCGAACTCCTGCCGGCCGTTGGCGGACGACTGGTTTCGTTCGGGGGTCTGAGCCCTCTTTTCCGCGTCTCTGTCTCGTCGCTCCTGGATCTTCCCTCGGATCCAACCCATCGGTCCCTTCCGCTCTCTCTCACTGTCTGAGAAGACTCCAGAGTCGTTCGTCGCACCCGATGGCCCGGGAGTTTGTGTGGGAGTCTGATTCGGGTCGACAGCCGCACTACCAAGAGGTGTCGGCTCTTGGAAGCTCCGTCGAGGCTGAGAAGCAGATGCGCTGCTGCTTCCGATGGTAGAGCGCGACATGGCCTGTTCCCTGGGACTCATCATGCCGAGTGGTCCACCTGGAGGAGGTGGTGAGGTGGGCTGGTCCAGTTTGTTCTGGGTGCGGGAGAATCGCCAACGATGCCTTCGTCGCTCTCTTCTCTCCGGCTCAGCGCCTGTTGCGGGCATGTCGTCTCCGACCATGTCAGCGTCGCTCTGGTCAGTGGCATCGGTGTGGCTGTTGAAGGAATGACTCGGTGAAATAGTAGGCTTGAGTGTGGCGTCAGTGGGCATGCGCTGAGGTGTCGCATGGACGGGCGTTGTGCGCGCAGTAACGTATTGGGATTGTTCGCCGACCGCTACAGGTTCAGTCTGGCCACCGATGTTTGTTGGGAGACCAGGCAGGGCTGCAGGTCGATCAGTCCCCTCGTCACCCAGGTCCTGCGTTGAGCTCTGTGCACTCGACAGGGCGGATCCAGGAATGCGCTTTTTCTGCAGCTTGTTTGGTTTCCTGCCCTCGTTGTCGGAAGATGGAGACTGTTTAAAGATGCCGAGAAAGCCATGTGTCGAAGCTCCTGTAGGGGTGCCACTGTTCTGACGCTCGCCGTGAGACTCCGGAGTGACGTGAGATGGCGCGAGCAAAGGCGTAGTGTCTTTCTTCGGGGTCTGGAACTCGCGAGCAGTGGCGGACGACCCATCGCTAGCGATAGTGGCCAAGGGTGTAGTTGCTTCACTTGACGAGGCGGAGATGATCGAGGGTGCCGCAAGCGGAAGCGCAGGTGACGGTGAGGCAACAGGCGTGTTCTGTACGGAGGATTCTGGCTTCACACTGTCGACCGGGACAGCGACAGGCGACTGTCTGGATGGGGTCGTAGGGTCGGATGTCTTCTCTCGCGGAAATCGAGGGGAGGGAGCAGCGGCGCCGGGTCTGCGCGATGGCACGGTGTTGCTCCGCTGTACATTGCCGCTCGGCGACGTGGGGGTGCCTACCAGAGGGGTCACAGGCGTGGGTCCGTTCTCAGATCGCTTGCTGTGCTTGCTTGAGACGGACACATTGCGTCGAAGACTGTTCCACCTTCCTTCAATATTGTTGCTTGCACCGGAGGTAGAGTGGTGGACCACAGTCCGCGACCTGCTCGGGGTGACAGGTGAGCCCGGGACCTTGCCGGGACTCGGTGCGCCAGACTGAACTTCTTTGACGGTTTCATGATCCGCAGCTGTACCCGGCATGCCAATGAGGAAGCTGTCTTGGTTCTCGATCAAGAATATGAGGACATCCTGAGAGAGGCGGTATTCCTGGGGCGCCATATCGTGCTGCGGGTGTGAGAGTAGGCCAGGTTGAAAGATGGCAGCCAGGTTTGGCGTAGTCATCTTGTTGAGGTCGGACTTGCTTGCAAATACCGCCAAGAGATCCAAAATATACAACAGAAGCTGGCGATTAAGAGGAGGGAGCTCGGTGATCAGGGCTTGGAAGATGCGGATAGCGCCTTCTTGGTCGAACTCGCCAATTGTTGGGCTCTGGGCATCCATTGCACCGACAGCTTGAGCCTGGTGGTTTCTAAGAGGCTCACGGAAACGCTCGTAGAATTCAAGTGGGATGATGGGTTCGGGGAGCTGGTTGAAATATCTCCGCAGAATATTGGCTGCATCGTGAACGGTGTATCCAGTCCAGTCAAGGCCTTTTCCGTATCGATCCGGCGAGTCGAAAGCAATCTTCAGTTCTTTGATTCGTTTCTCGCTGCCGGCGAGACGGAAGATGCCCTCCACATCGGTCGCTGTGTAGGAAGTCAGCGCTTGTACTATCACAGGTGAATGAGGTGCCCAAGTACTCACCCTTCTCCTTGAGAAATACACCACACTTAGCTACTACAATCGGTACGTAGCCGTAGATGTAACTTTGTCCTTCATCATTGAAGAGGGAGATTGCGACATTGGCGTAGCGGATCGAGGTGTGTAGCGGGATGCCGAATATACCGGGTGCAGGTGCTGAGGTCTGATTAGCTTCTACGGTCTGATGAGTGCGACAATGCAGGAACAAGGCGCATTGAAGTTGGACACCGCTGGATGCGACAGGACAGGTCTCTGCCGTACGCAGCAGTGAAGTGCAGGTATGACTGTGCGCGCGTACCTGATTGCTCTTGGGGTTTCTTGTCGCTTCTCTTGAATTGCTTCCACCAGCTAGCTAGATCCCTCTTGGACTGGACAGCTTCGCTCTGGCTGGGCGTTGCAGCCTTGGGCCCGCCAGCGATGGCCTGCGCAGTCGACGGACTGCCGGTCGCCATGGCTGAGGGCGTAGCTGGGCTGAGATGCGCGTAGCGGTCGCCGGCTACAGCATGAGGTATTGCGACGTCCGGACGTCAGTGTATGCGCGGGCGGCGGTGCAGGGCACGGTGGAGGTCGTGTGCGACGGGGCTGTCCTAGGCGTGTGAACGCAGCGGTGCGTCGTCGCAGCTGCAGGCCTTTCGTAGCGCGTGGAGGACGTGCAAGAGCACGTACCACAACAACGGTTGGTGAGAGCGCACAGGCGCGGCGGATGAGCGAGACAGTGGCAGAGCGGGTGGCTTGGGTCGGCAGAGCGCGCGCCGATCACGAGAGGAGCGTCGAGCGTGTGCGCTGGAGATCGGACGCGGAGCTCGTGGTGGAGGTGGTGGTGGCCGTGGCCGTGGCCGTGGCTGTCTCGGGCGGACAGCGCAAGCAGGAGGCCTCAGGGCAGGGCGGCGGATGCGGCGGTGGACTGGTCTGGACTTGTTCGCCTGGCGACGGCGGCGGCGTGGTGTGGTGAAGCGCAACGGCTCTTCGTGCAGCTGCCAGCACCGGCGGCGGTTGGGCTGGTGGTGCGGCTCGCGGCGACGGGGCGAGCGACGAGGTGTCGCGTTGCTTGGCGTGCCAGCCCTGGCGGCGCGAGGGCTGAGGCAGGCGAGGCAGGCTCTCTTAGATTGCCCGGCCGACGTTGGGGAAGAATGATTTCGCTTGCGGGCGTGGGCGTCGGCTAGGCGTCGGCGCAATGACTGCGGCGGCTGCGGTGACAGGCAGGCAGGCAGGTAGGCAGGCAGGTAGGCAGGCGGGCAGTCGAGACGCAAGCTCCTAAAAAACAATACTGCCAGCAGGCTGAGACGGCGGTAGCTACGCGGGCAAAGTTTGAGTGGAGGAGCTGCATGCGAGTGCGTGACCTGGCAAAGGCTCGCTGGATGATGTAACGGCCGGCTGCCGGCTCATGCTGCAGATTGGCTTGGATGGCCTCATACGCTCCTCGCCTGCTGTGAGATGAGGTGGGAGGTGGAGAATCGACGTCCACAGGCATTGTTCTGGAGCGCGCGGCAGGGCAGGCAGGCCGCAAGGCAGGGAGGACTACGTGGGCTCGCTCGGCTCGCTGGTGGATGTCCAACACCGCCATCATCCTGGTCATCCGCCGGGGATCTCATCGGGTGTGACATCACACGCTATTGCTGGTGCTACCTTGGGAAGGGGAAAACATGCATGGCAGAGAGCCGTGCGCCTGTCGTGCCAGCCTTCCATGCCTCAAGCCGTTGGCCTCGTCTGGTCCCGAGTGTCAAGAATGGACGCACGCTTTGCCAAAAATAGGACGCCCGCCGATCCAACACCATGCTGACGGTGTTGGAACGCGATGATAGGCAATCGCAGGTTTTGAAACAGCACAAGCTGTCACCATCGTCAGTCACACCCAACAGCGCTAACCTCACATATGCGGCGTCTGGAGACGGCCTATGCTTGTCACAGTGTTTCACGTCCTTGCCGAGCGATTTTCGGACAATGCATACACCGAAGTGATCGTCCACATCTCATTGTTTTGGGGATTCTTGATCATGATGCTGGAGAGAGATACCATTTGGAAGTTTTACGTAGCACGTGGAAGTTGTCCACAGGGATGACTGGGATCAGTGCCCTCGACACACTGAGGTCGCCATGGTGTATCCGGGGCAATTCAGCATTCTATCAGGAGAATGTCGGAAATCCATACGAGGAGTGAAGCAGTATCTTCAATCGTTGGACCTCCGCACAATGGTTTTTCGAAGCTACTGTTTCTAGTTTCGTTCCCAGTCAACGCTGGGCTAAAGCAAGTAATAAGATTTGCGCTTCAGGTCACTTCTGTGCCGAGAATAATTTACGTGCTAAGCGGATGTCCGATTGATAGTCTAAGAACCCAAGGTCGTACAAGCCTGTCGACGTAGATACAGAATAATTGACTAACTGCCTCCTTGGCGAGACTGGTGTCAGGTATCAAAACAACCCAACGCAGAAATAAGCTGAGTAGACTGCTAAGGTACCACACCGGCGCGTAATGATGATCCTGGAGAAAGGCTTACAATAAGATCAACGGCAGTACATATCGACTCATTCCAGGGTAGAACCATGTGAGCATACAGGCACTGCGCTACGAGCCTACGAGCCTACGATTGTATCGACTCGCTACCACCTATCCGCAGAAGCACGCCTTGATTGAACGTCACTTTATCGGCGGATCGGGCCTGTCCGTCCCCCGACGCTAAGCCAGAAAAGATTCGACTTGAGAGCGCTCCAGCGGATGCCGATGGTGAGCTTCGAGGTAGGACCACCATTGCTGGAGTAACTTGACATCACAAGGCATCTTTGCAAAACAAAAGCCAAACACCATCGCCTCGACAATCACCCTAACGTCGCACCCCTATATCAACCTACTCCCACACACGTTCTAGCCCAACATGAGCGGAATGGACATGTACGTCACACGAGCAACGGACCTGGAGCGAACACCAGTCTACTGGTCGTTTGCTCCGGCAGCAATCGGCGCACACAGCGTAATGCCAGGAAGAGAAGCAAACTGACGAGATCCGACCCGCAGGCTGAACGCCGCCGAGCAGCGCGAGCTGCAGGGCCGCATGGAGCGCAAGCAGATGAAGGACTTCATGAACGTACGTCCATCCGTATCCGGCACACATCGAATTGGAGCTCTGAAATCAGCTAACCCACCTTCCGCCGATACAGATGTACTCGAACCTTGTCCAGCGCTGCTTCACCGACTGCGTCAACGACTTCAGCTCTAAGTCCCTGCTCTCCAAGGAGGAGGGCTGCGTCATGCGCTGTGTCGACAAGTTCCTCAAGAGCTCCGAAAGGCTTGGCGAGAGGTTCCAGGAGCAGAATGCCGCGATGGCGCAGCAGGGTGGCCTGCCTGGAAGGTAAGCGTGAACGAGCGCGTTTGAGGGCAAGATGGAATGAACGGGGAAGCGGATGGGGAAGCGGATGGGGAAGCGAACGATCCGGGGGAAAAGCATTCGGATATTGTATTATTGGAAGACCTGGCATTGCATGGAGTTTGGGCCTTCTCAGGATTGTGATGAGAGGAGGCAGACTCGACTCTCGGGGCTAGGTCCTTGTTTGCGGATTGGGCTCGCTGCCGAAGTATTCTGTGTTATAATCGAGCCCTGCACATGTTCTGTACAAGTTGCGAAAGCGTATGATGCGCCGTGGAAGTTTCATTGGATCTACTGGAGCCTCTCAAGCGAAGCCTTGTCTCGTCTCGCACCCATAGGTGCTATCTCATGCCCGAGCCATTCCGTCGTCATAACCACATTTACTCCTTCGGCAAGAGGCCTCTGAGGCTGAGATCGTAAACAACGTCCTCCACTTCCTTGACCTTGTACTTGACACCATCGCTGCGCTTGCGGAGCGAATCGTTCTTGAGGTTCAGAATTTGGAACCCAGCGTGAACATCCTTGATGAACCTCGCAATCTCCATCGGCCGCTTGTAATCACCCAGCGTGACCGAGTTTCTCGCCAGGCGCGCCAGCTCATCGAGCAGAGAGATCAAGCTCTGCAGGTACTCCTCAATGGTGAGGTGGAAGGCGTCGCGGTCTTTGAGGTTCGTCGGCACATCGAGAATGCGGCCCACGTCCTCGAGGGTGAGGAGCTGGCCGGGCGCAGTGTCCATGCCACCCAGGTAGCCGCACAGCAGGATGCCGAAGACGGCACCTTGCATCTCGCGCGTCCATGAGTAGCTGTACTTGTAGTAAGGGTACTGCGAGGCGGTCTTGGAGAGAGTCTGGATGGAGGCGATCTCGTTGTTGATGCTCTCACGCGCGGCGGTCAACACATTGGGGACTGGTGAAAAAATCAACTCTTTTTCCTGAAGAACATCTGGTTGGGTTGAAGGAATGTGGCGTACGTTCTGCCGAGGGCGTGGAGTGCGCTTTCGAGAGGATTGCTTGGGTGGCGCGGTCTGCCGGTCTGCGTTAGAGGTGATCTTCGATCCGTATATTTCGCAACAAATCGCCTTACTTTGCTTCTCGAGAGTCTGGACGATCTCGCGAATGGCCTACATGCGTGGTCAGTGGGCGCGTTGCCAACGGCTTGTGATGTAAATCTTGCTCGCCACTTACGTCCTTCACCGCAGTGTCCTCGTCAATCTTGCGCTGCAGGTCCTCGAAGATACCCTGACCAAAGAGAGCGCTTGCCGCCATGATGATTCTGTCTGATTTGTGATGTGTTTTGAATTTTTATGGTGAAGCTGCCTTGTTACAATGGAACGCTGGCGCGCTGAACTGCAGAAAGTTCGACTTTCCATGCTCCAAATTTGCGCGCGAACGTCAAAGACGAACACTGACACAAAGAGCACAGTACGATAACACTTCATCACCGCACTCTTGGGTGAGGCATCCACCGCGATGGATGACAAAGCAAATTGTTTTTTACTGGACCCCCTTAATCCTGATGTAATCGGTATTTGCAGGTGAAGTGGCATTAACGATAGAAACATTACAGCTCGCCAGGTGTCGCTCGCTTGTGTGAACTTGAAGCCGGTGGTAGCAGCTTGACGACTATCTTACGGAATGAATTGAGGTCGATATATGTGAGAGACTATCATTTGTCCGGTGTTGTATTAGATTGGCGATTCTCCACGGCATCTAATATGAGGCTGGTGTTGGGCATGACAGCAGTAGCTCAGACAGCGAAGACCAGCTTCAGATAGATCGTAATTGACACTTTGACCACTACCTCTGAGGATCTCACAAGATTCTCGGTGGCTTGAGAAGATTCGCCGTATTTCAAAGCTGTGGCAGTAGCTCAAACCGCATTCCATCAGCGATCATGGCATTCCTGGAACAGGAAGCTTCGGGGTCAAGGTCTCTCACAAGTGCAAATTAATAGCTTGACGTTGAATCGTCTGGCAGGAGCTCACTCTTCATTGCCGCTGTCGACCTGAGTCGATGGAAGCCACTGGGCCGCAAGCCACATCACGATAATTCGCACTTCAACTCTCAATGGCAAATTCAATGAGCCTCCTCGGAGGTTCAATGATAGCAGCCTACGTAGTGCTATCGCCGCAGTAAAGTTCACGAGTCTGGGGCCAAACACGTTCCTCTTGCAATATTCGGCTCATGCCACACACCGTGTGGAAGAAGCTCGTGATATCTGTATCCTGTGCTGCATTTTTGACTCTCATCTTGCATGTAAGTCATCTCGGTGCATTCACAGTCGTTCGACGTCTCCCGATCCCAGGATCACTCAGATGTCCTGCTTTGCTTGGTCTTTTGGAGACAGAGACATCGGACCTTCTTTGACCATGAGAGTCATGACTTCGTACAGAACATCGGCAGCAGCCTAATATCCGGTATTAGTTTTACTCAGTGAGTTACTTTGTGACTGTGGAACTCACTATGGTAGTAAGCTCGGCGTTCGTGTCGTAAGCGGGAGCTACTTCAACGATGTCGGCAGCAGCGAGGTTGATGCCTTCCAATCCACGAATGATAGTCCTGATCTCACGAGTACTAGCATGAAAGTTAGCTCCTGTAAGTATTCGTTACGATGATCGGTCTACTCACGACCATCCACCAGTCTCGGGAGTGCCTGTGCCCTGCATTTGAACAATGTTAGTAGAGTCCTACTACAAGTTTCAAGCCAACTGACCGGAGCAAAAGCTGGATCAATCGAATCGATGTCGATTGAAAGGTAGACAGGAGAGTTCTTGCCTGTGTTGGTGTGTCAGAAAATGTCCCGCGCTCTAATTCCGGAATTCCGGTCAACTCACCAACGCGGTTGTGGATTTTCTTGATAATGCCATCAATCCCGATCGTATCGATCTCTCTAGCTTCAACGATCTCGAAGCCGACATAGCCATCGTTGACGTAGTCAGAGAGTCCACTGAGAGTCGTGCGGATGCCGGCGTGGATGTTGGTATCGTTCTTCAGCAGACCCTCCATGGCAGCATGGTAAAAGTAGGTACCATGGTTGATACTGGCAACCTTACTAGGCGCACCGCCAAATACCTGGGGACGTACTGTGTCTAGATGTGAATCAAAATGTACAACTGTGATTGGGCCATAGGCTTTGTTCATGCTGCGCAGCAGTGGCAGCGTGATCGAGTGATCACCCCCCATGGTGATCACACGGGGAAAAGTCTTTCCTTGCTTCGAGAGACCAGGAACATCTGCGTTCGTAGCGGGATCACGCATCAGAATACTGTTGTGCCCTTCTTCGATTTGTTGAATAGCCCAGGCGGGATCGTACGAGGTGACTGGGACGTCGCCGCAGTCGAGCACCTTGGCCCAGCTGTTGAACGGGTTGGCGGCAAGTGGGACGTTGTAGCCTCCACTGGTAAGTACAGTCATAGTCAGCAAAAGTGCAGCATACAGTTACTTGGAGCAGGAGACATACTATAGGTTCAGGCGACGGCTGCCCTGTCGGATACCTTGGGGCCCCTGAAAAACATTATTGGTGAGCAACCACATTGAGCCTGCAACGACCCAACGATCGTAATCAGTCGGTCCTACTCACTGCGAAAGAGTTAGTCGAGGTTAAATGATCACAATATTTCAACGGATTTATCTTACCAAAGCGTGCACCTGGGCGATAGGAAGTCGAAGTGTCGTGCGGAGCTCCGAGGAAAGCGATGTCATACTTGACGTTCTCCGTCGCAAGGCAGGGTGCGTATTGTAGGCGACCAAATGTGCTGATTCCAGAGAAGACAGAATCGGCCTACATGAGTTAGCAGCGTTCAAGCAAGTCGAAAATTGATACCAACCTGGGTGCCGCCATCACCAGGCAAAGTGTTGTACCAAAGACCCTGGTGCGGTCCTTGAACAGGAGTTTGATCATGACCGGCGTGGCAGTACGCCGAAGTTGCAAGCAAGGCAGTAGCAGCAAGGTACATCTTGATTGAGAGGCAAATGATCCTGATACCTTGATGAGATGCCAGTGAGAGCAAGTCAAGATATAAAGCTCAAGTGGGCGGGTACCTCAACTGCTTTGCTAGTCCCTTCCACGGCGCCCCGGCATGACAACCAATGTTTACTAACGATTGAAGTAGTGTGTCGTCATGTTCTTGCCAGAACAACCAGATCGTCCAGCACTTACCGATAGGCGAGGAGATGCACGTTTGGCCGTCGGCGCACACGTGAAGTCATGCAGCTAGAATATGCAGCTGCATTTGCCTTCCACATAGGTTCTAGATCGACAGATGGACCACAGCCCTGATACTCGCAATCTGCAGATTTTTTTGGTCATCACCACATTGAAGATGAAGATAAGAGCCCCGGCCGACCAGACCAGGGTAGCTCTTCAGAGCTACGTGTAGATCCGGAGTTGGTGTCTCGGCGTCTTCATGCCTTCTTGGAGGTGTGACCATTCAAGACAAGAACGTTGCTGTCATAAACACTCCGATCCGTAGGAGGGACATGAAGTGTTATCATTGGGTAGTATCTGAAGTTATCTGCGTTCAGGCGTCGCCAATCTCCGCCCCTGGTCCAGAGTCCATTCTCTTGAACGCATTTTGGACTTGACGATCCCAATCACTCCAATAGACAATCGCCCATTCTGCGAAACCTACCAGATACAGAGCAATGCATTGCCCAACCCATAGACCCGCTAGCCCCCATCCGTTGAATGCAAGCCATACGCCCAATGGCAAGGCACCGCAGTAATAGCTTACAAGATTGACCGCCGCACCAACGTGCTGTCTGCCCATCCCTCGCAAGGATCCACCGCAGCTGCCATTGAGACCGTCCGCAATCTGGAACAACGCTACGTAAGGCAGCACCTCAGCAGTCAGTCGAATGACTCGATCATCGTCATTGAAGATGCGCGCAAAGTCGTTGCGTGTGCCCATCAGAACTGCGAGAACGAGCGTACCCAATAGCATAGAGAGCCAGGCGGCGGTGTTGGCGGCTCTTTTGGCACCTTTCGGGTCGCGGGCGCCGAGTAGGTTTCCGACTCTTGCACTCGCTGAAACACCCAATCCGAAAGGAATAGTGTTGAGCACTTGATCCGCCGTCATGATGCAAGACTGTGCTGCCAGCGAAAGCGATCCCAGGTTGCCAGCAGCGATGGCAACAATCTCGAATGCCCACCACTCGGTGCCAACGTGAACCACACCAAGTGCCGCAATGCGGGCAAAAGTGTTGACGTTCTCCATTGATTTTCGACTCCATCCACCCCAACACTCCCATCCTCTAACAAAGCGCGTGTATGCCAGTAGAAGCAAGAAGCTGAGCCAATACGAGATGCCAGTAGCCAAAGGCGCCCCGAGAAGACCCATAGAGAATGTATGGATGAACAAGAAATTCAGACCGGCATTGATCGGAGACGTGATGCACAAAACGTATGTGCCAGGCCGCATGATTTCTTGTGCTTGAAGGTATTTTTTCAAGCATTCGAAGTAGATGTAGCCGAGCCCGCCGGGTAATAAGACTTGCAGAAACTTGGCTCCATCACGCGCAATGAACTCTTCCTGGCCCAATGCGCGAAATACCGGGCCAGCGCAAAGCCATAGAATAGCCACAGGGACATAGAACAAGGTCAAGACCAAGAACGCTCGTTGAAGAATGATGCCCAGATCATGCTTGCTCTTGCCTCCAGTAAATGATGCACTAGCGAGAGTGTCAATGGCCGTTGTACCTCCCATTCCGATCAGCCATGCGGTGCACATCGCCCACATGTAGCAAAAGGCGGAAACAGCCAAAGCCTCGGGACCTAGACGGCCAACGATGAGCACCGATACTGTCTGGAGGGAATTCTGCAGCGTGTAGGCAAGGATAACAGGTATTGATCCTTTGAACAGGATCCAAAATTCCTGGCCGATGTTTTTGACGTAGGACTCAGTGTTGATTCCGTCTTGATCGTTTCCGATGATTTCAGACTCGGTGTGTCTTTCCGGCGTCAACAGTGTTGTCCGTTCGCTCGGCGTATGGTGAGGTACCCTTGGCTCTTTGCGGAACATTTGAGGCAGCCATGGACGCCCGCTTCGGCTGTTGTCTTGTCTGCAATCCATGATCACAGTGTACTGGGCCCACAGGTAACGAAGAGTCGTCGCGCATGAGACAGTATCAGCATAGGTAGACTGCGCTCTTCAACAACAATCGCAAGACTCACCAAACCGCCTTTGCATTTTTTTCGAGCATGCTTATAGATGTCACCAAAAACATACTACGTACCATTTACCAGCTCTTCGAGTACTCGGAACCCTATCGTTCATTACATGAATCCCAAAGGGGGCAGAAATCTGATTTAGAATATGCATGCTTATCTGCCCGTCGGCCAGCTGAGGTGGAGGATCCGGACTCAGGTGCCGATTTCGTGCGCGTCGACTCCAGTCGTGACCGACCGGGGCGCTTCTGCAGGCCGATAAGCACGACGCGCCGAAATATGTATCTGCTGTCGATGGGATATCCTCGGAGATGCGGGTTAGAGTCATGAAGAATGGAACGCGGATACTGAAATAAATTGAATCAAGCCTTGAAATGACGTTGCATGCACTGTCCATGTCAGTGTGTGCGGCCGGAGAAGCTGCCTTCATGCGTCGACACAGCACCACGCAGCATCCAGTGAGAGATAAGGTTAGGTAGGGGTGAACACCTGACGAACACTGTGCTGCAGATTGCCCGCCTACACAATCGCTTTTATAGTCGTTCGGCGACATGCTATTATTGAATCGCTTCGAAATTCCCTCTCCAGGTTCATAGGTGCCTCTTATCTATTGGCATAGCCTCACAAAGCAGAAAATATGGTCACGACAATTAGAAACGTGCTATCCAAGATCTCGGCTACAACTGCCTACGATTTCCAAGCCTTGTGTTGTCCCTCACGACATTTAGCGGCGCTCATTGGCCTGATTGAACCAATCGAATCGGCATGAGACGAGTTCCCTTATCGGCGTATCGCCGCCAGTAATGTGGTGGCGCGACATCCATGCTTGTGCTGATGGAAGAGCGCTTCTCGACTGGCGCCTCTGCAGAAGTTGATCTTTCATGCAGCTCTAGGTCTGCAAGAGCGATCAGGCCATGTTGTCGTACAGTCCCCGGAGAACCAAAGGTTTTTTAGTCACTATCTGTCCGTTTCATTTGATGGTGTCTGTACCTGGAGTGGTTCCGCGCCGTCGAAGCAGATTGTGTGAGATGCATATACGATCTTAAGCCCATATACTTGAGTCAATGCCTCAGTGCAGGACTCCCTCGAACACCTCAAAGGCCAGCCGTTTAACCAAACAGCATGAATACGCTCTTGTCGTCCCAAGAGAAAAAGGTGTCTTTTGAAGCACCCCAACGGAGTCCTACGCCTACTTCAGGCATTGTACAAGAGCTAGCGGATCGTCGAACGTCTATTGTCAGCAAAGAGGGGGAAATAATCAATGCTTCTGGACACCGGGACCAGCTTCAGCGACAATACGGGCTCCTTTCAATATGCGGTTTGGCTCTCAACATCAACTCGGCATGGATCGTATTCGGGGGTTCTTTGACGATTTCTGTGCTGAACGGCGGACCGCCCGGCATCATATACGAATTCATCGTGGCTGTTGTCTTCTACAGCTTCATCGCTGCATCAATCGCGGAGCTAGCGAGTAGTATGCCATCATCTGGCGGCGTTTATCACTGGGCTTCAGTTACCGCAGGCGTCAAATGGGGCCGTAGCATTGGCTTCTTCTGCGGTGCTCTCAACTTCTTCGGATGGATCTTTGATGTCGCTTCGGTCGTTTCCATTCCGGCGAACGTTACGGTCCAAATGTATGCCATCTACAACAAGGACTTTGTCGTCGAACCATGGCATTCGTACGTCGCATTTGTCTTGATCACCTGGCTGTGTACAGCTTTCGTGATCTTCTGCAACAGGCTCATCTCACATCTGCAGTATATCGGAATGTCGTTGATCATTTTCGGCGGTCTGATAACAATCATCGTCGTTGCTGCTATGCCAGAGCGACATGCCAGCAACGCCTTCGTTTGGCGTGATTTTCAGAACAGCACTGGCTGGAACAATGGCGTATGCTTCCTTGCAGGTGTGCTGAACGGCGCGTTTGCCATAGGTGCGTCTTAAGGGTTCGCTGAGAGCCCTTGAGCTCAAGACTGACTGCTTTCTCAGGCACACCAGATGCAGTTACCCACATGGCTGAGGGTAGGTCCAGGAATAGACTCGACATGCCCGAGATCGTAGGAGCGTGCGCTAATCCTCCCGCTCTTAGAATTGCCTAATCCGAAAGTCGACCTCCCGAAGGCGGTCTTCGCACAAGTCGGTCTCGGCTTCTTGACCGCGCTTTGTTACGCTATTACCATCCTCTACGGAATCAACGACCTGGATGCAGTGGTCAACAGCAGCGGTTCCTTCCCACTCACGGAGGTGTACAGGCAAGCAACTGGCAGTGACGGCGCCACTTTCGGGCTACTCTTCATCGTCTTGCTGAACATGCTCGTGTGCAACATAACAACGATTACCATGGTCGGCCGGCTTTTCTGGGTGCTTGCGCGTGACAACGCTACCCCATTCTCCGGGATTTTCTCTCGGGTTAACGAAAGGCTTTCTTGCCCAATCCCTTCTACGATCCTCTGTGCAGTGCTTTGCACGGCTGTTGGTGCAATTCAGCTTGGCTCGAAGACAGCTTTCAATAGTTTAGTCGGGTCTTTCATCATCCTGACAACGGCGAGCTATCTCCTGGCCATCTTGCCACACTTGCTAACGAAGCGAGCAAACATACCGAAAGGACCTTTTTGGATGGGCGATCTCGGATTCGTGGTCAACGGCGTAGCTTGCGTTTTGATCGTGTTCTTCAACATCTTCTTTTGCTTTCCCTATGCGTACCCTGTTGAGCCTATCTCGACCATGAACTGTAAGATTCACCTGCGTCTTGCGGTGGAGCGGAGCTGACACGTCTCAGGGAAATCGGTGATCTTGGTGGGAGTTTGCTTGATCACATCCACCGGGTGGCTATACTCAAGAAAACGATATGAAGGTCCAAAGCTATACCATTAGATACTTGATCGAGGGTAACATCAACGGACGACACGGAGATGGCGCACTGACGGTGACGACAGCGGGGGTTTGCGGACTCGTCGGGAAAGTTCGGACAGCATTGCTTACCATGTACAGCAAGCATCCCCTTGGCCTCTCTGCTCTCTCCTGTGAATACCTCGTTCGATATTAGCGCATTCTAGTAGCATAATTCGCCGCTCTCAGATTTTGTTCGCTACTGCTACGTCAAAGATTGTCAGATGATGGCACACTACCCGCGAGTATACAGCTGCAGAGGTGACTTCTCAATTGGCGAAGTATGCGTCTGGCTAATGGACCGCATTGCTGCAATGGTCCGTGGGCTTGTACTCTGCAGTGTATGAAGGTCGTTTCATCTTTCAACTGCCGCTCAATCATGGCGTTCACTCGAACGTAAAGTCGCTTGTGGCTCCACCGTCGAATGCGGACCGACAGCACAGCTGGTGCGGATGATCAACGCCTCCAAACGCTATTCTGCGCAACCGCGTATCAAGACAATCAATAGTAGGGTGCACATTTGGTTCAATAATCAAACAAACATGCAAGCTACGCGGGGCCCCAGACCGGGGATCATCAGGTGTATTTAGCCGCCCCCCACCACCCCAGCCAGACCTAACAGCATATCGAGTACATTACCCGCCTTGGTATACCACATGAATGGTACCAAGCAAAGCCTGTGCTCGTACCCCGCTGAGGCCAAGCGAGCCATTCTGTCGGTTGTATATTGTACAAACGGTCGCCGGAACGACACCCCGGCGTCGGTCGGTATAAAGTCCAGGGCGTCGCTCCCAAACTACGTCTAGTATCGAGGCATCTATTTCTCGGGCTCTCAATTGAGTCAAACGTCGAACCAGCATCTCTAGCTCAACATGGCGATCGGAGCGGGTGCCAAAAACGCCGCTGGGGCTGCTGATCCGGTTCTCACCCAGGCTGTCGAGAACGACAAGGTGCCATGGTACAGAAAACCAAACCTGCGATACCTGTACTTTATGCTCTTCCCAACTTGCATCGGTATTGAGGTAGTCTCAGGATTCGACTCCCAGCTGATTAATAGTGCACAGCTTGTGCCGTCCTGGAAGGAGTTCTTCAATAACCCAGCTGGTGCTCTCCAGGGAATTATTGGGAGCATTTACTCACTTGGAGCAATTTGCTCATTACCTTTCGTCCCCTTGATCAACGACCGACTCGGGAGAAGATGGGCAATCATGATTGGAAGCTGCAGTGAGTAGAGTATCGAGTACAATCTAGCGCGTAGTCTGACAAGCCCAGTCATGATCATCGGCGCTGTCATTCAAGGCGCAGCCAACGGCATTGCAATGTACCTCATAGCTCGATGGTTGCTCGGCTTCGGTATTCCAATGTGTATCGTTGCAGCATCTTCGCTCCTAGGTGAACTCGGATACCCGAAAGAGCGACCTATCTTGACGTCGTTGTTCAACGCTTCATACTTTATCGGAGCAATCCTGGCAGCCGGGATCACATTTGGCACTCAGAGAATGTCTGGCAACTGGTTTGTCTTTGTGAAACCGATCGTAGTGAAGTCCACTTTGCTAATGCAGGCTTCTAGGGGCTGGCGAATTCCATCTGTGTTGCAGGCTGTACCGTCACTTTTCCAAGTCGCACTGATCTTGTGAGCACCACATCTCGGACTTTGACATGGAGTGATACTGATGAAATTGCAGCTTCATCCCAGAAAGTCCTCGTTTCCTCATCAGCAAAGATCGCCGCGATGAAGCGCGGGCGATTCTTCTGAAGTATCATGCTGAAGGGCGGCCCGACGACGCTCTCGTCAATGCTGAGATCGCTCAAATTGAGGAAACCATCAGGATTGAGCTCGAAGCATCAAAGCAGTCTTGGTCAGACATGATCCGGAGTGCTGGTATGCGACGTCGCCTTCTTATCGGCTCTTTGCTTGGTCTTTTCACGCAATGGTCTGGCAACACCCTGATATCGTACTACCTGGACAAGATCCTGACTCAAGTCGGTTTCACTGATCCCAACGTTAAGGGCAAGCTCAACGTTGGACTCACCTGTTGGCAACTCGTCAACGGCGTAATTCTCGCATTGATCGTCAAAAAGTTCAAGCGCAGAACCATGTATTTGATCTGTACATGCAGCCTTCTTGCTGTCTACACAGGTTGGACCATTACGATGGAACGCTACATGGCTACAGGGGCACTAGCCGCGGGTAATCTCGTCATATTCTGGATGTTCGCCTATTCACCCTGTTACAACATGGGCTACAATGCGTTGACCTACACCTTCCTCGTGGAGCTGTACCCATTTGCAACGCGCTCACGCGGTATCGCCCTGTTCCAGCTGTTTGGTCGCGGCGCTGGTTTCTTCAACACTTTTGTCAATCCGATTGGGATGGAGAACGCAACTTGGAAATACCTGCTTTCGTGAGTCTCGTGGTATTCTGCTTGGTCTTTAGTCGTATGCTGACAAAAATAGGTACGTTTGTTTCCTGGTCTTCGAGATTGTCTGCATCTACTTCTTATGGCCAGAAACTTCTGGTCGAACCCTTGAGGAGCTTGCATTCTTGTTTGAAGACAAAGACCTCGCAGAGCAAGCGGCACGGGTGACGGAGAAGCAGCTACATGGCGAGGGGAGCGTATCAGAGCTCAAGGGCGAGACAGGAACTGTCAGGATTGAGAATAGGTCGGCAGTTTGAGGTCATGTCTATGCGGTTGAAGTCCGGGCGTGCCTCTCACGATGTCAGTATCATGTTTCCACATGGTCGAAAGTCTTTACCAATGGCATGATCCCATGTTATCAGAGTCGCGCCGAGGTTGTAAATTCCAGGCATGGCTGAGGCCGCATGCGCTGGGAGATACGAATATGCCTGGCATGCTGTTTCGGGCAAGGTCATCTTGCCCATGGCTCTCGTGCGCCATAGGAAGGCTCCATGGATGTCTCGGACGATCTGATGAGCAGCCCTGGGGTAAGGGCATTGCTGCGTTGGCTTACTAGGTTGCTTGCAATCCGTGTCTCTCTGTCTCGTGATACTGATACCATGAGGCGTAGGTCATTCACGCTCACATGTGACATCGAGATACAGAGATTTTCGAGTAGTGGTAGGCGTGAAGGGTCGATTGCCACATCCGTACAACTATCCAATTTCGAGCCAACTACTCAGAGACAGCACATGTGCAGCTCACGTCCCGTCGAGCAGCGCGTGACATGATCTCTGCCAACGTGTCGTGCTGGTGCCATCAGACTGATTATAAATCACCAGAGCAACTCACGCTGACCAGACGCATGCTTGCAAGCGACGCAGCCCAGATCGCAGCCTCTCACAAGACGTATATCCAGATCATGCGTTCTCGCTGTGAAAATATCTCATGCACTTGAGATACGCTCATCGAGCGTTTCATCTCGGAATCCACAAGGCATGAGTTGCGTCTCGACCTATGCTCGGAGACTCTGGGGCTGGGTCCGGCCCGAGAATGCGAGATCTGAGATCTGCGGAGCATCTCCCCACCGGAGGCTGGCCCGGCATTGTCCCGCCGCCACCATCCCAGCTATGATATCGCTCTTGGACGCGCCTACCATGCACTGCCTTTGACATTTAATCTTTTGTGATCGCAATCCTGTTTCCACCCTCTATAATCCATTGCAATCATTCGCCGTGAGCTTTGAATCTACCAATCTCATTCCTCCGGACTCATGGAACACCGATAAGTAGACTGTCCTGCCAGTGACAGCTCAGCAATGCCCTGCGCTTGGCCGCAGCATGTCCAACATCTTCGCGCGCCGCAAATCGCTTCCCTCGGCGGCGCATATTGATGTCGATGAGCTATTCGAGAAGTTGAAGCAGCACGACCCAGAATGGCTCTCAACGACATTGAGCGAGCGCTGGAATCACATAGCAGAACGTGGGTCCGATTTCCAGAATCACGAGTCGAGCGTTGCCACCGCTCCGCCGCGAAGACCATTGCTGAATCGGCTAAAGCGAAGGAGCCAGCATTCCACTGAATCTCTCGTCAAACCTATCTGGATCTTCGATGTAACGGCTTCGGAGCTTCCCCAGGGCCGCGCAGTACCGGATCACGTCGCGCTCATCCGGAACCATGACTGGTCCTCAACTGAGTTGGGGCCAATGTCCTCATGGTCCGACGAGCTGAGACGCTTGGTCAATACCTGCCTTCTAGATCCGAGGCCCGCGGCGATTTGGTGGTTGAAGAGCAGGATCATGATCTACAATGAGGGATATGCTTTGATCTTAGGGAAAAGACACCCCGGAGCGCTTGGCATGTCTCTCGCATGGGCATGGCCCGAGTTGGTCGGTAGCTTCGATCAACATTTCAACAACGCAGAAGAGTTCGGACAGTCGGCTAGTGGAGATAATGCGTTCTACATCACAGAGCGCAACGGGTTTTCTGAAGAGCTATGGGCCTCATGGGCGATAATGCCTGTCCCAGCTGAGAATGGAGGCACTGGCTTCTATAATGCGGTTTTTGAAACAACCAAACAGGTCATGACCGAACGGCGGATGTCTACATTGATGCTCCTCGGGCGATGCACAACTGGGGCGAAGGGCACGCAAGACTTTTGGAAGCAGGCGGTGAAAGGACTCGAGCCTAATCACTACGACGTGCCTTTTGCTGCGCTATATGCCGCTGCAAGCCCTGAATCAGCTATGCATCGTTCCAATGTTCTCAGTGAGCAGTGGGAGGCGACCTCACAAACGTCGAAGACTTCCTCCGACCCTTCATCGAGCTTTAGCACCCGTCAATGGACTCTTGAAGGCATGCTAGGCTTACCACCAAGCTGTAAAGGCTTGCCGTCACGCATAGACTCTGATGCTGCGGCTGAGTCGCTGAGCCCCCTCCTCCGGCAAGCTCTGTCCACCGGGAAGATCATGCTACTCACTTATGACGATGGTACATTTCCACCAGGACTTCGGGGCGTCGCTAGATCGCGCGCCTTCAATGATGAGTGTAAGGCGGCTGTAATATGTCCAGTCGGCCCAACGAACCGTGAAAATCCGCTAGGCTTTATGCTCATTGGCATCAATCCGCGTTGTGCATATGACAGCGACTACAAGACGTTCATCAGCATCCTCTCAAGGCAGATGGCAACGTCAATAGCTTCGGTCGTGCTTGCTGAAGAGGAACTGAAGCGATCACGAGATGCAGCAGAGCTAGCTACCCAAGACCGCATTCGAATGTCAGAGCAGCTAGCAGTGACCAAACAAGAGGCGAAAGAGACTGAAGTCCGATTCCGCCGCATGACTGAGCTTTCTCCCATGGCAATGTTCCACTTTGATGAGCTGGGCAACGTGCTGTATGCGAACGAAGAATGGTTCGAGCTCACTCAACATCCACGCGACGCGTTCTATCCACTGTCCTGGTACAGTGTCATTCACGAAGATGACCATGAACTCATGGACCGCGAATGGGCCAAGCTCACCTCGGGCGAGCCGGTGCACTTCGAGCTGCGATTGAAACGGCCGTTCACGACAGATGAGACTCTCAGTGGGGAGCAGATTGAGGGAGACACATGGATTCTGGCAGCAGCTTACGCTGACAAGAGAGAGGACGGGACCGTAGCGGGCGTACTGGGATGTCTCACAGACATCAGCCGCCAGAAATGGGCGGAAGGCTTCCAAGCTCGTCGCACTGAAGAGGCCATGGAACTCAAGCGTCAGCAGGAGAACTTCATGGACATGACATCGCACGAAGCGCGCAATCCGCTATCTGCGATTACCCTATGCGCCGAAAGCATCCTCACAGCTCTGAAAGAACTTCTCGACAATAATCGTGGCACGATTACGTTGGATCGAGAGGCCCTAGAGACACATCTAGAGGGCGCTGAGATCATCGTGGCATGCGCACAACATCAGAAGAGGATCATTGACGACGTGCTCACCCTCAGTAAGCTGGATTCAGGCTTGCTAGTCATATGTCCGGTAGAAGTCCAGCCTGTTGACCCCATCAAGCAGGCGCTTAAGATGTTTGACAGCGAAATGCTTAAGACGGACATCACGCTTGAGTACTATTTCTTACCCTCGTATCATGCGCTGAATCTGGACTGGCTTCGCCTTGACCCGAGCCGTTTGTTGCAGATCTTGATCAACCTGCTTACCAACGCCATCAAGTTCACTGCGAATTGCGACCTGAGGAAGATTACAGTATCGGTGGGCGCTAGCGTTCAGCGTCCAGGCAACTTCGGTGGAGGAGTCGAGTACCTGCCTGATCCCAATGTGAGAAGCCCACTTTCTCCTCGCGCTGACGAAGATATATACCTATCGATCGAGATCAAAGACACCGGGCGTGGTATCTCTCCCGAAGAGATGACACGCTTGTTTCAACGGTGGGGACAGGCAAGCCCCAAAACTTCCATCAAATACGGGGGAAGCGGCCTTGGCCTTTTCATCAGCAGGGAACTCGCTAGCAGACAGGGTGGCCAAATCGGCTTCACTTCAGAATCCGGCGTGGGATCAACTTTTGCTTTCTATGTCCAGGCACAGCGATGCGGCCCGCCGCAACCGAAGACTTCCCGCCAGAGTTCCTCGAACGCCCCGTACTCGAACGTCCGCAGGCGTTCGAAAGCCAGCATCTTCACCGCTGCTGCAACGACAGAAGAGCAAGTGCAGAGTCACGTCACGCACGAATTTGCCGCACGCAAAGTTGGCGAGCTGGATGATCTCGCTGACACCGAGCTTCACTTGCTCGTTGTCGAGGACAACCTCGTGAACCAGAAGGTGGTGGCGAAGCAGCTGGTGCGCGCAGGCTATACTGTTGCAGTCGCAAACCACGGCCATGAAGCCCTGGCTCATATACGGAAGACCAAGCACGCCAATCGCTCGGGCGGCGTTCCGCTACACCTGGTCCTGATGGATGTTGAGATGCCGATCATGGATGGGCTCGCATGTGCGCGCCAGATACGCGAATTGGAGACTCAGGGCTCTCTCCATGGCCACATCCCGATTGTGGCCGTGACGGCTAATGCACGAGCAGAGCAGCAAGCTGCTGCCTTGGAGGCGGGCATGGATAGCGTTGTCACGAAACCTTTCCGGATGCTGGAGCTATTGCCGGAGCTTGAAAGGGTTCGGAAGATGTTTACCCCTTGACGGAATTGGACATATTGGCTTTTCCTCCAAGATTCGAGCTGGGGAATGAAGGTTTACGAAACATAGATCATCAGGATTAGCGCGGCGTTCCAAGATACCACCTGCAATTGAGCACCCGTTGGGTACACTGACGATCATGGATAGTCTCGTTAGCCATATTCGAGCTGCCGCTCCCATCGCAAACTATCCACGTACGGGTGCATCATTATATGTGGAGCTTAAACCTGAGACATCGCTCTCCCAGATGTTAGCCTCAGGCGTCGAAATGCTTGGCACTGTCGGCAAGCCTCGAAGTCATGCGGCGGGGTTGGTAACTTTTTGAGAAGATGCGCGACAAATCACACCAGCGACACACACACAGTCGTGGCGACGTTCGCAAGCTCCGACAACCTTGCGCGACTGTTGCGGAGGGATAAATATGCCCAGGTAGTCACACTTGCCAGGCTGACATTGCATACCACATCGCCGCCATGTCGAAACTCTCCCCCGAGGCGAGCAGCCTCCACGATGCGACCTTCGCGAATGCGAAAGGCTCGGAAGGTGTCAAATCATACGCCCAGCAGGAGCTTATGAAGCTCAGCGGCATCCAGGAGCCTGGCGAGCTCATCCGAATCGTGCAAGAACTTGTGCAACATCAGCTCTTCCGCACCCTCAAAGCCGAGCGCACGCTTTACTGGGCTCCCAGGTCAAAAGAGGTCGCGGCCTCGCTTTCGAACCTCGACAACGACGAAAGGCTCATCTACGAGGCGATTGAGAACTCTGAGACTACGGGAATATGGTTAAAGAGATTGAAGCAGAACACGGGTGTTGCGCCGGGGAATGTGAACAAGATCATTAAGAAGCTGGAGTCGAGCCAGTTGATCAAGAGCATAAAGAGCGTTAAGTCGCCAGCACAGCGGATCTACATGCTCTTCCATCTCGCGCCCGCCGAGGATGTCACTGGAGGTAGTTTCTTCGACTCAGGCGACCTTGACGAGGGACTTGTGGAAGAGCTGGGCAATTTGATCGTTTTCCACGTGCGCAGCCAGAGCTGGGTGGAAGTCAAGCCCTCACGGTCTAGACACGATCGGAATACCTCGCCTGTGGATGTGGACGCGGAGGACGGAGGGAAAGCTGGGACAAAGCGCAAGCGCGATTCGACTACAGGCGACGACGCGGCGGCTCCAAACAAGCGCAGGCAACCCGAGCCTGTCATCACTCAAGTGGCCTTCCCAGCCGGCAGCCGCGGTTATCCAACTGCAGACAGCATACACAGCTTCATCACCAACTCCAACGCGATCCGAGAATCTAAAGCTGCTTCGATCACCATCCGAGAGGTTCAGGAAATCCTCAATGTGCTGGTCTGGGACGAGAAGCTCGAAAAAGTTGGCAATGGCTACCGCACGGTCATGGGCGTCAAGTTCAGGCCTCCTGGGTCCTACGACGCCGACGGTATCGAAGAGATTGTTGGTAATGGGCTTACCGAAGCACCTTGCGGAAGATGCCCCGTCTTCGACCTCTGTGCTCCGGGCGGCCCGATCAACGCGGGGAATTGTGTCTACTTCGAACAGTGGCTCAAGGCATGAGGACTGCCACGGTTGTTTGACGTTCGCAACGTTTCGAAGGTGCAACGTCGGAGTGATAACGTCGGTGCAGCGGTACAAATTTGACAGTTTAGCGAAGGCGTTGGTAAGGAATTTGGATGCGCGAGAAGCATCAATCGTCGTTTATGTATTTTACTCCACTAGCGTGTCATGTTCCCAAGCCTAGCCTGCTGAAGAGAGAGAGTCGGCTCAAATGATACGCAGAATGCTGACTCGTGATGTGGCATTACCAAGAGCGGCAGGCCTGATACCAAACCCCCTTAAGGCGCGCATCTTCAAACCGGCCTTCTTCAAGCTAGGCCAAGCCGCGTCAAGGCCAAGTCCAAGGCCAAGGCCGAGTCAAGCCAATCTCCGTCTTCACAACTGCCAACGTCGCGGGCCAATGAGCAGATCCCATCATCCCCTTAGCGCAACGAACTATTCATGTACATTAAATTGCCAGACTGGAGACCCGGCGAGTACTCTTCTGGCGACGGCGAATCATCCATGATCCTAGCCGTTGTGTGGCGTACTATTCATGCCCGCATCCCGCCCGTTGAGTCTCCGGTCTGGTCGAGGCTTGTCCGTGTAGGTTGTGTTTCTTGTCTTCCAGTCTCGGCCTCGACTGCGACTTAACTCCATCCCACTCTGCTGCAGCTGGCCTACCTAGGTACTCTGCTTCTTTCGTGCCTCGACCATTGGCGCTGTCGCTCTTTCACAGCAGCACTGTCACTCGTTCAAGCAAATCACATTCCTTCAACATACCGTTCAGTCACGAGTCCAGCGTCCGTCAGCCCTACCTTCTAGCCCGCATTCCAGCGCCCGCCTTGGGATACCACCACCTACCAATCGGGGCATACGCGATCAACATCGATCCATTTTACCACTCGAGACTTCACGTCCCGGTGCTATCGACGGATACATAATCACATTGCATCACGTCAGTCTGTGAACAAGACCATCAACACTCCACATCAAAATGGCTGGCGTCCGCGACCCGGCTTTCTGGAAGCGCTTCTCCTACGCCGTCCACCTTGACGAAGAGAAAGGCGAGAAACTCGGCCCGCAGCACGACTCGTACGTTATCGCCCTTCGACCGCCAACATCACTTCCCGTCAAGCTATCGTCGCTGACACACCCGCAGAGATTCATGGCTCGCGCGCCAACAGAGCAAAAAGAAGAACCGGGCGCGCGTCTGCTGGGGCTTCTGGATCGTCTTCCTGCTCTTCGTAGCCGCAGTAGTCGCTGTCATCATCTGGCTGGTCGAGAGCGGCGTGTTGAGTAATATCGGGCACAGCGGCGGCGACAAGGTGGCCGATGCGTCATCCTCGTGATGGCAGTCTATTCTGCTTCCGGGAGAGTGTATCTTGTGGAGCCGGCTCCTGTGCAGGCCGGTTCGAGACTGGACGGGCGCTATGGGGCGATGCTTTTTTTTTGTATAGATTCTACGATACCATGATTTGGCGCAAGCAACGGGCCTTGCATAGCTAGCTTTTGAACTATTTGTCATTTATCTGAACTTCAGTGACAGGTCATTCTCTCTTTGTTCTCATGAGACATGGCATTAGGCAGCAGAATATGGTAGGTGGTAGCACTACTGCTCGTCATCGTCCTCGAAGCACTCAAAGGCGTTAGAAGGACCTATAACACTCGAGATCTGGTCACGATACTGAATCTCAGAGACACTGCACTACCAGCAGTTTTGTATGATCATTGAGGTTAATGGTATTCGTTTTAAACTGGGTTTTGAAGCTCCTAATGTACACGTGATTCCCGTTGTTTCCCAGTGAATCCCTACCGTTACGCCTCGCTTGAAATCTGTTTTGTGTTGGGTATCATTCGCTTCAATGCGATGCGATTCCTGAGACAGTCCTCGCAGCTCACTCCCACGACTCGCTGATTCGATGAGGTGAAGCATGTGCTGGTCTGTCGCGTTTGGCGAGTGTCCATACTTTCCCCTTCCTCCTGAACTCACTCCGGCCGTCCATGGCTTCGATGTCCGGAAGGAACGAGAAGTCGCCTTTACTCGATCTCGGAAAGATCGAGAATGATCTCGTCAGGATTGACGACAACACTGATTGTAGATGTCAATAGTCCGGTGAAGCGGTGTGGTGGATCGTGAAACAATGGAGCTTGAGGAAGGGCAGGATAGTCATGATATGCGAGCCTACTACCTTGGTCTCTCCGGGGTCGGGCTCCTGCTGACGCTGCGCGGGTCCCTGCCACGCTCACGCAGCCACTTCTTCGTCGAAAGCTCCAGCTCTCTCTCCAGCTCGGGAGACGGCTCCTTGCGGTGGATGAAATTGCAGAATCCGCCGCGCACGCATCCTTCGCCGCTATTGAGCCTGCAGCAAGCCTCGCGGAAGTCGGTGACGGGGCTGAGCTCGGCGTAGACCGGTCTTCCTGCATACCATCTGCTGTTCAAGCTCTCGCTCGCGGCCTGGGCGGAGTCCTCGTATTTGAAGCGCGCGTACACGTTTCCGATCAAGTGGTCGTTGTTGTTGTCGCACACCACCACCTCTTCCAACTCGCCGAACTTGCACATCTCGCACCAGAAGTCCTCGTAGAAAGCGTCGAAGTTGTTCTGGAGCTGCGCGGGCGTCATGCGCGACTTGCCATCGTAGGCGGGGTTCTGGTAGAGATTCGGGAGGAGGATGGTCTGGCTGTAGGAAGGCTTGACGTGCTTGCGCGAGCAGCGGTCGCCGTGACGGCACGCGCCGATTTTGTAGTAGAAGGAGCAGTTGACCTTGTCTTGCTCGGTACCGAAGATGGAGGCGAGATAGTTGGCCATGTTGTCGTGGTGAGTTTTGTGAAGGACGCGATGAGTTTTTTCAAATGACAGGACGGATGCGCCTCACGCCGATGTTGTTTGGGTGTGCGGAGGTGAATGTTGGTGTCTTGATCATCATTTAGCGGGCAGTCGCGACGCGGATGTTGGACTTCGAGCCGTCGGCGTCGCGGGAGACTCGGCCCGCGTTTTGTCAGCCTGATTCCTCAGGCTTCCAGAAGCTGCCTAAGGCCTCACTGTCCGGCAACTCAACTCCACTACATGTTCCCATGAAGCTCACATCACGATCGATCGACCCTATCACGAGGGCTCTGAGACCCAGGAATTCCTCTAGCAGATATTGTAGCATTTGTTGTACAGCTCCATGAACTTCTGTGACATAGTCCTCTGTCCGGCCAGCAATATGCCCAGCAAGTGCCCGTCATAGCATACCTGGGTGGCATATCAATTCGCGCCATATTAAGTATCATCGGAGTTCAAATTCACATCTTCTGAATCGCAGCCTGCTGCGGCGACTGCAATATCTATTTAGTGGCGTAGTGAGACCAGAAGCGCATATGGTTTCCCAATAATCTCATCGCCAGACTGTCACTAACCAGTACGGTATTCTTGTTCTAAGCCAAGCCTGCGATATCGCTTTCAGTATGGAGAACAATGGATCATGTTGAGCCTCACCGTTGTTGCGTGAGTAATGCATACCTTCGCAATTGCAATCAATTCGATCGCACGCAGGACTCTGGCGAGCCTGATTGCACAGCGGACAGGTCAGCGAGGAAGCCGTGGCGAAAGCGGGGGAAGGAAGGTCGAACCACTAACTTCAACCCAAGAGAGCAACCGGAGCCACGACCTCCCTTCGGCATACATCATGCGCCCGGAACTACACCCCGAGCCATCCATGCACGCGTTTGGATGCGCCCCGCCTTCTGCACTTACAAACCTCCAACAGGTAAATCGAAGCTCTGCTTCGGCAGCAAAGAAGTACCCCTCCATGCGCCAAAACCGCAGCCACTTTTCGGCAATAAGCGTCATGTCAACATATTTCTGCGGGACCGGGGCTGAATGCGCTCATGTCAAGGCATCATAAAGAGTGGCATGGTCAAGTATACACCTTCCACTCTCCTCATTACTACTTCCTTAGCTAGACATTCTTAAGTTCAATATCCCTGTTTCACAGCGGCTGGTCTCCCTCATCACACATCACTCGGATGCCCACTAAACGCAAAATGGCTGCAGCAGAGGTCCAGAGACCTGTACAGTCCACCAAGTATGGTGAGAACATGACAAACGGCATTCTTAAGAGCGAACACAAGCCAAGTGCGCCGTCTGGTAAAGGCGCGAGTCAAGATGAGATCCAGTTGGTGCTCCAGAACTTCCGTATCCTGATTGCGGATCTTTGCGAGCAGTTCAATATGGGTCACCCAGGATCAGCAATTGGCATGGCAGCGATGGGTGTGGCCCTCTGGAAATACACGATGAAGTACGCGCCTCACCAGCCGAATTGGTTTAATCGAGATCGTTTCGTGCTGTCCAACGGTCACGCCTGTCTTTTCCAGTATTGCAACCACTATCTGTCCGGCTATAAGGCAATGACCTGGGAGCAGCTTCTATCATATCACTCAGAAAGACCGGACTCTCTGTGCCCCGGTCACCCTGAGATCGAGCACGAGGGTATTGAGCTCACCACCGGGCCCCTTGGTCAAGGAATCGCGAACGCTGTTGGATTGGCAATGGCCTCCAAGCACTTAGCGGCGACCTACAACCGCCCTGGCTACGACGTGGTCAACAACCACATCTGGGTCACAGTTGGCGATGCTTGCATGCAAGAGGGTGTTGGATGCGAGGCCTTCTCATATGCTGGTCATCTCAAGTTGACGAACCTTACTGTAAGCACAAGATCATGCTAGGAATAAGAAGAACCCTGCTGACAATTACAGTGTATCTACGACAACAATCAAATCACCTGCGACGGTAGTGTCGATTTGACCAACACTGAGGACGTCAACAAGAAGATGGAGGCATGCGGATGGGAGATCATTGACGTTGAGGACGGCATCAACGATGTAGATGGCATCGTCGCTGCCATGGAGAAGGGTCGCGACCACAGCCGAACAAAGCCGCTGTTCATCAACGTCCGAAGCATTATTGGCGTCGGTAGTGCAAAAGCCGGCCAGGCAGCTTCCCACGGCGCGCCGCTGGGTACCGACAATGTGGCCGATATGAAGAAAGCGTACGGATGGGACCCCTCCAAGAAATACTATATTCCTGAGAAGGTCAAGGAGTTCTACGCAGATATCCCTGCTCGCGGCGATCGTTGGGTGTCGGAGTGGAACGAACTGGTGGAGAAGTACCGACAGGCCCATCCTGAGCTGGGCGCAGAGTTCCAAGCTCGAGTCGAAGGCAGACTTCCTGCCGACTGGAATAAGCTCATTCCTTCCAGCTTCTCGACAGAGAACACGCCCACCAGGAAGAGCAACAACTACGTGATGAAGGATATCGTTGAGCAGATCAACACATTCATGGTTGGCACCGCCGACCTTACCCCTTCGGTCAACCTGACATACAAGAACTACGAGATCTTCAACCCACCCGACCTCAAGCCAATTAGTGAGTAGAGGCTTCCTAATCCCTCTCATTTGAAGGACAAAGCTAACGCAATATCAGGTGGTTCTGTTGGCAGCTACAAAGGCCGTTACATCCACTATGGCATCCGTGAGCACGTCATGGCAGCCATCGCCAACGGCCTCGCAGCTTATAATCCAGGCACCATCATCCCAATCACCTCCTCGTTCTTCATGTTCTACCTCTACGCCGCCCCCGCCGTTCGCATGGGAGCCCTCCAAAAGATCCCTGTTATCCACGTGGCTACTCACGACTCCATTGGCGCCGGCGAGGACGGCCCAACGCACCAACCCGTGGAGCTCGCTGCTCTCTACCGCGCGATGCCGAACATGCACTACATCCGCCCCGCCGACAGCGAAGAGGTTGCCGGCGCGTGGGAGGCCGCGGTGAACTACAAGCAGGGCCCGAGCATGATCTCCGTCAGCCGGCACGCGCTGCCGCAGACGGGCGTGACGAAGCGCGAGGGTGTGAAGAAGGGCGCGTACGTCGTTAAGGAGGAGAAGGACGCTGCCGTCACGCTGATCTCCGTCGGTGCCGAGCTGCACTTCGCTGTCAAGGTTGCCGAGGCTCTGCCCATGAAGGCCCGCGTCGTCAGCTTCCCCTCGCACGCCCTGTTCCAGATGCAGAGCAAGCAATACCAGCGCGAAGTCTTGCGTCGCAACGAGAACATTCCCGCCGTTGTCATCGAGCCGTACGTCAGCTTGGGCTGGGAGCGCTACGCAGATGCGGGCTTGAACATGCGCAGCTTCGGCCACAGCTTGCCGGGCAAGTACATCTACGACTACTTTGGTTTCAACGTCGAGGGTATGACGAAGAAGGTCGAGGCGTTCGTGCGCGATTGGCAGGAGGGTGCTATTGGTCGGGGCGAGTTTGCGGACTTGTTGGAGCCGCCTGTTCATTAACGCATTGTGTCTTTTTTTGCTGAATTGATACATAACTTGTATAAATCGCAGGAATTGCGGGTTGGTTAAAGCATATTACCTCCCCTCATCACAACGGTCTGTTCAATCCAAACAATCTCAGCGAGCAACGGTGCAACGCGACGCCGCAGGCCTCTCAGCGTCGTCATTTCACGCTCTGCGACTATTGTAGTACCTACTGTGCTAGTATCAGCCCCATCAGTGACAGAAAGGATGGTTGTAGTGCCGTATTGT
Organism: Septoriella neoarundinis; assembly: GCA_022813125.1. Taxonomy (NCBI): domain Eukaryota; kingdom Fungi; phylum Ascomycota; class Dothideomycetes; order Pleosporales; family Phaeosphaeriaceae; genus Septoriella; species Septoriella neoarundinis. Next base: position 213,677 of record JAKLND010000004.1, read on the forward strand.
GCCGGCCACAACCCTATCAGCGCTGTCGTCGACAACCCTAATTTACCCCAACCCTAACCCTCACAACACTATGTGTAAGGTGGATAGACTCAATTTCCGACCCCCGTGCTTGTCATTTGTAGGATGCGACATCTCATAGCTGCAAAAGTAGACCGGGATGACATTTCTTAGACTTCAGAGAAGAGTCACATCTCTCGGCGGTGAAGCAGTCGGCGAGGTGACTGCCGAGCACGATGATACCAGCGGCAACGATCCTTCTGACGTTCCGGCCACCGACAACCACCACGCCGAAGACAGCCTTGGACGGTGATAGCACGACAATCATGCGTCAAGAGCCTCATGATGCCCTCGATATTTCCAGATCGCGAGCAGCTGATCTCAATGGACCGCCGTGCTTCTCGCGCTGATTGTCCGTCTCTTGTCTGCCATTCCCCATCATCTCATGGAAGCCATGTCATTTGCACTAAAGTCTTTCACACACTCGAAAGACTGGTCTTCCGGCATCTGCGCCGCAAGCCCGCTTCCCTCGAAGGGCAGGAAGTCCGTCCAGTTCTGGGAGCTGATGTGACATGCACCAATATCGTTCTGGCGGATGGGATCACGATAGTGCATCTACACTGGTGATAGGCTGCTCGTTGGGATCACCGCCAAGTGACGGGTCGTACAGTTCAGATCTAATAGCTATAACGACTCACGCAATCCAGAACCACACCCTCTCGAGCCAGTTCTTCGGCACAACCTCCGGCCACTCCTCGGCGTCGAGCGCGGCCTTGCCGGTCCAGATGTCGGCTTCAGCGGGCTTGACGAACTTAGTACGCTTGAAGAGCTTCCAGAAAACGAAGAGGCCGAGGTAGACGGGGACGACGATGTACCTATATCAGGAAGTCAGTGACGGCTCGCGGCATTGGTGGGGCTAGAAGTTGACTTACGCCGTAACGAAGTCCTCAATGGCCCAGTTCGACTCGCCGGTGATGGCATCGTGGGTGAAGACTTTCCAGCCGTTGAAGACGACGATAATGACGAAGAAGGCGAGCGCGAAGTAGGCGTTCCATGGCTGGAACCTGGATGCCCAGGGCTTATCTTTGTCGGTCACGCCCTGCGCCTTGCAGGCCTTGCGGAATTGGAGGAAAGCAATGAGAATGCTGATCCAAGTGAACAGTGAGGTGATGGTGGTAAGCTGTCAGCTTGTCAGCTGAATATCACATCAATTGCCTTGACCTGCATTACTCACCGTCTGGAACCAGTTGAAGACATTGTTGGAACCCTCAGAAACGGTCTAAGAGAGTCAAGTCAGCCGTTGAAGTCTCTGCCAGTCTCATGAAAATATTGAGCCTACCATGTAAGTTAAAAGACCAACAGATGCGGTCGCGAGGACGCAGTACACAGGCACGCCCTTCTTCGTGCAAGTAAGCAAGAAGCGAGGCGCCTGGCCGTTCTGAGCCAAAGCAAAGAGGTAACGAGAACCGCTGAAAAGGAAAGCATTTCCAGAAGAAGAGGCCGAGGTAAGAATGACGGCATTGATGATGTGTGGCAGGACTGGAATACCGGCGCGGACGATGGCAATGACCCATGGAGAGGATGCAGCGCCGGCACCACCGTTGAGCAGACGGTCGTCATCAGCGGGAACGATGACACCGATTGCGAGAGATCCTAGTACGTAGAAGAACATGATACGCCAGAAGACACGGCGGCAGGCCTTTGGAATGTTGCGACGAGGATTTTCAGCCTCTCCAGCAGCCACAGCGACCATTTCCACACCACCGTACGAAAAGGCCGCGTTGACGAGGGTGGAGAAAAGACCAGCGAAGCGGCCAACATCACCAACGCCGACGTATTGCTTCATTGCGGCCCATGGAGCTGTCCAGTACCGGAATCCTAGTCTTCCCTGATCTGGTGAGCCGCCAAGATCGATGATGAAGGCCAGTAGCAGCAAGCCAACAATTGTGATGATCTTGATTGAGGCAAAAATGAACTCGGCCTCACCGTAGATTGACACAGCGAAGATGTTAAGGCAGATGATCAGCGCCAGAATCAAGGTGATCCACGCGGCCTGGTTGATCTCATCGTTCCAGAAGCCAATGACGATCGCAGCGGCGGAGATTTCGGCACAAAGAGTAAGGGAGCTGGACAGCCAGTTGTTCCATCCGACGGCAAAACCCATAGCGGGATCGACGTAGCGAGCGCAGTACTGAGGGACGGCGCCAGGAAGAGGAAGCCATGTTGCCATCTCACCCAGGCATTGCATCATACCGAAGATGGCGAGACCAGTGAACGAGTAACCAAGAAGAACAGAAAGAGGGCCAGCCTTGACGAAAGCACTGCCAATGCCCTAGACAACCAGGGTCAGCACCATTTCCGTATCAAATGGAGACATCAGGTTGCTCTACTCCTTACCAAGAACAGACCAGTGCCAATGGTTCCACCGAGAGCAATAAACTGAATGTGACGCGATTTGAGTCCACGAGCGACGTATCCGTACTCTGAGGCATCGTCAGTGTTCGCCTGTCACATGAGTTGCGGTGGATACTGACTCTCAGCAGTTTCAGCATCACCATACAGAGCGGCCGCTTCACCTACGGCGACAGAGCCTCTGCGAAACTCAGCAGTACCGTTCTCATGGTCGGAGCCGGGAACGTTCTTATTGTCGACGATGTACTGGCGCTTCTCCTCGTCGAAATCTGCCATCATGAGGGGTCGTGGGGAGGTGTTGAATAGGATCCAGCAGTTGCTGACCAAGTGAGTGAGTTTGGCGGCGTCGACAATCGAGCTCGCACAGTGGTAACCCAGTGGAGGAGACAGCTGCAGGGAATGGTGCCTTGCGTGTCCCGATCACAAGGACGCTGTGTGCGATGTCAGGCAAATGGTGTCGGCTCTTGAGGGAAGCGTGCGAGCGACGGGAAGGCGCGCTGCTTTTTAAAGCAGTGCTGTTGCGACATTCGCGCCTTCCCTGCGATTAGGCTCGCACGAATGCAATGGCAATCTGCTGCTAGGTGCCGCTGTGACCCTACCTGATCCCACACCACGCCACACTAAGCAGGACCTCGATCATCAAAGGCCTACCGGCGCCGAAGCGCGCAGATAAACGCCACAGAGACTAGGGGGTCTGGCCACGACAGGAACGAGCATGTCGTCGCGAGACGCCGCAGGTGACATGCGACCACGACAATGGCAACGCACTCAAAGTCGGCGCTAGGCCGCAGAAACCAGCTCGCCATCTACGCTTGGGCAAAAGAAGCCTCGTGTTGGAGGGACCGATACGCGATAAGCATGGCGAGGACGGCTCCGCACGTAACGGCGCCGGCCACGGCAGAGATGCGGCAGAGATGAGGTTAGTCCTCCACGGCGATGCCCGCTCCCTACCCCAACGCTAGCGGAGTCGTGTCGAGACCGTCGAGGTTTGCCCCAGGCCCATACCATCCACGCCCACACGATCGAGCGTGCCGTGGGCCACCGAGACACGGCGGATATCTCCGGCCTGTGAGGCACACAAGGAACGCTCACAGGCGCGCGACCCTTTGTCGGCACATCCAACGCACATGCCGTGTGACACGCGACACGCACTCTGCCTGACAACGACGATAACTAGCGAGAACACAGCAGCCGGGCGCCGCCGGCGCAAGGCCTCAAAGAAGCAAGATTCCAGAAGCGCCGAGGGCTGGGCTGCAGAGATAAGACGAGCGGCAGGGGCCCTGGTGGCTGCTTGTCTGCCACACTTGATTTGCTTGATCCGAAGCTTGGCGCTCTCGCTACCGCGCCTGGCCACGTCTCTCTCTGCGCCGCAAGGTAGCACGTCAATCTGCCTGTCGGTAAGGTGGGTAGAGATGATTTCTTACAATGTGGCCTGACGAAAGAAGCCGGTCGGACGCTGATGCCTTCTATCGTGGACGCGATACGCCCAGACATTTCGCCTGGCCCATATTTGCTCATCAAATAATGTACAAATGGTCGACCTGCTGTAGTGTTCGCGCCCCAGCGACCGGATACTCTCGACGCCACCCGGAGAGGTCCCTATCCGGCGGACGTTCATTTTGCGCGTGTGAAGATAACCCGTGTTTCCGGAACAGATAGGCGGACAGACCGCGGTTCTCCCGACGGACAATCTCCAGCGTACAGTATCTATCTAATACATGCAACAGCAACCCTAATCCTAGACGCCATGCTGAAATGCTCAAAGTCCTGATTTTTGCCTCCAATCCCCGGCCATGCAACCCCCTATTGTCCTAGCAACGCGCGCCTTCAACTCAATTGACCAATACTCGTCAAAACCCTCACGACCGCCGCCTGCAACCCGTCATCGTGCCCGCCCACCGCCGTCTTCACATTCTGCAGCGCCAATTCGCGCTCCGTCCCAGGGAAGATCCTATCCCTCAGACTACGCTCGTGCTTCGTCAAGCTCTCGACGTCGTCCCTGAGCGCCTGCACGTTCATCTGCAAGTCCTGCACATCGGCGCCGGTGATCCCCTCCGCGGCGCCGATGGCCTTCGCAGCGCGGAGGATGAGCGAGATGAGGATCAGGCTGCGGGCTTCAGAGACGGTGCCCAGCGTCACGGCGCCCGCGCGCGGGTTGCGAGCGGAGGGCTTCGCGTTCATGAGCGATCGTTCGGCGCGCTCGAGCTGCGCAGGGAACGAATTGAGGAAGGCCGAGACCTCCGCTGCGATGGCGGGGCCGATCGCGTCGAGGAGGTTGAGGCACAGGGGTAGGAAGCCGTCGGACCAAATGGCGAACATGCGGTAGGGCTCGTCGAACGGGCCCTTCCCGCCATCCTTGCGGAAGTAGTTGCTCAGGTTGGCGCTGCTGAGCTGGGTCAGGACGCCGGTATCTGCCATGCGCTCGGCGATTTGGGGCACGGAGGAGAGGGTCACGAGGAAGTTGGCGGCGATGGAGCCGTAGATTGGGTCGTGATTTGTGTGCTCGGCTAGTTGGTCGGACCATGAGAAGAGGCTGAGGCCGCCACGGATGATGTTGGAGTTGTCGACCATGTTGGCGATTTGGGAGTGAATTTGGTGCACTCCGCGTACGGAGAGAATGGCTCGCAGCAAGGCTGAGAGCAGCTGGAAGTCGCTGGGCTCCGCCAATTCCATGCTTGTGTGAAGGTTTCCGCAGAGAGCGCGGAAGCCTGACGCGATCGTCTGTCCGACGATCTCGAGGAGTATCGTTCCGGTTGACGGCTGCAATATCACCTTCGTGCCCGTGTTGATACCAGGGGCCACTGGCCTCGGATCCAGATATGTGTGGGGCTGCAGAGACAGGTACAGTATCTGGAGAAGCGTGGTGTAGTACTTCAGGTCCTGTGGCACTTGCGCGACGTCGTAGTTCACCGGGCTCGTCTTCACCAGATGCCAAGCGACGGGCAGCAGATCCCTCACCTGGTCGATTCCAGACTTGACAGCGACCAGCCGTGATATCAAAACGAAAGCAAGATCTGCCCGTGTTTGAAGCAATTCAGGGGCGTATGGCATGTCCAGGTTCATGTTGCTGTTAGCATCGAGCGCGTTCTGTGCCGTGGTCGCAAGGACTTGCTGTATTGCCGGATCCTCATCCGTGCACTCCGACAGTGTGGTCGCCAATTTCTTCCAAGAAGTGAGCAGGCGGGTTTGCGCCTCCACCAAGCTCAAATTGATGTTCGCACGACAAAACTCTTCCCTGAGACCTTGCTTACCAGACCAGTGGACGTCAAAGCCCAACATTTCGTTTGCCAATTGAACGTCATAGAAGTAGTTGTCGCCCAGGGGTGCTGGATTGGCTAGGGTACGCTTGAAATCAGCCGGCACACAAGGCAGGTTTCTCGGCATGTTCTTCGCAAAGTTGGCGTGCAGTGAGTTGTTGTAACCGTCCACCTTCACCGCTTCCTCACTGACGAAGTTCAAGCTTGACACAATAGACTTGAGCTGAGACTTGTCGCCGATCTCGAGACTAGCGTGAAGATTGACTGCCACGATATCACAGATGAGTGCTGCCATCTGAATCTCAGGTATGGCACTCGTGACCTCCGTGACGTTGCCAGACCTCGACAAAGGTTTCAGCTCGTTCAACCAGGCGAGCGCGTTTTTCAAAAAGTCTGACTTCGTACGAACTTCGTTCGTCGCCCAAATCCAGACCTGCTGTGCTTTGGCAACAAATTGCAACATTGCAATGGCGCGTCTGGGCTTCAGGCTACGCATATCCGCGAGCTGCTCAAGTGCGTAGCCCAGAAGCGTCCTGCGAGCTGCTTTCTTGTCTTCGGACTTGTATCTGTCTTTAGGGAGTGCTCCTGTAAGAAGATATACTGAGAAATATTGTTGATTGCTTTCCAACACGGCGGTCAGGAAACGCCAGATCGTGCATTCGTCGTTCTGATTCTTCAAAGGTTGGTCAAGTTGAGACAGCAGAGCGAGGAAGTCCTTAGACTGGTCATAGCTGAGTTGACCCAGAATCGAAGGAAGCTCGGTATTGTCGGCCGGCGATGTCACGAGAATCTCAGCGAACAGCTCGGCAATCGGCGCTCTGTAGGCTTGATTGGCGGCAAACAACTCAGCGAACAGGGAAGCCAGCTTGACCAGCTGCATCGGAAGCGATCCTGCAGTTCCATTCCGGAGCCGAAGTGTCCGGACAACTGTGATCAGATACCTGCACACTGAGAGAGTCTGGTCTTTGATCATGATTTGCTGAGACGGAACCAGAGACGTTTCGTTGACGTGAGTGCCTTGCGATAAGACAGCGGCTAAAGGCGCAAGCACAAAATCGGAGATGGTCTGAGTAGTCGCGGCAACAGACAATACTTCTGTCACATTCCTCCCGTCAGCTGTTTCCAAACCTATACCATACGCGGTGGTAAGTAAGCGGTTGAATGAATCGCAAAGCTTCGTAACCACGGTAGCTTTCTCCTCAAGGATGCCGAATCCCCAATCGTTCAGATTTAGAAGGGCGTCTTGAGCAACTCGTGTGTATGCTGTGAGAACGAGGGATATCGTCCGTTCAGGTGTCTGCTCCGGAGTCTCCATCGGCGAGTCAAACCGACGCCTGGGCTGCGCTCCTTCGGCCTTAGGTTTGCGCTGGATGACGTTGAAGCTTGCATCTTCAAGTAGAGTCTCGTAAAGCCTGATGCAGGATTTCAAGAAACCGTAATTGCCAGAACGGACCTCCACGCCAGAAACCACAGCAACGAGCGCGCTGACTCCGCCGTTCATTCCAAGCAGGCTGCTTCTAGAAAGCCATGACCAGGTACGTTCGGGGTTGCGCTTCACGAGAGCGTCAAAAAAGTCAGTGCAAGCCACGAGAAGCGCGAGCGAGCCGTCCTGCGCGTTCTGGTCAACGAAGGCCAGCAGTTCGAGCTCCGCCATCTCGGCCAAAACAGAAATGATGTCTCTCTCTTCTCCGAGCGAGGAGCTGAATCGAGCGAGGGTATCGTCGCACTCTTCTCTGTCGGCAGAGCCTTTGACCAAAGTGGCCATGAGAGCCACGATCTCTGAAGCGCCATGCCTGTCGATGTCCTCAGTTGACGCGGGGACAACAAGCTCAGAGTTCGGAAGCAATGTCGACAGCAAGACGCCGAGGTATGCAAGACCAGAGTGCCTGTAAGATAGCATGAGGACGAAGGGTCTGGTGTCTTTCACAATTGTGCCCGTAGTTCCTCTCGGTATCTTCGTGGGGTCGCGGCCATCCGCAAGTACCATCGCGCGTGAAGTCTCTTGGCTCTGATAGAAACTCAGCGATGGTCTGGGTTCAAAAATGGCAAGGTCCTTGTCAAGATGCATGCTGTTCGTGCCCTCGTTTTCATCATCGAGATCGTACGAACCGAATTTCTCGTGCACGAGGACGGTGAAGCTCTTCATATGGTCCATCATATGAACGACCTTTGCCGTATCCTCAGAGCGTGCGGAGGCCAGACATGTGATGATCCGCAACAGAGGCGAAAGCTCGTAGGGGTAGCGCGCAAGGGCTTGATCCAGGATGTACGGTCTGAAGCGTTGGCCGTCGGAGATAGCGCGCTCAAAAAGTGCACTCGACACATCCGACGAGCCACTTGTAGGTGTGTCTGGCGCGAAAAGGGCTAGCATGGCCTCTAAAACTTCCTCGTCGTACTCCACCATAGGCAAGCTCGCCCTTACAAGTTCGAAAAGAACTGAACGACCGATGACAGCGGTCGACATATCAGAAGTTGCGGAAAACGCAGCTGCAACGCTGTTGCTGAGGTTGGCAATTATGCTGTAAACTTGCATGAAGTGCGTTGCAACGCTTGCGAAGAACTGTGCAGGATCGTCTCGATGCTCGCCAAATTCAATGTCCTGGAGCGAATCCCACGTCTTCTCCAGGGCCGTGTGGGCCCCACTGGACGGACGTATAGACGATGTACGTCTCGTCAATTCGCGATCGCTGCCTTCTTCGTCGTGTTGCGCCTGATCGGCCGTCACAAGGTCGCGGATCATCATGGTAATCACGCTCCATGCGTAGATGGCAGGACCCGCAACCTTGTTCGCGCAATCCGCTGCCTGGAATAGAATGAGGTTAATCTCCTTGACGCATGCGTCATCTGCAATAAACGGAGCGGGACCAAGGTCAGGGTAGCTTGGGCCATTGTTCTTTTGAACCGCCCTTCTGTCCTCGATAGCCTTTGTCGTTTCGGGCAATTTCAAGATTGCTACGCTCGTGATCGAAACCAGGCATTGGAGAATGGGGATGTAGACGCCTTGCGAATCGCTCATGGGAGACAAGTCGCCGAAAAATCCTATGGATCGCATGAGCTTAAACCACTCGAGCGCATCAGTAGGTGTGACGGCATGGCTGAGCGCGAAAGCCTGCGCCAAAGTGACCCGCATTGTATTAACAAGGTCTTGAATGACTGAATCATAGTAGGCAATGGTGAGCTCCGGGCGCTCTTTGAACGCATTCGGCCAATGAGCGGGACCTTCAAGGGTCTTAGCGATACGACTGATTGCTGTAATGCAGTCCGACAACTTGAATTCCTCGCCACCATCTTTTTCGTAAACATAGCGAGCCTGTACCATTGTCCAAGCTTGATCGCCATCAGGGGGAGAGGCGGTAGACATTACCGCCAGCTCAGTACCATCTTCAACTGCGCTCGCAGCCAGCGAAATCAGAATTGCGCTACACGCAGTGGCAGCGCTTCGCTCTTCCAGACAGATCTGAAGCAGCCTTTTCCGTCGGAGTTCCGTATTCGAGAAGTCAGGGCCTGACTTTGTCTCAGCATCGACCGGAGCTCCTGACGTCGCCTTGCTCTTGCCGAAGTATGACTGTGTGAGAGCCAGATCCCGGTTTTCACTCTGGACTTTACCAAGCAACAGATCCGCTGGCCTTTGTTGCCATTCCACGATAGCACACCTCAATGCTGAAAGCTCATCGATCCCAAGCTCTTTTGAAACCCACAGAGCATCGTCCTTAAACTGTTGTAGATCGTAGTCGTTGTTCGTCGGCTGCGACACATTGATCGGCGCAGTCTTGTTGTCGAATTGTGATCTGGATTGGGCGGATGCTTGCTGAAAGGGCGCAAAAGGCCTGGCCAGTATGCTTCGAGTCTCCTCGTCCGAGACGAAGCTCTCCAGAGTGCTGTTCGCATCGGCATTTCGCAAGTCGCTGAGAGATGTGTACACTGATTTCCAGGGGATAAGAGCCTCCGCGCCAGACAAGCACTTGTCTAGCGCAGGGAAGTATGTGGCCTCCGGCTTTGCAGCCATATTGCTGCTGGGCTTCGGTGGGTGTATCAAAAAGTTCAGTTCAATGTTGCTCAAGTCGATCGTTCGGCGGAGCTAGTCGAAGGGTCGAATCGCATTAAGAGAAAAGTCGTGAGGCGCAGAAGAATTCAAGAGCTCCATTCATGCTGAGCGATGAGGTTGGCGCGCGACATGATCCTCCACCTATATTCACAGCGCTGGCGGTGTTTCGGTCGCGCATCGACGCGCTTCAAAGCTCATGGCTGGAGAGGGAGCGCGCACGCTCGGACCAGGCGGCGGAAGCGTTCCTGCTTGGCCGACATCCAATGCTTCGCGACTTCACGGTAGCAGTGCGGACAGCACCTTGCCGGTATCTCACACACAGCACAAGATGACAGTCACCGAAACCCTCAAAGATGCAGTCGGCCTCGGCCATGACGGTCCCAGCACCCGTACGTACCTACCCCACCCGTAGCCTTTGCGAAGACGCCGAGCGCATCCACGGACGACTTCTCTCACACCTCGGCGGCGAGGTCGAGGCTATACTCGGGTCATGTACTGATATGTTTGCAGCTGCGACAAGGCAGGAGATGTCCGACGCCAAGCTGCCTCTTGCATACCGCGACTCCTGCGCCCACCTCCTCATTCCTCTGAACAAATGCCGCCCCGCGAACTGGTACCTGCCCTGGAAGTGCGAGGTACGACGATCCTCAGCATCCGACGGCGTTGTCACGTCTGTGACATTGGAATCTCAACTAACCGTGTGCAGGATGAGAGGCATTCGTACGAGAAGTGCCAATACGAGGAGTTCAAGCTGAGAGTGAAGAAGATGGAGGAGCTGAAGGCACAGAACGGCGGCCAGAGGAGTAACTAAGGAGGAGGTGATTGAGGCCATACCCGAGAGAGGCAAAGCCAGAAACTACAGAATTTCATGATGTGGCTGTTGTACATACTACCAAGAAGGGCCCGGGAAATGATTATACCATGTTTGTGCTACCTTCCTCTCAGCATCAAATGCTCTCGGGCGGCCGTCTTGGGCCCGGGACGCAGATAACTCAGTCGCTCTCGAATCGCTTAGCCGGCCCGCTAGAATCATCAGTATCGTCTTCGTCACGCTTACGCTTCTCGACCGACGGGGTTGAATTGCTCTCGCCAGATCCTCCAGCTTCAAATCCGAGCAGATCCTCACCGATTCTCGTGGCAAGTTGAGTCTGGCCATCTCCAAGCGTTCCCGGCTCCAAAATCCCAGCATCAGCTGCGACCCCCGACGCCGAACCACTATCACCGGGGGCAGCCCACTGAGAGGCGTCAAAACCGGGGATTGTGAAATCTTCGGCGCGAAGCTCAGATCTCGCTTCGTCCTGGTCGAAATCGAAGTTCTGTTGTTCCTGAGCGATTTCTCCCGCGTCAAAATTGAGGTTTTGGCTGGCGTAGTCTTGCAGTCCAGCCAAGAGATCGCCCAAGGCAGGCTGCGGCGCAGCGGCATCATCAGTTTCGGTGGCGGGTTCGACGGTTTGATCCTCTTCTGGGAGGTTGACCTGGTGATTATGCTTCTCGGACGGCTGCTCTGTCGAGTCGCTGGTCTTGAACAATTTGCCTCTGCCTTGGAAAGTACGCCTGACGCTCTGAGGAGCCTCGTCCCTCCCCTCCGGCAGCAATCCTCTCGCGGAGTACATCGGTGGCATATACTCGAACTTGCGCTGCTCGAACGGGATGGCATCTTCTTCCATCGAGATGCGGCTCTTGTAGCTCTCGTTGATCCTGCCGTCGGGCATGGTAGCTTCTTCCCTCTCGCGCTCTCTGGCCCGGATGCGCTCGTTGTGCGCCTTGATGCGATCGTCCCAGTTGACGCCGGTCTTCTCCTGGAAAGCCTTGCGGAAGAGGCGGAAGGCCGTCTCCAGGTTGGTCTGCGGGGGCTCGAGGACGTTGTTCCGCGGCTGCTTGCCTGTGCCGGCGAAGTGGAAGTTGCAAGCGTAGTGCTTGTTCTGGTCGTCGTTAGACTCGAAGATCTGGCGTTGTCACGTCAGTGCTATGCTTAAGCGCAAGGTATTGACGGCCACAGGGTGGCTCACCGTCAGGATGACACGCTCGTTGGTGTTGCAGAAGATGTTCACCTTCGCGAGGACGACATCGTATTCGAACCCAGTCGAGTCCTTATAGACATGGTGAGATTCTGTCGATATTCGTCAGCTCCGCTCTGCCCTTGCCCGTCAAACAGCGCCCGCACTCACCAGTAAACTCCAGCCCCCTACCCATCTTCGCCGTCTTCCGCATCGCAGCCGCATGCTCCTTACGCTTCTGCTCCTGCACCTTCTTCTCCGCCTCCCTCCGAACAGCCTCCGCCTCCTCCACCTCCCTCCTCACCCTCTCCTCGCCCGCAATCCTCGCCTCGAGAGCCCTCCGCGCGCGCTCGTCGACAAACTGCTCCGTAGACTCCTGGAACACTTCTCCCATCATAGACTTATACCCCCTCGCCTCCTCTCCGCCCTCGCCCTCGCCCTTCTTCTTCTTCCCGCTCCCCTCCGCCTTCCCAGCGGCCCTCTCCCACAAAAACTCCTTGACGGGGAACTTCTTCTGCGTCTGCAAGCAGTTCTCCAGCCACTCCGGCATGACGACGAACACCTTCTCGCCGCGGCCGCAGGCCTCGAGCGCCCTCTCGACGGCCCGCACGCGGTTCTTCCAGGCCTTCTCATCGACGACGAGGTGCGTTGTGCTCTCGTCCAGGTCCTTCTGCAGCACGGCGCCGGCGTTGTGCACCCAGACGGCGATGCGGTCGCGCGTCCAGGAAGGTTTGGAGGCCCAGGATTGGATGGGGAAGAGGATGTGGATGTGAGTTTTGGCGAGGGGCTTCATGGTTGCTGTTGTGTCTGTGTGGCGTGGGTGGGTGTTGCGGATGGGGTGGGAGTGGGGAGAGAGGAATGTGGTGGGGAAGGGGGTTTATATAGGCGGCGGGGCCTGAGGGTGCATGTGATGGCGTGCTGGCCGGTGGCATGTGAGATGGAGGTAAATGAGCTTCAGTTGCGCGAGTGAAGCGTATCCACGTCGCTGAGTGAGCTTGTCGCCAGCATGCACGTGACTCGAGCAAGCACGTGTGAACGCTGGGAAAAGCACATGTGAATGCTGGGCAAAGCATCATTGACTAGTAGGTTCTCACCGGGAGGTCACCTTTGGTAAGTCTACGAGGGATGGTGATACGGTGACATATTCATTTATGTTGGGGATGGCTTCTATGATCTGGACTAAGAAGCCTCTGCCTGATCGAAATTCGACCTTGAGGTGCTACCATCTCCCACAAGAATTGAGAATGTGATGTTCACCAGAGAGAGAGCAGTCGTACTACCTCTAGTTTCTGAGACCTTGCCAGCTTCTACCGCGCTGTGCCGTTCAATCTCCTGATATGCTCCGTGTCGCATCTGCGACCTCAATTGCTGTCGGTGTACGGCGGCAGCGGTGCCGTGTATGCCTCTTATGTAGAGCCCGTCGGGCTCTGATGCTTGTATGCGGCAGGGTTGCTACCATGCGAGTCAAGCTGCAGAGATGTTGCAGCCATTATGCTTTGTATATTCGATGCTGTATGCATGCGAAAGAGTGGTTTACATCATCAAATTTCGTCAGACCTATCATCCACCAAAGCCATGCTGCCCATGGCTGTGGCTGGGCCGATCTAGCTCAGACAGCAAAAAGTCGCTGTAAGCGACCGGGTCTGTGGTGTCGGGCATATCAAAGTTGTGATCGAAGCCGTTCATCGGATGTTGCTGAGGAGGCGAAGACATCATGTGCATGTCTATCGTCTGTTGTTGCGGATGCTGTGGCGGGAAACCAAATTCAACCGACTGCTGATGCGCGATACCATGTCCGTGGCCATTTGTTGGAAACTGAGCCATGGGAGCTTGTGGTTGCATGATGGGCGGAGGCTGAGGTCCTTGCCTTGCATGTTTCCGCCCACAACACTGGGCCCAGCTCGTTGTGCCGAAATTCTGCATGACTGGTGGGCAGTTACGGCAGGTACAGCCGTTCAGACCGCACTTCTGGCAGATGGCGCCTGGGTATTGGTATGCCTGGTATTCTTGTGTCCAGCGTTCGAAGTTGAACGCTGGCTGTACATATGGTTGCTCGAAAGGTGGTTGGGTGATGGCGGGCTCAAAAGGGTTGACGTGTGTATTCTGCATAAAAGGATCTCCAAGAGAGAAATCTTGCGGGCCTTCAAGCGGTACTTCGGACGACTGGCAGCAAGAGTTCTCCTCCATCTCCATTTCGGGCTCTTGATAGTGTGGTAATTGGGTGGCGGGTCCACCACCACAGCAAGAGGATCCCTCCGGTTGTTGGTATGAAGTCGGTGTGCCGTAGTCCGTAGGCGCTGCTGACGTCGTGGCGCTCCAATTGACGGCATCTGGTGCCGCACTATAGTCCCTGGGCGGGGCAGGCGCATTGCTGTTCCAAGATAGAGCATCGTGATGAGGGCTTTCCGCAGGCCCCATTGGTCCTCCAATTCCCATGTATCCGAACCGAGCAGTGACACCAGACGACTTCGGCGACATCATGTCGCTGTACGGTGTAGGAGGGAACGACATCTGCTGCTGTGGTTGCGGCTGCTGAGGTTGAGAGCCAGGTGTACCGCAACAGCTAGACACTCCTTGCGGCATGCTCTCGGGGAAATAGGCCGGTGTGCTGGGCATAGTCATGGGCGTCGGTGCGGTCTGCCCGCCCTCCAGCGCTTCTCGCGAAGGGAAGAAGTTGATAGTCGGCTTTTGCAACTGGAACAGCGAGTCCCAATGCTCCGGCTCGAGCAAGCAGCAGAACCTGCCCTGCTCATCGCAACGACACTCGCTCGAGCGCTTCTCGCCCTTCTTCGATTTGTGCGGGCACTTGGGGATGGCCGTCACACATTTGCACCCGCCAGTCGCGCCGTAGCGGCACGTGCACGAATTCGACGGTCGACCAGGCCGCTTCACGGTCCAGAAGATTTTCTGACGGCAGACCGGGATTCCGCAGGAGGTCGTGCGATGGCCGCGGATACATGACATGCAGGCGATTTTGCAGACCTGGTTTGTGCGGGCGTCGACGACCTCAATGGTCTTGAAGGGCTTGTCCTGGTCCATGGCGCCGGAGTGGTGCTGAGGTGTGCTTGCAGTGCCGAGCCGTGTGTAGCCTGCTCTTCATCAGCCATCGTGCTCCCACGCGGGCCGGTGATCGGAAAGGTCGAAGGTAAGGCAGGACAAGGCGCAAATCACATGACAAGGGACGAGGTGGCGAGCGGCGTCCGGTGAGCAGCACGCGACTGCGAGAGTGAAAACGTGGGAAGTGAAGGTTTGGCAACAGGCAGAGGGCGAGGGAGACGGCATGACGTATCGCGAGAAAGACGCACCTTTGCCTGTGTTCGCTTCCGGAGTCAGCTCTTGCCAGTGAGCAAGTTTCCATGCACCAAGCCGCTCGGGCCAAGCAGGGCGGAGAGGGCGGCGGGCGGCGGGCGGCGGGGCGCAATGGCGGCGGCGGTGGCAGAGGGTGGGAGGGAGGGCGCGCGCGAAGGCATCCGGTGCACTCGCGTCACCGAGGTCGATGGAGGGCAGAGGGGCGGAGGGGCAGAGGGAGCAGGTGGCCGCCCTCGACCGGCCGAATGGTGTGAAGTTGTAGTCAGCACCGCGACGCCAGCAGCCTCAGGGCCGGGTGGAGCCCTGCATGCGAGCTAGACATTCTCCCGCACGCCAGGCCAGAACCTTGTTTCGCGAGCAGATCAGGCGTTTTTGATAACACCCGCCCATCAATTGCACTGATCTGGCCGCCTCCCTGAGACGCCGGCGAACCCCTCCTGTCCCTGGCCCGCCTTGGTACTGTACCGCCGTGCTACGTTACCCCTCATACCTCGGCTTGCAGAGATAGCCACGCACGTGGGCGGCAGCACGCTCGCAAACCCCTTTCCGCCGCAGGGTTCCGTTCGTACCGAGCGCCTGGACTCCGCCGAAAATAATCATGTCGGACACGCACAGCGACGACGAGGGCGAGCTGGGCATCTTCGCCGAGCCCGCCGCCTACTACCAGCCCGAGAAGCAGCCAACCTTCGCCAAACATGAGATGCAGGATGGCAAGGAGCTGAGGCTGCGCATGGTCGGGCACAATCCGTTGTGGGTGAGTGTTTCGACCGTCTGAATTCTCCGTTTATTGGCTGGCTGTGCGCCATCAAGGTGTCTATAGTGTGACTCGTCTAACTTGCTCTTATGTCCCAACAGGGCCATCTGCTATGGAACGCCGGTCGTACCCTTGCGACCTATCTTGAAGACAACGCAAGCTCTCTCATTCGTGGCAAAACAATCCTTGAGCTTGGCGCGGGCGCTGGTCTCCCCAGTCTGGTCAGCGCCATACGTGGAGCGAGCCATGTCGTCGTTACAGACTATCCCGATGCCGAACTCGTCGAGAATCTTCAGTGGAACGTCGATCATTGCGAGCTCCTTCCTCAGCAACGTAACATAGAGGCCAAAGGCTATCTGTGGGGTGCAGAGACCGAGAAATTGACATTGGGCCTGCCGAATGGGCAGTCTGCATTCGACGTCCTCATCCTTGCGGATTTATTGTTCAACCACTCGGAGCACCATAAGCTGGTAGCGACCGTGCAGAAGATGTTGAAGCGCACCTCCGACGCGCAGGCGCTGGTGTTCTTCACACCGTACAGACCATGGCTTTACCAGAACGACCTTGCCTTTTTCGATTTGGCCAAAGAAGCTGGATTCGAAGTTGAGAAGTTCTTCGAGCACGTCATGGAGAAAGTGATGTTTGAGGAAGATCCGGGTGTGAGTTGCTTGCCGTGTATCTCGGTCTCTCTATAACTCGATTGCTGATATTTTCACCAGGATGAGCTGCTTCGTCGGACGGTCTTTGGCTACCGCGTCACATGGGCCAAGGATCAATTGCCTTAGTCTGGTTGACTCCGATGTTGGCGAGAGTCTCCTTCGACTGCAGATATCGAACTCCTACGTCGCAGAATTCGCTCGGCGACTCTAGACGTAGTGCAGGTAGCATGGGCTCGAGCGATCCGTCTAAAGTCTTCAAGAGGAACACGAGTAGGCATCTTACTGCCATCGCTTTCTTAGACGAGCGGCTTAGAAAACCGTCGCGGCACCCGCAGTTCGCCATTGTGCCGTGGTGCATTTGGCTCTCGTGCCATTGCCCGAGGCCTGGATGCTCCGCAGTTGCATCACCTCCGCTCAAACGCGCCCGGCGCAACAGTCAACACCACCACCAGACTCGCCACGATCAGCGCAAAGGTCAGCAGTGAGACCAAAAAGATGCTGCCTCTCGACGCCGGGAATTTGCCGCGAATCACATAGTGCTGGCTTTCGAAATATCTGTGGAAACCGAGCAGGAGAATCAGGATAGCTAGGAGATAGATCAGCACTTGCTCAGCGCTGCCTTACGCAGATACGAAAAGAAAATCTGTCCGAGCATAGTGAACTTACATATCCCGAGAAACGTCGCGCCGAGCGGTTTACCCACGTGCCTGAGCTTCTGCTGCGGCTCGGCGTTCGAAAGTAGCAGCTCGAACATTGATAGCGAAGAAGTATCCACGCCCTCTGATGAGTTCTGCAAAGAAGTGTTGAGCCTGAACAACTGCGTGACTGCCACGCCTATACTCGCGAAAGCAAGTGAAGTTCGTAGCCATGCGAGGAATGTTCGCTCTACATTCAGGTTAGCTTTTTTTTTTGGCCAGCGTATGAGCCACAAAGCGAAGACAGCATACCTAAAGCAAGGTGGTCGCGAGCGACGCTGCCCTTGTTCTCCAACTCCACGCTGCCGTACTTGTCGACCATGCGCTTCCACCACGCCTCGTGCTCCTCACTCGCGTCGCGTTCCTGAGCACCGTCTGCAGGGGCAGGAGTTCCATTGCCGGATCGAACCTTGACGCCCGCCGTCTTCCTCCGTCTCGGACCGTCCTCCTCAGCCGCGCCTTCGTAGCCCGCGGCAGCCACGTCGTCCGCTTCGTTCGACTGTCTCACGTCGCCACCAGTCGCTCCGTAGTCGCGTGGCGAGACGCGTTTGAAGATCGCCGTGCCCTCGTCCGCGCTGCTTTCGAGGTCGTCGTAGGGTCTTCTGGGGCCCGCGTGTGGGCTCTCGCTGGGCGTGAGACGTGACATGGCAGGGGTGTTGTACGACCCTTGTCGCTTGGTCCGCGGGTGGCCTGTCAGGGCAGTGAAAGAGACAACACTGCTGCGTTCGGAAGGGTGTGGTTTCTCAGTGCTGAAGGCCGGTGCTGGTTTGCGAGGAGACGATCCGGAGGCATAGGGCTCGCTGGGGTGGCCTTCCGTCTGCGTCTCGAACGGCGTGTCTCTCTTCTCGGTGGTGCTCGACCTCACAACTGGGGGACTTGTGGACCTTGTAGGGCTGGCGGTGCCTAGGGCGAGACCCCCGACTTGTCGCCCACTGCTGCCACTACTTCTTCGGCTTGCCTTGCCAGCTTGCCGCAGCTCACGAACGCTTTCGGGTGAGCCGCTCACCGGGGGAGGCAACGAGGGTCTGCTTAGATTTGCGTGCGTGCGTTGTGCTGGGTCGGCAGGACCGGCTCTCGGGGTGGTGAGAGAGTCGTCAGAGTCCTCAGAATGTGGGACAGACGACTGTGTCTCGGACGGAGCCGAGTGGGAGACGGGAGAGCATGGCAGCGGCATAGTGGCCGACTACGCCGCCAATCTATGACTTTTGATGCGCCTAGAGTCCGGCGACCTGGTAGTGGCGTGTTTGAGGGGCTGCCGTGTATCTGAGAGCTAGAGAAAGCTTAACAGTACGGATGGCGGCTCTGCTGGTATCAACTGATGGTGTGATCCGATGCCGAGCAGGGGCTTTGCCGCTGGAGGTGCAGGTCGACGAGGTGCGGTACAGGCCAGAAGGTTTGAAGCTTCGGTCCCAGGGATGGAAACCACGGCGATTCCTGTGCGTAATAAGGCGAACACACACGTGTCGAGGCACGGACGCGTCGTCGCTCAGCGGCCGGAGCGTCGTTCGGTGAAGAAGCGGTACCAGGAGTATTCGAGCAGTTCCACCACCGCGACCGATGACATCTTCGGCAGGGGCAGGCCTCACGAGAGCAGATCGATTGCGCAGGTACGCGAGAGTCGAAAGATGGCGAAGGCGGTGGAGGTGATTGCGTGCTTGTCGACTGCTTTGGCTTTAGCTTTAGAACCGAAGGCCTTGTGATCAAAGCGCCAGCTCGGGTGGGGGCAGATCTCGGCGTGGGGTAGAAGACAGCCGCGTGTAATCCCTTATAGAAGCGATCTTCTTTTGAGAGAAGCAAATGCTTGGCCTTTCTCGGTCGCGGGCGATCAACGGCAGTAATAATCGCTGCAATGGCCATGACAGCGCAAGTATGAGATTAATGAACGCGAACATGAGCATAACATTGTGGTATCATAACTATGTGAATCAAGTCAACTCTGATGAGTAAAGCAAAAACATTCACGCATTTGTACGGCATATCCATGAGCCGACGAGATGATGCCTGATCGGCCTATTGGCGTGCTTACACGCCAATACCTTCCAGGCCACGACCCATCTCGAGCTCCTCGACAATTTCGGGAAGGAGACCTTCAAGCTCCTCCTCTCTCACCCCGAGAGCGCCAGTAATGAGCTTCTTATACTGCAACTGCTTGCCCTCACCGAGCCCAGCGCGTGCGAGATGGCCAGTGACTTCCTGCACCAGCTCGCGTCGCTGTTCCTGTAGCTGAACGATTTGGCGCGCGTACTTGAGCTGTAAGCGGAGCAAAGATTCTTCGTCCAAAGAGGAGTCCTCGGGACCGGAGGGGACTTCGGAGACTGGTGAACGATACAAAGCGTCGAGGTTGCGCCTTTGCTCGGCTTCCAGCAAAGAGATACACTCAGCCTCGACTTCTTGAAGTTGCGCATCTAGAGCCTCATCCATTTCCGCAACGCTAGCAGGATCTTCTGGCTCTTTGGCGTGTAACTCCTCGGCTTGCCTCTTAAGTTGTTCGATTTCGGCCTGACGCATGTTGACAACGCGTTGCGCCTCGGCAAGCTCCGCGTCCTTTTCGGCGATTTCGGCATCAATAGCTGTAGCGAGCTGTTTGACCTTGCTGGTAAAGGCAGGCGTGATCAAGGAGGTCAGCTTCAGGGCAGGTTCCGATCTGTATACATTGTCCTCCGGTTCAAGAGAGGCCTCCAGGGATGTGTGGGGGATCAGCGGGTCGAAAGGTATCGCATTTGGTGGCTGCACAGCACCACCAATAGTACTGGCGAGGTCAGCAGCCTGGAAAGGCGACGAGCTGAGCTGCCTGGCGCGCTCTTGCCGACGGTTGTTGAGCTGAACAATGAGCTGGTCTGCAGTAATATTTGCAAGATTTGGAATGTCCACGGCAGCATTGCGGCCGATGAGGCTGCGGACGCATTTCCGGGCACCATTTCGAGCTGCAATGGTTATTGCCGTGTCGCCTTGGTTGTCCTGTTCGTTCAAAATTCGCTCGATCTGATCAGGAGAGAGTACCTCAGCCATCTTGTTCAAGATACAGTCCATGTAGTACCTAGCACACTGGTACTTTTTCTTGCTGATGGTGGTGTTCGATATGTGGTGGAAAACAGTAGACCCGACCCAATCCTGCATGTTGACCGTGCGGACTAGTAGCGAGGCAATTCGCTCCATGTTTTGCTTTTCGTGAATGTTGGTGAACAGGACAGCACGCATCAGAGGTGTTTCGCCGCTCTTCGATTGCACATCGATGCTGGCACCCCTGTTGAGCAACTGCTTGACGATCTCAAGGTCGCCCATTGCGACCGCCCAGTGGAGAGCAGTATGCCCTTTGTCGTCAATCGAACGGTCAAGATTGGCGCCTTCCGGCGGCATAGAGATGGTTGAGGGCGCGTCCGGGTCACCCTGCAGTACAAAATAGTCTAGGAGCTCCTCCGCCCACATCTGATGCATGTTGTCCGCTTGAACCTGCGGGTCTTCCATGAGACGCCTGCGCTTGCGAGAAGATCCGAACGGGTGGGTGTCGTATCCTTCGAAGACTGATTCGGTTGCTATACTTCCTTCGGGAGTTACTGCGCGCGGGTCATGCATTTGGACATCGAGCTGGTCGTAATCAGGCGGTGGCATATATGACGCTATTCGGAGTTAGTACAAAATTTTGGCGCTTGACAGTTAATCGAGGTCACTCACGAATTGCTCGTGGAGCTGGACGTCTTTGTTGCATCGAACCGCGCGGCATACGCGGTTTGCCTGATGCAGCTGTTGCATGCTTAGGCGCCGGAGGGGGTGTCTTGTCACCAGGCACGAAGTCAAAGATGGGTAGCATCTTTTCCAGGACATTGTTGCGTTCGGCTAGCAGCCTGCCATCGGCGAGAGGTATCCAAGTTCCTAGCACACATCAGTTATGTTCTCGAGTCCACTTTCCCGCGAGGGCATGTGCGCTCGTACCTTGGTATTTGCCATAACCGCCTTGAACCTTCTCGTGTACACCCTTTTGCACCTCGCGCTCAAGTATGCGGGTTCGACTGGGCTTGTCATAGTCTGCGACCTTCAAGATGTGTGTGGCATTGATCCAGTCGTCGGCTCGCCGGCGCATGCAGTGGTTGCCCTCGCAGTTGTACTCATAAACCGGGACCTGTACGCACCGTCAGTCAGTCGCGTGGATCTCAATATGCAAATATGTCACAACTTACATTGCTGTACGTCGCGCTGTACACTCTGTCCGTCATGATGAGCGATCGCGGTTCGGCGGAGGTGATGAACCTGCGACCCGACCGAGTCTTTTGGCTCGTTGAGTAGTCGCAATGACACCAAACGCCCGTTTGGATGTGGAGCGAGTAGCTATTTGGGCAAGGTACTCGGGTAGTGGCTCGTGCCAAATCGATCGTTATCGGGTGGAGGTAGTCGCCGGGGCGGTATCGGCGTGCGCGGTAATGGAAAGCGTGACAGCGTGTCGCGTCGTGAGCGCGTCTCGGACGTGGACCCTGCAAAATGGAGACCCTGGCAGCCTTGGAACGCCTGGCGCCGCTCAATTGAGCTAGCGCCAAGGAAACGGCCGGCTTTCGAGTGACTGCAAATCCATGGGATCGATGAGTCCGAGATACACGTAGGTTGAGCCGACGATTGCATACAGCTGCGATTGACGACACGCGAAAATGGCAGACGACTTGCAAGATCACTCGCCCCATCAGCCGGTGCCTGCGGCTCCCATACCTACCGCCTCCAACCTCATCCTCATTGACAACTACGATTCCTTCACTTGGAACGTATATCAGTACCTTGTGCTTGAGGGAGCGACTGTGACAGTTTACCGCAATGACGAGATAACTTTAGAGGAGCTTGTTGCAAAGAACCCGACTCAGCTGGTAGTTTCCCCTGGTCCGGGTCACCCGATCAGTGACTCTGGAATTTCCAAGGATGCGATCAAGCACTTCGCGGGCAAGATCCCTATCTTGGGCGTATGCATGGGAGAGCAATGTATCTTCTCTGTCTTCGGAGGCACTGTCTCTCAGACTGGCGAGATTCTTCACGGCAAGACATCGCCACTCCGTCACGACGGTAAGGGCATGTACGCCGGTCTTTCGCAGGACCTCCCCGTGACAAGATATCATTCTCTCGCTGGAACGCACCCGACTCTTCCCGACAGCCTCGAAGTCACTTCTTGGATCGCTGCTGGCCCGGATGGTGGCAAAGGCATCATCATGGGCGTACGACACAAGGAGTACGTCATTGAAGGTGTTCAATTCCACCCGGAGAGCATTCTCACTGCGGAGGGCAGAGTCATGATAAAGAACTTCATGCTCATGCAGGGTGGTACTTGGGCAGAGAACGAGAAGTTGCAGAAACAGACAAAGTCCGAGTCAAACGGTGTTCCGCAGGCCAACACAGCTGCCGCTGGCAGCTCTGACAAGAAGACATCAATCCTCGACCGCATATACGCGCAGAGAAAGTTTTCTGTGGAGGCTCAAAAGTTGATCCCCTCTCAACGGCCGGAGGATCTCCAGGCTGCTTACGACCTTGACCTTGCGCCACCGCTCATCTCATTTCCGGATCGTCTGAAGCAATCGCCATTCAAGCTGTCCCTGATGGCTGAAATCAAACGCGCCTCTCCCAGCAAAGGCATCATCTCCCTGTCTACATGCGCTCCTGCACAAGCACGGACATACGCCTTGGCTGGAGCTAGTGTGATCAGCGTCCTTACAGAGCCTGACTGGTTCAAGGGTTCTATCGACGACGTGAGAGCGGTCAGGCAAGCTCTTGCCGGGATGCCCAACCGCCCGGCAGTTCTGCGCAAAGAGTTTATTTTCGACGAGTACCAGATCCTCGAGGCGCGACTCGCAGGTGCGGACACATTCCTCCTGATTGTGAAGATGCTCGACACGCCACTCTTGGAGAGACTCTACAAGTACGGCCAGAGCCTTGGCATGGAGGCTGTGGTTGAAGTGAACACCACGGATGAAATGGAGATCGCAGTAAAGCTTGGCTCCAAGGTCATTGGCGTCAACAACCGCAACCTCACAACCTTCGATGTCGACATGGACACAACGAACCGATTGATGGAGATGGTTCCCAAGGAGACTACGCTCTGCGCTCTGTCAGGCATCACAGGACCTCAAGACGTAGAGCCTTACCTCAAGACCGGTGTAGGCGCAGTTCTTGTTGGCGAGGCCCTCATGCGCGCCAAAGACACCACCAAATTCATCTCAGAGCTCCTCGGCGGCAACACAGAGCATATCAAGAAACGGGCGTCAAAGAGCATCGCCGTCAAGATCTGTGGTACCAGAAGCGCCGAGGCGGCGAAGACAGCCATTGAAGCGGGCGCAGACCTCATTGGCATGATCCTGGTCACCGGCCGTAAGCGATGCGTGAGCACAGAAACCGCGCTTGCCATCTCACAGACCGTCCACAACACCCCTAAACCTGCATCGTCACAAACATCGGCTTCACCCGCGGGCGTGGAGAAAGCGCAGTCTTTCTTTGAACACAAGGGGGCGAACGCCGTGCAGCAATCCTCCCGCGCACTTATCGTCGGAGTGTTCCAGAACCAGCCTCTCGACTACATCCTGGAACAGCAGAAGCTCCTGAACCTCGACATCGTGCAATTGCACGGCCAGGAGCCCCTGGAATGGGCCTCGATCATCCCCGTCCCCGTTATCAGATCCTTCAAACCTGGCGATGCCGGCCTTGCGACACGCGGGTTCCACTCACTGCCACTCCTCGATTCGGGCGCCGGAGGGACCGGCGAGCAGCTGGACATGAGCAAGGTGGTCGACTTGTTGAAGAAGGACGAGGGCCTGCATGTGCTGTTTGCTGGCGGTCTGAACCCGGACAATGTAGTCAAGGCCGTACAGAGCCTGGGCGATCAGGCAGAGAAGGTGGTGGGTGTTGACGTGAGCAGCGGCGTTGAGACAGATGGCGAGCAGGATCTGGAAAAGATTAAGGCTTTCATCAAGGCGGCGAAGGCTCTGAGATAGAAGGTAGATACATCGCATTTGTAAGTGGCATATCTGAAAGATGCGTCCACACCTCGAATTCCTGGACACGCTTCGGTCTTTTAGGTCCTCACGCAAATCACCTTATTGTTCATTTGGAATCCTTGAATTGAAGTCTTTACACACAACTGGGGATATAGAAAAAGACTAGCTACGAAGTACACCACGCTATGCCGGCGCCATTCCCTTCTCTTGCGCGCCCTTGCATATCCCAAACTGGGTTTTTATCTGTCGTATATTGCAGTCAGAGGCCAAGAGCAATCGCTCGAGGGCTCCAATCAGCCCGGTACTTTGGAGTGGCCAGAGAAGAAGATATTATGATTAACCCAAACTAATTAGTATTCGCACCACCCGTGCCCGCCACGCCAAGTCCGAAAACGAGACCCAGCACGAGCGCCAGGATACAGATGATGATGACGACGATCCAGAAGCACCACCACTTGAGCTTGCGGGCGCGGCGGGCGTGCTCGATACCCTTGTCGAGCTGGACGTTGCCGGCCTCGGTGTCGTGCTTGACGCGCTCGGTGTGCTGCTCCGTCTCCTGAATCGGCGCGTCCTGCAGCATGATCGTCGTCGCCAGGTCCTCCATCAGAGACTGCAGCTCGAGCATCGTTCGCTCGATCTTCTGGATGTCGTTGTGGCGCGCGCGCACGTTGCCCAGGACGGTGTTGGCTGCGGCGGTGCGGTTGGTTTTAAGCTGAGATAGGATGTTAGTTTTCTGCACAAAGTGGTAAGAATGTTCTACATGGACATACCGCTGTCTGGAAAACACCCTCATTGCCCCAGTCTGCCTGCACGGCCTCCTGCACTTCCGAGTCTGTGGCCTCGGGGTTCACAATCCGGTACTGGCGGGCGATCTGCTCGCGATACCGCCTCTCATAGTTTGCCTCCTCCTGCCTATACTCCTGCAACTGCTTCGTAAAGCTGGTTTTGAGTTGCCTGATTTGGGTGTCCTTGACAGAGTTGCCCTGGCTCCGCACGGCGTCGGTCTCGAGCGTCTTGATCTGGTCCTTGATGCTGGTATTCAGCACCTGCGTCTGCGTCACCATGTTCTCCAGCGCGTTGGAGGAGCCCGCATTGTCGGCGCTCGATATCGACTGCTGGTGCAGCGTCGCGATCTGGCCGACGTGCGTCGTGAGCGTGCGGATGTCCGCCTTGACAGCCTCCACGCGCGACAGGAAGTCCGGGTTCGAGAGCGTACTACGCGCGGGCTGGACGTACTCGACGTGGCCTTGGGGCACGAATGGGACGGCCGGAGCGTCGGCGCTCGCGGCAACGGGCCCGCCGCCGCCTTGTTGCGAGTACGACGACTCCTGGGTCTGCTGGCTGTAGGTGGATTGGTTGTGGGCAAGCGGCGGTGCGCCGAGGCGAGAAGAAGGCTGCTGTACAGGCTGGCCGTAGTCCGCGCCGTATGGGTTCTCGCCGTACGGGTTCGAGCCATACCCTCCGGCGCCGCTGCCGTAGCCGCCGGCCTGCTCATCCCCACCGTACGGGTTCCCGCCGTAGCCGCTGTACTGATTGTAGTTGGACATGATTACGTTTGCGGAGTCGCGGTGCTACAGGAGTCCTTGTGCGAGGTCCAGACGATCGACGGCGGAGAGCTTTAGCTGGCTGACGAGCTGACGCGCCGTCGCAATCGGCAGCGCGCGGATGCAGGCGCAATGGGCGAGCGCGGATGGCAATGGGTGCGCAGTCGGCAGGCGGCGCAAGCGAAGTGCGTAGACGATGTCGGCGTAGAATATCAGAGGTGTTCGGTACGAGGTCGGGCGGTGGTGAGCAGAACGGTTGAGAAGGTTTCAGAGCAAGCTAGTGCAGTCGTCAGGCGAGATGAGGGCCGTGGTGAAGAAGCGCGGCAAAGAGTGGCGTCAGCGGTGCGGAGACGCGCGCCACGCCTGCGACGAACGGATCCATCTTTTCTCCATCGTCGCATGCTCTCCAGAAAGCTTAGCATGTGTATTAATCCATCTTGAGGATCATATGAGCTAGGAGAAGCAGTCCGAGCCTGAAGCTCACGCGCGAAGGATGCATAGCGATGCGTGAACGTTGCAGGGTGGAAGTGCCGACTGGAACACATGGCAACGATGCCTCTCAAGCGTTCAGATCAAATGAAGCAAATTCACGTGCTCTCCTCGCCGCTGAACCCATCAACCTGAGGTTGTCCATTGAGGGCTTTCGTTGATTCGCACTTATTTTGGGCTGACGTGTGAGATGTTTGCAAGGTATCGTGATTGAGTGTGTATATACTCAAGGCATCCGTCCCACGCGATGCCACAATGTCGACCCGGTTGGATCCGACTCTAGTCTGTTAAAACAAAAACGTGAACGCTCAGTGCCGCCATAAACTCATAATGCCGTTCCGTTACCATAAGGGCCTACCATCTTGTGGAGCCACCGTCCCTGTCCCAACCAATTGAACGCCCGGGGCACGCTGCCCTCGACAATATATCCACGTCGTCCGAGGATATGAAGCATCAACTCAGAGCTCCACCTCGCCAAAATCTCTCATCAAACAGGCCATCTGCGCCCGTTTCGCCGCCTCAGCGACCAGATTGAAGTCTTGTAAGAACGGTGCAGTCTCTGGCGCACCGGCGCCGTTGCCTCTTTGACCAACGTGCTGTTGGCTGACGGGCGCTCTGTGCTGATGTCCAAGTTGCTGATCAGGATGCGACGTTGGGCCCTGTGCGGATAGCGAGCCGAAGTAGTTCTCGCGTTGGCTATGGTTGGGAGACGGTAAAGGTGCAGAAGCGAAGGTCTGCTGGGGCATGTCGATGCTAGACGGCGCGGATGGCGAAGCGCGCGACGTAGACACGGAGTCAGAGCTGCTGAATACTGAAGAGGGTGCTGACGTAGGTGAATTGTCGGAGGCGACTTGAGGATACGAGGGCCGTTGATTGCAGGCCTGGCGATATTGCGACCGGGTCTGCATGGTGTTATGGATGGAGGATGTCGTGGGGGAGGGAGACGGTGTACTTGACAGCCGAAGGTTTAGCCGCGGCGTGTCGAGGTTTGAGTTTGAGTGACGCCGCAAAAGTGACCGGCAAGGTTAGAGGCGGAAGACGGCCTAGTACTCTCGTGGCGGAACCGATGAATTCTCTGGGGAAAATCAACTTCGTTTCGTTGCGCTTGCGCTGCTAGTCGACGCCCGTGTCGCGGTGTAATGACGATGGGAGGAGTCAGGAGCTTTCGGCTGGCCGAAAAAGCAGTGGCAGCCACGTAGCCAAGGCGGGCAATAAGGTAGGCAATAGCAGACAGATTCGGCAACTGATAAGACAGTGCGCCTGCAGGGTGGTGTGTCTGACGCGAAAGCCGAGGCTTGACAGCCAGTCGCTCACAAAGCGCTGCTCGAGACTGTGCCTAGATCGGAAAGACGGTTGCACGATCGGTGATAGCTGGGGGCACGCGGGATGAGTCTTGCTTGTTTGAGATTGCTGGTTAGAGTATTCGGCGGCGATTGAAGCGAGGTGGCGGAGAAATGATGTCCGAGTCGGTCCAAAGGACGCGAGCGGCAGGAGTAGTAGGCACTGTTAGAACCAAGACGAACGTGGTAGCCTTGCGAAAGTTTCAATGCCAGTGGCGGATGGGGCGGGATGGTGTCTCTTGTACCGTATCACGGGAAGAAGATCAAAACCGGGGCTTAGGTCGTGGGGCTCCACGGGGCATCTGCGGATCTGGTGAACGCGTAAGTGTATCACCTCCCAAGCTCCAATGATGGGTGATCAACGAGTCGTCCCTGCGCTTTGGCGCTGCGCGTGGAGAGGGACCGTTAGAGGGATGTGGAGGGCGATGCGAAGGCGCTTTTACTCTCCTATGCTGGTGGGGCCCAAACCTTCTGCCAAGCGGCCGGGAAAACTCGGGAGAGGGCTCGCTCGAGTCGACACAAGGCGACGTCCGCCCGTCATGCCGCCGAGCACTTATTCCTCGGCGAGACTGGAAGACGGGCCAGTAGGGCCGTCATGCCAACAGCCACGACAGGTCCAGACACACCGCGGGCTTAGTATACCTCATGACGGAGCCTTCTGGAAGACATAGGCTTTCATGACTGTCCATCAGTCCAGTATTAAAGTTGCCTTGTGTCTGGGGTGTCTGGGGTCATCCCGATACAGCCGCAAAGCCGGATACGGCGGCCGGCAAACAAAAAGTTATGAGACTGCCGCCAGAAAGCGCCGGCGTGTGAGCAGAAGTCACCGGGCAAGCATATCCGCTTTACTGCCGTGGTCCTGAATCATCAGTAGTCTCGGCTGCACCTACTGGATCGTCGGACGAATACTCTATGTGGGCACTGGTGGTGCCTTATGAGCCTGAGGCATGATCGACCGCCAATCCACATACCGTGCGATAACTTGTCAGCGAACTCAATCTTAAAGGCGGACGGTCTGTCCCTGTCACTGCCGGTGAAGGCACTACGTTACCACAACCTGTATATCGTGAGATTGAAGTATTGAGAAGGGGGCGCCATTTTGTAGCTACTGGCATATCTCCATCAAATTTTTTCCCGTTCTGCCTCATGGATTGTGAATTTCGGAGTTCAAATTCTAGCCTCTGACTTGGATCATGAGCATCCGGTTGACCACGTACGATTACCATTGCAATACTCAGCGTATTCCTCAGTCAAGGGTGCGTAATCCGAATCCGTAAATTGCTAGTTCTCTGCATTGTACGTCAGGCCCAAGACCTGGCTGCTGGCATCATAGCCTGAAGTGACATTGACGAAACCTCACTTACCTCACTGCAAGCCCACCAAAGTATGCCGGTGCGTAACCATGCATCCCCACCATGGCCCAAAGCAGCATCTAATCCATTCCTCATCACCAGCTCCTCCTCCTCTCCGGTTACCCCAAATCCGGCAAAACGCACCGCAGCCAGCAACTCATCGCCGACTTCACCGCGCGCATCGCCGCCTCCTCGGACCCACGCATCCAGCGCCTCAAGCTTTTCCACGTCAGCGACGACACGCTCGCACTCGACCGACATGCGTATGCCACCGCGCGCGCGGAGAAGGACGCCCGCGCCGCCTTCGCCTCCGCCGTCAAGCGCGAGCTGACCCGCGACACCATCGTCGTCGCCGACGGCATGAACTACATCAAAGGCTTCCGCTACCAGCTTTACTGCGAGGCGAAAGCCGTGCAGACGCCCAATTGCATCGTGCAGGTCGGCACGCAGCCGCCGCAGTGCCGCGCGTTCAACGAGGCGGCGCTCCGCGAGCAGAGCAAGGACTCGCCGCCGTACGAGCCCGAGGTTTTCGAGAATCTGATCTTTCGGTATGAGGAGCCGAACGGAATGAATCGCTGGGATGCGCCGTTGTTCGCAGTGCCGTTTGAGGACGAGGTGCCGGATTTTCAGGCGATTTGGGATGCGCTGGTGGGCGTTGACGGAAAAGCTAAAGTGGTGAAGCCGAATGCGGCAACGGTGTTGAAGCCTGCGACGGAGCAGGATTACCTTTATGAGCTCGACAAGTCGACATCAGACGTGATAGCGGCGATCACGGCGTGGACGGCCGACCATCCGGGAGAGGGTGGTGGGAGCGTGAAGGCTGGGGAGGAATTGGAGGTTGAGCTGCCGATGAATCCGCCTTCGTTGCCGCAGTTGCAGAGACTCAGGCGGCAGTTCATTCAGCTGAACAGGCAGCACAATCTGAGCAAGACCAGAGTGAAGGCGTTGTTCGTCACCTATTTGAATGATGCATTTGATACGTAGACTTTGAAATATAAAGTACGAAATGCACGTCATGCAAAAGGCGCATCCCTTGAAACTAGTTACTCTCTGTCTACGAACAGCTGTGACTACCATCGTCCACCATGTGCGTAGAGTGAGAGCTATTTCCGTCCCCTTTCCCATGTTCGCAATACTTTGAAACTCCATTCGCTGTGCGCACAATCTTCAAAGTCACAGCTCGTCATGCATTGTTTTCCATTCCCATTTGTGGTATCATGTCTCCTGCCTCAGGAGTGTCGTCGCTCAAACGTGCCATTTGTTGTTCCGAGGGTAAAGTATCACATGTAAAGCGGCTCCTATCCGCCCATGGAAACCTCGCTCGTCACATTACGCGAATTCTTCATCACAGCCTTAAGCATCTTCTCGACATTGTCCCAGTCGTCGGTGTCAAGCTTGGTCGGCTCGACATTGAAGTGCTTGCAGATGTCCATGAGCTGGCCCCAGCTTTTACGATCGTGCACGAAGGTGAGAGCAGCACCAGTGCGGCCAAAACGTCCTGTGCGCCCAATACGGTGGAGGTAGGTCTCATAATCCGGCTCTCCAGTGGGAAGATCAGGGACGTCGTAGTTGATGACCATTGTGACAGTCTGCACATCAATACCACGAGCAAGGACGTTGGTCGTGATCAGAACTTTAGCCTCGCCCGTGCGGAACCTCTGGAAGACTGCATCACGCTCGGTGCCCTCGAGAGCACCAGAGAGAGCTGCGACTTTGTGGCCGTCTGCTGTCATGCGGCGCTCAATTTCGGTAGCGGTGTCGCGGCGCTTGACGAAAATGATGGAGGAAGCGATGGTCATCAGACTGTAAAACTTAAGCAACGCGGCATACTTCGCCTCGTCGTTATTGCAGTCGAGATACATCTGCTTGATACCCTTGACAGTGAGCTTCTCAACTTCGAGGGTGATCTGGTTGGCGTTAGGCGCAAAGAGGTTGGCAAAGTTGAGGACCTGTTCCGGGAAGGTGGCGGAGAACAGAACGACCTGGATGTTTTTAGGGAGAAGCTGCTTGACACGCTTGCACTGGTCGCCCATGCCTTGCAGGTCGAGCATGTTGTCAGCCTCATCGAGGGTCAGCACCTTCATGCCGCGAGTGTCGAGCTGGCGGCGCTTGATCATGTCAGAGACGGTGCCAGGGGTGCCCACGATGATCTGGCCGGTGATCTGCTGACCCTTATTCGCAGGATTGGGGATAGCCTCGCCAATCTTGAGACCCTTCTCTTCAAGGAACACGCCGAGCATCAAACAGTTTTGCGAGATCTGCCTCGCGAGCTCACGGGTCGGTGCGAGCACAAGACATTGGGGCTGCGGGGTGCTCAGATCGATGCGGGAGAGCATGTTGAGAGTGAAGGCCGCGGTCTTGCCAGTTCCAGATTGCGACTGGCCAATGAGGTTCTGGGCAGGGTTCTTCAGAAGCAGAGGCAAGGCACGCTCCTGAATCTTGGAGGGCTTGTGAAAGCTGTTGATGGAGAGAGCGCGAAGGAGCTCAGGAACACTGGTGGTCGTTAGTACAAATCAGAGTGTGATCAGAGAGAATGTTCTGCTTACAGATTGAGGTCCTCAAAGCTCTTGACGGAGTACAGCGGGTTGTTCGGATCTTCCTGCAGATCGGCGAGCTTGACGTTGACATCGAACTCTGGCTCATCCAGACCAGAGCCGTTCAGGAAGGCATTGGCGCCGTCTTGTTGCGCCATGCCAACAGAAGCGGCGTCTGCAGTGTCTTCCGACTTAGTCTTGCCTGTATCCTCGTCTTTCTTCTCGGACGGTGCGGGTGTCGATTCTGGTGGGGTGTCGGTCTCATCCGCCCAGTTGAATTTCTTTGGCTGCTCGCCGTCCTTGGCCTTGTCGGGGAATGTGAGGCGCTCTTCGAAGGACTTGGCAATGCCAGAGGCATCAGTGGGAGGGGGGGTCTTCGCGTCAGACATGCTTGTGGTGCCGCGCAGTAGCGATGCGTTGTCTTCTGGTGAATGCGCGCGGAGGAAGGGTGGAGCTTTGCTTGCTGCCCGGGCAAGTAAGCGAAAGAGTGACGTTCGCGCTCACTGACGGCTCACTGGCCAGTTGTCAAATGATACGTCGGATATGAACGGACGTCAAATCGTGAATGAGAATGTTGCAGGGAGGCGGGGTGTTTGTCTGTTTCGCGGTGACGCCAACCTCGATGAATGCCCTGTCGAGCCCCAAAAGTTGTGGCTCAGGCAGGCAGGCACCGCGGGGCAGAAGCGATGCGGTGAGAGTGGGCAGGTCTGGCGAGGCTGAATCGCGCGTGGCTGTCCTTCCACTCTGCACGCTGCCGAGTGTGCGCCCGCGGTCTGCAGGCAACGCCGGCGTCACGGCTCGCGACCCCACACTCGGGCTGCCTCTGGCACTCCACCGCTGCCCTCTGGGGCCAGCCGAGCCACGTTTGGTAGGCCGATCGCCTGCCCTCCACCACCTCTGCTGCACATCTTAGCCGGCGCGGCGTGGCCCTGACTGTACTGTATGCTTAGCCCTGCCGCGACACGCAGTACGTGTACCTTACCTTCATCTGCGCCCTTTCGCCCTCCTCCCCTCCATACTGTGCCGCCGTCGTCGCTTCGGTCTGGTAATGCCAGGGCCCGCTGTACAACATGGCTGAACTCGACATCGCGCCGAGCTTCGGCGCCGAGCTGAAGGATGGCTTCAAAAACGCTCATGCTTGGGTCAGCGGTGGCATACAATGGCTGGAGGAGATTCAGCAGTTCTACCGCGAGCGCAGTGCCATTGAGCGCGAGTACGGCCAGAAGCTCGCCGCGCTTGCGAAGAAGTATTTCGAGAAGAAGGCGAGGAAGAGCAGTAGTCTGAGTGTTGGAGACAACCCTACCGTCACGCCTGGATCTCTCGAAAGCGCTTCTATGACCACCTGGACTGTCCAACTCTCAACCTTGGAATCTCGAGCGGCGGAACACGAGCAATTCGGACAACAGATGATCACGAGTCTCGCTGAGCCGCTGAAGAACTTGGCGACTCGCTATGAGGATCTGAGGAAGCAGCACGCCGATTACGCGGCGAAGCTGGAGAAAGAGAGGGATGGCACCTATGCCGATCTGAGGAAGGTCAAGGGCAAATACGACGGCGTGTGTCAAGAGGTCGAGCACAAGCGAAAGAAGATAGAAAGCTCGTTCGACCATGGCAAGACCAAGGCTCACTCTGCGTACCAGCAGCAGCTGAGTGATATGCGCAACCAGAAGGTGAGAGCGCGAGGGACGTCCAGAGCATTGGGCAGGACTGACAATCGCAGAACACGTATCTCATCTCTATCAACGTTACCAACAAACAGAAAGAGAGATATTACCATGACTACGTTCCTGAGCTTCTTGATGTAAGCCTATATCTTCCCGTTTGCTCTCCTGGATACTCATTGTCGTTTCACAGTCCCTCCAGGCTCTTGCCGAGTCTCGCGTCGCTACTCTAAACAATGTCTGGAGCACGGCAGCGAAGCTAGAAAACCAAACCTTGACTCGATCCCTCCAACTGGTTCAGCACCTTGAGGGCGAGATCCCTCGAAACAACCCCGTTTTGGACAGCATGATGTTTGTTCGCCACAACGCCGTTCAGTGGATGGACCCTCCTGATTTCGCTTTCGAGCCTTCTCCCCTTTGGCTTGACGACGACACGATGGCATCTGATCCGCAAAGCAAGACATTCTTGATGAACATACTTTCGAAGAGCAAGAACGCAGTCGGACCTCTTACCAAGGAAGTCGAAAACAAACGACGGGAGCTTGAGACTGTCAAGCGCGTGCGTCAACAAGTACGCGAAGGAAAGGATAAGCGTGATGAGGTCGAGGTCGTCCGTGCTATGTTCCATTACTCAGAGACGCTGCATGAAGCCGAGCAACGGCGTGTGACGGCTGAAGTTGAGATCTCAACAATTACTGCCGCAATGGGCGATATCAGCGTGGGCATGAAAAACCACGCTTTTGAGAACAAAACGTTCAAAATCCCTACCAACTGCGATCTTTGTGCCGACCGCATCTGGGGCTTGAGCGCAAAGGGTCTGAGCTGTAAGGACTGCGGCTACACATGTCATAACAAGTGCGAGCTCAAGGTCCCTGCCGACTGCCCGGGCGAGCTTGATAAAGAGGCTCGCAAAGCCATCAAAGCCGAGCGACAGTCCACAGCCCAGGCCGTTGCCTCCAGCCCGGTACCGACTTCCAACGGCAATGGCGATATGAACAGCAGCAGAGGGAGCATCAGCAGTGGTCGTGGGGACTTGCCTAATCTCCAGCGCAGCGATACGATTGGTTCGATGAACACCTTGTCTTCTGGATACGCCGCGAGCGCGAACCGCAGCATGTCCGGCACGACGGTGAAGGACGATTCTTCGACTTCCAAACCCCTCACACATCGCATGGTGGCACCGCCTCCGGCTACATATATCAAGGGTGGTGATGCCGACGGCGGAGAGCAGAGAGGGAAGATGCTGTACCCATACTCAGCTACGGGCGATGGCGAGATCACCGTATCCGACGGACAAGAATTTACCGTTCTAGAAGCAGATGGTGAGTACCGTTTTGCATCTCATACCACCTGTCTAGTCCCAGCTGACACCTCAACTAGACGGCTCGGGCTGGATGAAAATCAAACCCCTCAACTCCGCCGCCTCCGGCCTCGTCCCAGCATCCTACGCCGAGCTCACCAGCAAACCCGACGACCGCCCCGTCTCGACCGCTGCATCAGCATCCACCACCTCATTGTCGGGCAGCACTCACTCCGCCTCTGGACCCGCAGGCCGCAAGCAGGGCCCCGCCGTCGCCCCGCGCCGCGGCGCAAAGAAGGTCCGCCACGTCGAGGCGCTGTACACGTACGATCCGAGCGGAGACGGCGAGACGGCGATGCAAGAGGGCGAGAGAATGGTGCTGGTGTCGCCAGACCAGGGCGATGGGTGGTGTGAGGTTGAGAGTAAGGCGGGCAAGGGCGTTGTGCCGGCTGGGTGGGTGAGGGAGGTATGATGATGAGAGGGGAGGGGACGTGGATGAGGAAAATGGAGGGGTTTGATTGGCATATCTGTATTCGAAGGTTGCTTGCATAGGCGAAAAGTAGCGTGGCATTGCGATGCGTTTATGAAGTTTCTTGGGTATTATAAGCTGGCGACTGTATCCTTTCGCTCCACTGTCCATGTGTCCCCTTCGGCGGTCGAGAGCGTTATGCAGATATACGGCATTCCTGTTGATCTATTTAATGATTCTCGAGTGCTTGCTCTTTCATGTACCATAGATCGTCGGGCTGACATGGGACGACCCTGGCACCGCACGCTATGTTCGCAGTATACGACCTAACTTCGGCGCGTTCAAATAACAACGTCTCACCGTGCCCCTAAGACGACTGCCTCATCGCAATCGTGACCTCGTGATATTCTCCGAGTCTACTGATCATAGAAACTGCGGGCAACAACGTGAATTGCAAGGGTGCGTGCTCGAAGCCGTATGAGGATGCAGACCAGTGTGGGTTGCTAGGGTTAGGGTTGGGGCTACATCATGTACCCCTTCCCGGTGAGAACCGCACTGCAAAGAATACCAGCTCCGCTTGAGTGATGCTGTCTAGCTTCTTGGTACTTACTGGGAGCTTGGAACTGAGTAGCCGTTTTAGCCCGTGGGTATGACGGACGCAGCTGGTCCAACACAAGATACATGTCAATGTGTTGACAAGGTATATATTTGTTACAAATTGGAAATTTCTCGGAACGGCCTGATGGTTTAGTGGTATAATTCGCCCTTCGGGTTTCATCACCCTTGGAGATATCTCCATGAGATTGGGCGAGGTCCCGCGTTCGATTCGCGGTTAGGCCCCTTTCCTTTTGCTTTCTTGTTGTCCAGCATGAGTCTGGTGTGTTGCCAGCAATCTTTTGCCAATCGGAGATTTGCGAAGGGTGATTCGTCTGAAGGATGAATGAGGTCTAAGATACAGAGATACATCATTCACCTACGTATTTCCAACGACGACCAAGCATACTTCTGCGGAGCTTTCATGCCACTGTGAATCCATCGAGTTTACTCAGGTGGAACGTTCACAAGGAGCAGTTTCAGAATCTAACGGTGAGTGCACATATGAACACAGCCTGCCTTACGCAGACGCACAAAGGAGGTTGCTTCGGAAAAACACAATTATAGCAGGCCATAGCATATCAGCCATGTGGGACGGTCATTTCACGAACACGTAGTCGAGTCGCGCGCGGCAAAATGTGGAGCACTTCCAAGTCTACAGCAAGAATTGCCTGCGCCGAGGGACGACTCGTGAAGAGAGCCGCGCGCTGTGGTTCGTGAAAGGTATTGGCAACGTCCGCGAACTGGCGTTGAGGCCTTGGTGCTAGGTGCTCACCGGCCTTGGAACGGCCGGGAGGAGGAAACAGCGATGCGTGACATGGCTTCTCGGATGATGGCCGGAGATGGCCTGCCTACCTTATTGGCGCGCGTGACCGTTGGGGAATTTGATTGATGAGGGGCATCACGGCAATTGTTGCTCTCCTGCAAAAGACATCACGCAGACCGGGTCATTTCGCAAGCCGCTGTAAGGAAAGACATTCAGATCTTGGAAAAGGTATGTCATCGCGTGATCGCAGCCACCGGGGTCTATTTGTTTGTTGATGTTGGCATGCTCCCAGGCGCGGAATGGAAGAACACGCGCCGAACAAGTGCGGTCGCGGAAGCCAACATTGTCACCAAAAATTGGCTTCGCACTAACGCAAGGAACGCGGACGAGGCCGATCAGGGCGCGACAAGGTTGCTCTGCCGGGCCAGACCTGCTTCGAGGTGCGCACTGCGTCTCTTGCGTCGTGGAGCGAGTCTTGGACGTTGAGGCTCTTCGAAAGCTTGCTGCGCAGTGCGCAGTCGGCGAGACGGCTCGACGGGAGCGGCGCAAGCAGGCGCTGCCACGTTCGCGGGCACTTCGTCAAGGGAGATGAAACAAATGTGACGAGATGGTGTGGATGCGCGCCAGAGAAGTGCGCTACGCCTGTCACGTGCGGCGGTGCACTGCCGTACATAGCAACGCTACGCTCGTGACTGCAGGCAGGAGGCGAGTCAAGTGAAGCAGTGCAGAAACGCTTGTCGAATTGCGGCGGGTCGTGAGCCAACGGCATTGGTCTAGACCGCCGGGGATGGTGATCTCAACTTCTCCCATATGCGCGCTCCTTCGTCGACGGCGGTGGCATATACGGCGGACGAGGCATTGGCGACGGGATTGGCGAGCGGGAGTATTGCAGAGGGGAATAGGCGCAATGTCACTATTAGCTCCAGACGCGTCGCTGCGCTGCGGGCTGGCCTGCGGGTGGCGTCGACGCTCATCTCGCTAACCTCGTGAACCCCAGCTGTGCCAGAGCGCGCTAACCCGATCGAGCCCAATGGCAGTCGGGACGCGCCTGCCAGCCTGGCTCCCTCGCTCCCTGAGGCCTGCCCTCCCGCCGCCTTTTCTCCTCCCTGTCCCGGTCGACAACCACCTTCGCTTCCTCTCCAGGCTTGACGCTGTGAGCTGCCCGTCTCTTCCCTACCACGCCCGCTTCCACCTGGAGCCTCGTCTCCAATTCACTCTTTGGAACCTCCCGTCCCCGCACCTGGCACCAACAAACAAAACGCTGGCAATTTGCCCTCATTCTTTCACAACAACCCCATTGACCGCCCCTGCGCGCCTGGCCCAGCCTCATCAATCCCGTGCAACATCTCCAACGGCTACCAACATCGCTCGCCCATCCCAAGCTTCACCGCGTAGACATCTACAATGAAGCACGCAGTTATCGCAGCCCTCGGCGCTGCTGTCGCATCCGCCCACCAGCACGGCCACCAGCACCTCCACCACGCCAAGCGCGACCAGTCGACTCCCGTCGATGTTGTCAGCGTCCCCGGCCCGACCGTCGTTGTTTACGAGCTCAACGGTCGCCTGATCACTGAAGATGAGGTCCAGCGCGGCCTCCAGAACGGCAGCCTCGTGATGGCCAGCGACGGCCAGCTCTCCTCGGCCGCGCCTTCCAGCTACGCTGCGCCTTCCACCCAGGCTGCCTACGTCGCACCCACTTCCAGCAGCTCCTCTGTCTGGATCGAGCCCGCGTCCACGATGGTCCTTTCTTCCTCGTCCACGGTTGAGCCGTCGAGCGCATACGCTGCGCCGTCCTCCTACGCGGCCCCGGCTCCTTCCAAGGACGCCCCTCAATCCTACGGCTCCAGCGACGAGGACGAGGACGATGGCAACCACCCTGGCACCGGCGTTGACGAGGATTTCCCCGATGGCGAGCTCGACTGCAGCCACTTCCCAGAGGACTACGGTGCGATCCCTGTTGACTGGATGGGTCTTGGTGGTTGGACTGGCATCCAGCAGCCCGGCGGTTTCATGGGTGGCTTTGCCAACATCAAGACTGCCCTTACCGGTGAGAGCTGCACTGAGGGTGCTTACTGCTCCTACGCCTGCCCTGCTGGCTATCAGAAGTCGCAGTGGCCTTCCGACCAAGGCGCTACCGGCCAGTCTATTGGTGGTGTTCACTGCAAGGGTGGCAAGCTCCACCTGACCAACACCGCCATGTCCAGCAAGCTTTGCATGTCTGGCACTGACAAGGTCGAGGTCAAGGTCGAGAACAAGCTTGGCCAGAACGTTGCCGTCTGCCGTACCGACTACCCCGGTACTGAGGGCGAGACTGTTCCTCTCAACACCATGCCTGGCAAGACCTACCCTCTGACCTGCCCCGATGCCGACAACTATTACAACTGGCAAGGTGGCAAGACCAGCGCCCAGTACTACGTCAACCCCGCCGGTGTTGCCATGAAGGATGCGTGCCAGTGGGGCTCTGACGCCAACCCTTGGGGCAACTTCGCTCCCATGAACCTGGGTGTTGGTTTCAGCAACGGCCGTGCCTGGTTGTCCATCTTCCAGAACTCGCCCACCACTGACGCTAAGCTCGAGTTCTCTGTTGAGCTCAAGGGTGACGACATGAGCGGCTCCTGCAAGTACTCCAACGGCCAGTACTGCTCCGACACCGGCTGCAGCTCTACCACTGGTTGCACTGTAAGTTACCTTGTATTGCTTCCTCACATTTCTACCCATATTGACAATACACACAGGTCTCCGTCGGCTCTGGTACCGCCACTTTCGTCTTCTCTTAGATGCAAAGACTATACCATGCAGCATGCGAGTTCCCAACTCCCACCTCTTGCGTAGCACTTTACACAAAGAGGCACCTGGCGTGCATCTACTCCTAGCCCTTGACATTTTCCGGCCGACCTGGCGGGCACTCCTCGGCCATGTACATGACTGCTCACATCTATACCGTCGCCAAAAGTGCCTTTCAGTCCTCTCTAAGTCTCTCGGCCGGCCCTGAGTAGACCGCTGCACGACACAACCCCAGCATCAACACAACCAGCCTCACTTCAGCGACAGGGAACAACAGCACGGTCAAAACATTTGGTTATCTTTGTTTGATTCACTTGCGCCCCCAAATTTCGTATCCGAAGCTCGAGCGGTTTCGCGAAGCAAAGTTTTTGATTTTATTCTGTGCTGTTCCGATTTCTTTCCTTTACGTCAACTTCACGAATGGAAGCAGGGGGAGGGGAGAGGGAGACGGGTTGACGGGGTCTGCTGTTCATAACCTCTTCGGAAGGATGAAGGAGAGAGGGGAGGGGGTTTTATACCTTTCTACTTCTCACCACGCTCTTATGGAAATTCCGCAAAGGTGCAGCATCTGTTAGCCGAAGAACAGCTTCCTGCTCACGCCTCTGCGTGGGATTTCGCTAGTTGAGGAGCGTGGCACGATCTGATCTTGTGCCCGTTTTTGTACATAATGTCTTTTTTTGACTTTACTTCGGCTTCGTCCGCTTAGATAGTCAATGTCAAGTGTTTTTCGCTCAGCTGACTCTTCACATCCTGTGATGTATCTGGTGAAGATGTTCTCTTGTGGAGGCACCTTGGTCTGGTTCACGAGCAATCTGGCTCCCTCAGCTACAGCTGCTGACGGTCGTCTTCTCCGTCAGGAGTGGTACTTGCTCCTCACGTAATAACTCTGCTGCGAGGCCGCTCACGTAAGTCACTACGCACGTGAAGCTAGCTATCAATCCCTTCCGATTGGATTGAAAACCGCAGGTTTTCAACAGCGAAAGGGGGCGGACAGACATCGAGCTGGTAGCCCTCACGCAGGGAATCGATGCGCTGGAAATCTTTCTTCTTTTTGGATTTCTTCTCGCCGCGTCCGCTAAAGTAAAAGACGACGAATTTTCTTTCTTTCATCATGACTGCATTGCCTCCCCCTGCTGCTACTTCCAAACCTACCTCGCGCCCAACTTCTCCAGCGCGCGCGCGCCCTGCTCCTCCCACTCCGCCTTGCTGACCCACATGTTGTCGCGCTCCGCCATGATGTTCGCCAGCACGGCGCCGCCCAGGAAGACCATGTGGCGGCGGCGCGGCGGGTCCTCGATGCGCACCTTGAACTTGTCCAGCCGCTCCGGGTTGCCGCCGAGCACCTTGTGCAGCCACAGCTGCTTGATCTCCTTCTCCATGCGCGACGGCAGGCCCGGGTACATGCTGCTGCCGCCGGAGAGGACGATGGCGCGGTAGAGGGAGGAGCGGATGTCGACGTCCGCGGCCTGGATCGTGTTGAAGAGGAACTCGGCGATGCCGGGCTGCTCGACGTCGACGAGGTGCGGCTGGAAGAGGCACTCGGGCGCCTCGAAGCGCTCGCTGCCCACGCGGATCGTGCGGCCGTCGGGGAGCGTGTAGGTCTCCACGAGCGTGGTCGTGTCTTCGCTGAGCTTCTGGTCGAGCGCCAGGTCGTAGCTGACGTAGCAGAGCTTCTCCTTGATGGCGCGGACGGTCTCGAAGTCGGCGGTGCGGTTGAGGGCGTAGCCGCGGCGGAGCAGGAGCGAGATGAGGTTGCGGGTGACGTCGCGGCCGGCGACGTCGAGGCGGCGCGTGAGGTGGTTGAGGACGGTGGACTCGTAGACGGGGACGATGTGCGTGACGCCGTCGCCGGAGT
The DNA here is from genome assembly GCA_022813125.1 of Septoriella neoarundinis. Taxonomy (NCBI): domain Eukaryota; kingdom Fungi; phylum Ascomycota; class Dothideomycetes; order Pleosporales; family Phaeosphaeriaceae; genus Septoriella; species Septoriella neoarundinis. The sequence continues at coordinate 254,449 of JAKLND010000004.1, forward strand.
CGACGACGACGCCCGACGACAGGCCCTGCGCGTACAGCGCCAGCACCGCCTGGATCGCCACGTACACGCCGCCGAAGTTGTAGCGCTCGAACATCACCTCGCACATGTGCTCGCGGTTTTTGAGGGGGTTCATCGGCGGCTCCGTCAGCAGGATCTTGCGCCCCGTCGGGTCGATCTTCATCTTCTCGAAGAATGTGTAGTCCCACAAGTGCTGCATGTCGTCCCATCGCTTCACTATGCCGTTCTCCATCTGTGGTTCCGAAGAGTGTGGTGTTAGCTAGCTCGCCCTTCGATTTGATCGTTTGTCCTTTCCTCCGAGTGTCCGTGTGGTCGCGGCATACCGGGTAGGTGATCTGAAGCATTGATCTCGCGGCGGCCGCCTCGTCGCCGCACATGATGTCCTTGAGCACCACATCGCCGGGCGCCTGCTCTTCTGTTCGGAGGATGGGTCGGCCGATGATTGAGGGGTATTGGTGGTCAGGGAAGTTCTGGATGGACGGTCTTAGTTGAAGTTCCAGGTTTGCGCGTGTGATCAGAGTGTGCAAGAGCGTACCGTGCCGGCGAAACCAGCCTTGAGGAAACCGGTACCTCCGTCGAGGACTACGCGGTGGAGTTAGCAAGCTGGCATTGGTGTTGGGCGGCCGGCCGACGTTACCGATGGGCGACTCCGCCATGTTGTGTGTGTCCTCGAGGATGCGACCGGTGAGAAAGAGAGGGGGGAGGTGGAAGGAGAGGTGTTGAGGTCGTTTATGGAGCAATCAATGAGGCGGTAGTAGGGTGTAGTGCAAGCTGATCGTGCCCAAGTCGCCCTACCTGGCGGCCTGGAGAGGCATGTGGGGAGGCTGCGACGTCTCGCCTCGCCAAGAGCCGTCTGTCGTCAACGGGGAGAGCTGCCAGCTGCCAGCTGCCGTGACGAAGGCCGGCCTCGGCTTCTGCACAAATCCATTGACGTCTTCCAATCAATTCTCAATCAAATCATCAAGTCTCAGCCCATTCAGCCATTGCTTTACATCCTCATCACCATCCACCACCTCTTCAAAAACGTCACACAAGGGACACCCACCAAACGCCCACGACCATGGCCCGCGCCGCCCGCCTCTCCGGCCTCCAACGCGACGTCCTCTCCCTCTACCGACGCTGCCTGCGCGCCGCGCGCACCAAACCCGCCTCGACGCGGCCCAACTTCGAGGCCTTCGCGCGCCGCGAGTTCGGGCGCAACGTGGGCGTCGACAAGAAAGATTTCGGCGCGATCGAGTTCCTGCTGCGCAAGGGGCAAAAGCAGCTGGAGGTGTACGAGGCGCCGGGGATCACGAATATTGCTGGGTGATGGGGTGATGCAAGAGTGAGAAATAGGGCTGGATCGGATTGAATTTGGGACGATTGGCGAGCATGCCAGGGAGGGTCTTGTCTTGCGCACTGGATGAAGGCTTGCGGCGGACGGATGCTGTAATGGAGGAGGACGAGGTCGCCTGAGTCTTCCGAATACACGGGCGGTAGGAATCAATCCCGACGCGACATGGACGACCGCCTCTGCTGCCCAGCCGTCTAACATCCCTTTGGAGCGCAAGCGACCATCAGACGACGAGCACGCAACGAGACTACCGGACACACCACTCCTACAAGGGCGAACGACATAAGCTCTGCCCTCCGGCCTAGCGACCCGGATTTAGACTCAAGCCATCGGCTCCAAGAACCGTCGACCTGCTCGGGCGGCTCGAAACAAGCAGAGCCCGGAACCGAGACGCGGCGGAATCCAAACCGAAGCTACAGATCAGCGCGCGAGTGGGGGCAAACCGTCGACTGAACAGTCCGGAAGTATCAAACTGGATCGTGGCGGAGCCGTTGGAGACATCCGCCTGGCAGCCCTCCCGCCTCACGCGACGGTGTCGCGAGGGTTAGGGTTGGGGTAGTTTGCTGGAACAGCCGGAGAACGCTGATCGGCCCGTGTCTAACAGACGACAACGCTTGTCACGCGGGAACTCTAGGGTTAGGGTCAGATGCCTTCTTTGGGGTTTGCCTGACAGGCCGAGCTCGCGTCTTATGCGGCGCTAAGGCTGGAAAATATGGTCCCTAGCGAGTTCTCGAAGTCGAAGGGTTCAAGGATGCCTACGGAAATACAGTAGACGGAGGGTCTTGACTCACGTTGATGCAGTGAACGATCACAGGAAAAGACAGACGGTGGAAAACCAAACTTGCGACTGGTTCCATTGGGCTCGAAAACTCCTAGTATGCAAGTATGGCGATTCACAGAAAAAAATCCCCCAAAAAAGAAAAAAAAAGAGAAGAAAGACCCAACCGATATACGATTATAATCCTTCAAACATTCGACATCACCCTTCATCTTCTATCTCGACATCTATTTCACATTCCCATCTCAACTCTACAGGAGAGAAGCGCCGAAGAGCGAGCTGACGAGGACGACAGCGGCGCAGACGAAAGGAGCCTTGCCCATCTCGCCCATGATGAGGGAGTTGGCGGCGGAAGCGGAGCCGGAAGCGTCGGCGCTGCCGCTGCTGGAGGAGCCGGAGCCAGAGGAGCCGGAAGCGTTGGAAGCGACGCCGGTGACGCTGCCGGAGCCGGGCTGGGCGGTGGTGGTGGATCCGCCGCCGGCCTGCTGGGAGCCGGAGCCCTGGAGGCCGGGGCCCTTGCCGGCGCCCTCCTTGAGGTACTTCTCGGCGCCGTCGGGCATGGCGGGCAGGTCGGCGCCGTTGAAGTCCTTGACGTTCCAGGAGTCGCTGTTGGACGGGCACTCGCTGGCCTTGCCGTCGGTCTTGGCGCCGCCGTCGCCCTCGGGAGCGGGGTTGTCCTTGTACATCTGCTGCAGGGCCGTGAAGTCGTCGTTCTCGGTCACGGAGTTGCCGTTGATCTTGACGAGGCCGTAGCCGGAGTCCTCGACGGAGTACTCGTAGACGAGACCGCCGGAGTAGACGGCAGACATGTCCTGGTCGTAGATAGACTTGACGGCGCCGAAGGTACGCTTGTTGGTGTTGCAACCGTACTCAGAGAGGCTGTGGATAGTCAGTAAAGGTGGGCATGCTTTCAAGAGGTAGTGATTCTGCTCACAAAAGAGGAATGCTGTAGTCGCCGTACTGCTTGACCTTCTGGTCCCAGCCGGACTTGGTGAAGGAAGACGGGTCGCACCAGGAATAGTCGTTGAAGGCGTAGAAGTCGGAGCGCTGGTCGTCGGTACCGCAGTTCATGTACTGGGCCATCTCGAAGCGGTTGCTCTCGACATCGGCGGCGGAGTAACCGACGGGGATCTTGCGGTAGCCGCGGGTGCCGATGTACTGCCTCAGGTCACGGGTGACAGCCTTGACGTAGGGAGCACAGCTAGTGGTCTTGTCGTCGTTGATGACCTCGTTACCGGAGAAGAAGAGAAGGGTGTTGTCGTAGTTGGCGAAAGCGTCAACGGTGGCGAACAGGCTCTGGAGGTAGACCTTGTTGTAGGACGCGCCGGGCTCGGCACGGTTGAGCGAGTACTTGGGGGTGTTCACGTCGAGGGCGAGGTAGATGCCGGCGTCGGCGAGCGCGGACATGCACTCGTCGTGGTTGGCGGTGTTGTCGACGGTGTAGACACGGACGGTGTTGATTCCCAGCTTCTTGAACTCCTCGACGTCACGCTTGCAGCCGTCGGCGTCCGCGATGGGGTCCTTAGCCTCAGAGGAACCGCCGGGCTGGTAGTCAACACCGCGGATGTAGAAGCGCTTGTCGCCAGCGTAGAAGGCTGTGGAATGAAGTCAGCGAACGGTCTCGATCCTGGTAATGAACTCGCGCATACCATTGCCCTTGACGGTGACGGTGGGGACGCTGCCGGAGCTGGTGCCAGAGGCGCGGGCCTCAAGCTTGGCCGGGGTGGCGGCGGCGCTGGCGAGCGCCGCGGTGGCCGCGGCGATAGCGATGGAGGCCTTCATTGTGGGTGATGGCGATAGTAGTGCTGCGGAGGCGAGGAAGCGAAGTGAGAAGGCAGAAAGGATTTCCGGTCGTGCTGAGGCGGATCGGAAGTATCCAAGGAAAGGCGAACTGTTGGTCAGGAGTGAGGGAGTGACTGGTGAAGGGCAATTAGAAGAAGTAGCGAAGGACGACAACGAAAGTAACGAAGGTGCTGTGATTCCTCGACCGCGAAAGAAGGAAGCCTTGGTGAGGAGGAAGAAGGGAAGAGGGAGGGCGGTGGTGAAGGGGGTTCGCGTGAGGATATGCTGCAGCCGCGCGCGCCCCAATCCAGGGTCGCCGCTCGCCGCTCGTGTAAGGTACCTACTAGCTTAGACCGGCGACCCGTCTCGCTCCTCCTTTCCACAGGCCAATCTGAGGCAGGCCAGGCCGCTCCTCAGGCCCACCGCGCACCCGCGATTACGACGCCCCGCCCGGCGACTCGGCGCGGGCCAATCTCACGCTCTGCCTCGCGATCACTCTGAAACTGCACGCCAGACAGGCTGGTGGGCAGCAAATGGCGATGTGCAGGGTTGGGATGGGGTGCTCAGGAGGCCGCTGGTTGGCAGGGCAGGGCATGCTTCGAGTGCGTCCATAGTATAGTACCGCCGCACCATCGCAGCAGTCCGGTGGCAGTCAAAACATATAATACACACCCGCCTACACTTCACCACCCAGGTACTCTCCATGCACAAAACATGTCAGCAACTGCCCTCCCAACGCCCGCATTTGCTTGTCTCCCCAGCCAAGCCGAAGCTTCGCTCCGGGGCCTGCACGCGCGGCGCCCACCCCACGCACGGGCCCCTCCGCACCTCAGGCTTCGCGCGCCATCCTCCACGATCCGCGCCTGCAAATCTCCAACGCCGCATCCGCCGAGCGCCAGTGGATTGTGACGTGGTGGCTGTGTCTTGCTATTAGCAGAACGACGGCATGACGTCGGTCGGGCTTGTTAATTTTCTGTTGTGTGAGGCCTCTCTGCTCGTGCGCGCTCGCTCGCTGGGGCAGAGATGTGAGTAGTGAGAGAGCGAGGCGCTCAACGAAGATCGGCGGCCCAGAGCTGCCCGAAGGGCGGAAGCGCCGAGGCGACATCCCGCGCCGGAGCCCAGTCTTTTGCGCCGCTTGGCTGCGCGAACAAGAAAAGGACAAGAGCGCTAGGGCGTTGGCGGATGCGAGTCTTGTCTGGACGTCGTGCGGACTTCGAGGGACAGCTGTGTACGGCTCTCGTATGTTTAGCTACTGTATGGTATTGCCATACGTGAGGTGTTCGCTTCCTTTTGTTCGCTTCCTTACGGCTTGCTTGTTCGGGAGGAAGCCTGCTGCTGGTGCACGCTGGGCTTGCGGCCATTGGTAGGCTGTCCGAGAACCATCAGACGGTACTTCTACTCGAGTGATCCCTACGTGCCCAGAGAGCCAGACAGCCAGAAACCTCACTCTTCGCCACACATCATTACCCAAGGGTCCACACAACCTCGAAGCCGCTCACCGCACTCCCTAAGACGTAGTCCATCATCGATCCCACCATTGGTCGGACGGCCAATACCACACACAGCAAGTGACACGAACTTCGAACACCGGAAACGATCGTTGCTCCAAAACCAGATGGCATTTTTCATTTTCCATATGCATCTCCAATCGCCTCTCTCTTTCACGAGGCTTGGACTTCCTGTCTATCAGACCCCCATCCACATCCCACGCCACCGCAAACCAAAGCCACAGAGAATGCACACCACCATCCATTCCGCCAAAGGGAAGTACTCCGATCCAATCTCGTAGCCCGCTTGCTTGCTTGCTTGCATGCTCTTTGCCGCCCCTATGCTCCTCCCTCTTTCTCCTTTCGTGCCCAAATAGCCCCACCGAACCCCGATGTATCCATTAAAGTAGAAACATAAAAAAAACGCCCTCGCCCTCCCCGTGAAGAGCAGGGCGGAAACCAGCAAGAATCCCCAAAAATCGCTCGCGTTTCGCACAAGTAAATCCAAAAAGTCGCCAAGAGAACAAAGTGAAGAGGTCAATGCATAACGCAAAAGAATGTGGAGAAGAGGTAAGGTATCAATTTGAAGGGTCGTAGTCGCTGTTGAGGGCTGGGATGGGCCCTGTTCAGGAGCTGATGTGTGGGTTGGGTTGGGATGAGGTTGGGAGTGATGCCTGCTGTTTCCTGTTCCAGAGTATGTGTACTCCCGTCCGAGTGACACCATGGCGATGTGGTTCAAGCAGATGTCCAACTCCGAGTGTATTCAGCGTCGGCGAGGCTTGCAGGGTTCTGCAGCGTGTGCAAAGCATACCGTACGGCTTCCCGCTCAGCCGGTATTTTGCGAAGCCTTCCTCGAGCCCTCCGAGAGACTCTGCTTCGACCGCCAGAACATCAGCTTCTTCAGCCTGTGCTCCTTCTTGACCGGCTTGCTCGACGCGACCGTCGCGGCAGACGAGGTCTGCGGGCGGAAGTCCTCGCTGGCTTTTGGCTTCGGCCCGAAAGAGCCGCCGACAAGCTGCGAAAGGCTCTGGATGCTGGAGCGCTTGCGGCGGCGCTCGGCGGCCATGTTGGGATCGAGAGTGCTCGAGGCGCCGGAGGAGTTGCGCTGGCCGACGTAGCCTGCGCTGGCGCTGCTGCCGCTGAAGTCGCGGTGTGAGTTGTTGGCGTGCGCGGTGCTGAACATGGTCGAGCGGCTGCTGGTGAGGGAAGGGACGTCGTCGACGGACATGCGGACGTCGGGGACGGGTTCGCCGGTGGTGCAGGAGGAGACCGTGCGGTTGTCGTTGATGGAAGACGCGGAAGTGCCGAGGCGAGGGGTGTCGAAGGAACAAGGGCGGCCGGGTGATGAAGACGAAAAGGTGGAGGTTTGGTAAGTCTCCGGTGTCATCATGGGCGGAGCCAAGTCGGGGTAGAACATTCCTTCGCCGCGCTGAGAAGCGAGCAGAGTCGGCGTGTCACTGGAGTCGGAGGATTTGGTAAGAGACGGGGCTCTAGGTTCCTCGTGGTCCGGAACGATCTGGATACCGGTGGATTGCACTTCGACGGGGCTGACTTCTTCGACGATAGTCTCTTCAATGATGGAAGATCCTCGCCTCTCGGTAAGGGGAGTCGAAAGACGGGAGCTCACGCTCATATTACCATAGGAGGTGGAGGGCCTCTCAGGCGACCAGTCTCGTCGCCGGGAGGAGGACGCTTCGTCGACACCAAAGTTCAATGTAGGGTTGTCCGCATCCACAATGGAGATTCCAATGCCAGCCGCCTCATCTCGCGCGGGCCCGTGGCTAGTGTGCGGCCGCGCGGTCCTGGGACTAAGCTGCTCTTCTTCCTCGTCCTCCTCAAACACGTCAGCCATTGACGATTGCGGGGTTCCAGTACGAGCGAAGTCGAAGGGCATCATGACAGGTGCGCTCTCTGTACGTCGATGCAGGTACCCGTTCGGCAAGTTGTTCGATCTTGCCGCACTGTGCAGCTGTTTCCTATGCGTTGCACCCAGCGGCGGTGTTTGCAGACTCATAGCGTCATCTAGATCCACGAGCGGAGTCGAGTCGTCCTCTGCCGGACGGAACGAGCTGGGTTGATTGAAGGTGGGCGTGTTGAACTGGACACGGGGCTCTGGCGCAGCGCTGGCGTCGTCTGCTTCATCGCTCCCACCAAAGACTGCGTCCAAGTCGGTCTCTGCCGCCGCAGGTTCCGCCGGCGAAGCGTTGGCCAGAGGGATCGTGACAGGAACGTCGAAGAACCCATCGCTTTTAGGCCTTGCAGCTGTTGTTCTGGCGATAGGCTTCGCGTGTGGGGAAATCTTGCTCAGCTCTCTCGACCTGCGGTGCAATTTGGAGGATGCCCACTCCCGTAGTCTCTTCGTTGACGATCTTCGGTCCACGCGAGTTTCGTCCTCACCCTCATCCTCGGCATCGCCGACCGTGTCCACTTGAAGCGAGAGTGCAGACATTCTCGGCTCTTCATTTGCCCTTGTCGAAATCGAAGGCTCGCTTCTTCTCCTGTCGAATCCGAGAGTCCGGCCGAGAGAATGCTTGGTCTTGTGAGGTGGCCTGGATTCGAACTTGGGTTCATCACCTGCAAAAGAAAGCGATGGCGACTGCGCTTCCATCTCAGGCGTAAGACTTTTCGAGTTCTTGAGCCACTCGCCTTCTCTTTCGACCCTTTTACCGGTCTCTGTTGATGAAGGCTTCGTTGAAAACTGCTCTGTGATTGACCCCATGTTGCTTCCGCTCAACGATCGCTGCGGAACACGTACAGGCGGCGATCCCATGCTGATAACAGAAGATATGCTGTTGTTCACGGAATGGCCTCTGGTGGTGGAGAATGAGCCTTCAGACGAAATCGTGGAAAGCGGTCTAGGAATAATCTCCACGTTCTCAGAAAATCCAACGCGCGGGCGCGATCCTGGTCTCGATGGGGATGAGTCGCGTGATCCTGAGTCGCCAGCGGAATGGTTAGGTCGCTCGAGTACGGGTGCAGGTGTCTCTCCTGGAAAATCCAGAGGTGTGGTTGGGAGACTTGAGCTTAGTCTTGGTGAGGGCTCCGGTGCTGGCAGCATGATCGACTTAACATCATGGCTTGATAAAGCTGCGGACCTTCGGTGTGCATGACCACGTTTCCCAGCAGGCCCAGGAATGGGCAGGGCGTTGCTCGGTTCAGGCATTGGCGGAGCGGACGCTCTTGTTGGGCTCGTGCTGAGAGCATTGGACACTCCAAACCTGGAGTCACCACCGACGAACTCACTTCCACCTCTTTTGTGTCCTCTACGCGGCGTCGGCGGCGGTAAGGGCGCGTCATCTGTGTTTTCGTCGGAAGCGGGCTCCTTGCGTCCCGAGGCGTCCGCGGCATTGAAAGAGAAGCTGGGAAGAGCCGAAGTTGTCCTCCTGTGCGCACCGGTACTTGCAGGTTGAGCACCAGGGACTCCAAGATGCATGGACATTGGGCGCCGCCGTGAGGGAACAGGTCCGACGTGGAGATCTGACGTGGAGGGTTGCATTGGGAACGAGAATGTCGGGTTCGGGACCATCTCGAAAGTGGGCTCGCTGGCCACCGGGGTGCCGTGCATCATGTTCGAAATGCTGCTCGTCTGTCTGTGGTGGCGAGATCGTCCAGGCATCGCAACTTCAGCCATGGTTGCGGGAAAGGCTGCCTGGAGCAGGCAGCAGAGGCGCGGGTGTGGTCGACGCGGTTGGAGTCACGCGAGTTATCCAAGGTCATGTGCTGCGCGTATCGTCGTACCAATCTGAATATGTTTCGCCCGAAAGGTTTGCTGTCTAGGGCGGAGTGGACTTCGCGGGTCGAAGGGCGCGGGTAGTCCGGGTATCGCTGAAATCGCGGGACAAGAACGCTTCAAAACATGCCAATGGCGCGGCGTCTGGTGGCAGGGAGGAAGCGTCAGCGCGAGTGACGAGCGGTCGAGGCGTCGCGGACAAGGCGTGTGCTGGTGGTGCCGGGCGTACGTACAAGGGTCGAGGATGCTGGCACTCGCAGAGCGCAGGGCACGGGCGGTAGGCGGGCGGCGGGCGAAGGACAAACAGCAAGCAGAAAGGAGCGGACGGCACGACTCGGGCGCGAGCACGGCAAGACGAGGATGCAGTGCGGCGTGGGAGGTGCCTGGCGGGCGTGGTGGTGTAGCAATGGAGCGGCGGTGCTGGACAGGCGAGGGCGGAGGCCTGGGTCGAGGTAGCGAGCGTGAATACGGCGCAGGCGTTGGCAGGCTGCGAAAGCCAAAGCGTGAGCCAGAGCCCGCGCCAGCGTGAGAGCGGAGCCCGCCCAGGCGGTGGCGCGGTGCTGGGCCTAAACTAACCGCTAGGCGCGGGCACTAGGCTAGGCCGATGGGCATTGGGCGGATATCATTGGCAATCTGCGCGCGCACCCGCCGCCGTTTCCCTGCCTGTATTACTGCACATTGCGACATATACCTTACCCTACACTACACCCTACACCCTGTTGTGCCGTAGCTCGCGGAGCCCTACGCCGTCAGCCACACACGGCGCCGCCTGCGCGCGTCCCTGACGCCTGTACACGTGCCGGGCAACGTAGACGCCGTCAGCAAACACAACCACGCTGCCGCGCTGCCCTGGCAATCCATGCAGCGCCCTGCCCAGGGTCGCCTGCACGCCAGCGCTGCAGCGCCGCTCTCACTCGCGCTCCGCGGTTGCCCGGCAGCGCCATCACCACGCTGGCCGCTGGGCGCTGCTCGCACATGGCATTCGCGGAAGGGGTGTGTACATACATGTATGTACTACCACTGTAGTCTCTCCTAGCAGCTATTAGTGCGGTGCAGCGATGGAAGCGAGCAGCCGGCGCGCGCCCATCAGTGCCGCGCTGCCCGCCAAGTCGCCATCCAGGCGCATCCGGCACGCAGGTACCTAGAGTACCAGTAGTATGCCCCCATGCACACCACCGTGACCACCTCTCAGACCATCATGCCAGCAGGCAGCTCGAGCTTTGCATTCGTCTTTGCATTCGAGAGTGGGCCCGCCGTACCCATCTGAGGTGCAGTGCAGTACCTAAGGTACCTAACTTACGCTCGCTCGCTCTCCCTCCACCTCGACTCCCACGCCGCTCCCTTCGCCACTCCTGCGCGCAGCCCGGTGCTCCCGCCGTACGCGCGCTCACGGCCGGCGAGGATTGGCGCAGCGGCGCAGCAGCTAGGCCGCCTCCATGAAAGCTCCATGAAAGCTCCATCAAAGCCCCGTCGCGCTTTAGGGGCGTTAGCAGCATTATCAGGCGGGGTCTAATCCTCAATCTCCACCCGCTCGGCGCTGCTGCGTGCAAGCGATGGTGTGCACCTCGCACGACAGATCATCCGCCTGCAGCCACACGCACCCATTGCGCGCGCCATCCCGCGTTGCTGTGCCTCCCTCTCAAACACGCGCACCGCTCCCAAGGCTGGCCGGCCGACCTGGGGCGGCGCACCCAACATGAAACGACCTGAGCACATGAAGGGGAAAAATGCGCGCGTCTGCCCTCCGCAAATTGAACGGGCGCCCGTATTAGCTCAGCGGCCCCAGCTCTCCAGGGCATCCTTGTGCGCTGTGATCGCCCACTGCTGCAGGGGACCCGCGCGCTGCCGTTTCCAGCCCGCGGAGAGAGAGCTTCGCGCGCGCGGCCGGCTTTTGCCTGCCCGCCACGATTTTCAACGCTGCACCGCGTCCGATAGGCACTCGGTGCACCTGCGCCACACGCAAGGAGTGCCTGCGAGCGAGTGCGACCTCTCTGGCATCTTCCGCCGGCCCCCAGGCGAGCTCTAGCTGCGCGGGAGGGTGCGGCAAGATTCACTTTCGCGAGCCCTCGGACAAACCGCGCAGTAATATCTTTGCCCTCAAGCCGCCAGCCGATGAACACGAGTAGCGCAAACTCTCTGCAACTTGCTCGACGGCGCCGCAGATCGTTCGAAGCAGGGTCTCACACGGGGCTTGCGAAACGTCTTGTCGTGTATGTGTCGGCATCTCCAGCTGGGACCTAAGGACACTATGCCGGAAGACGTTGTCTGCTCGACCGCAACGCTCGTGTCCTGAGACGAAACCTGCACATGAAGCCGCAGAGCACCGCTTGCGCAACGTCCCACCGCAGACCCTTGAAGTGCCTGGTGAATGACTTGCATGCCCCCTCGCTCCCCTCTCCATCTCTCCACTTTATCGACGGTTTCAGCCCATTAAATCCACGCACGCCTGAAAAGACCCGATCACTGCCAGGTACCCGCAAGCGAGCTTTTAATACCCACTTCTCCAACGCGGCCCACGCTGGGGTAAATTGCGTGAACAGCTGACGACGATGGCATGTCGTGCAATCCTCGGGCCCTGCTGCCTCCCGCGTCGAGGAATACGCCCAGCCTGACGTGTCTGTCGCCAGCACTCAGCCCACATTTGCCAGACAGGGCCAATGCAGCGACGCCCTGCGCTCGTTGCGACCGTTGAATGTGTTCGCCGTTGCTGGGCGTCGCCTCGTCGATAAATGGAGGAGCCGTGGGGTCTTAACAGCTAGCTGATCGGCATATCAGATCACTAGTCCCGTTGCCTTGATCCCTTCGACATATGGAAGGCCACCATGGTCGCATGTGCTTGCGCGATGTTTTCGGAATCTAACGCTTGATATATTGTCCACGCCTAACCATCTCTCAGCATCATGTCAGAACAATCATGCAACGCTTACCAGCCAATACCACCGCCGACGACCTCATCCCACACCGCTCGGTAAATGCTGTCTCATCCCTCGCACTCCCCGTCTTCATGCGCCCTGTGCGTTAGGCAATGTACCACTTGCGACAGCCACGTGCGTGAATCAAACAGTGAAGCAGCGCCTGAACTTGGACGACCCATGCCAGCCAGGCGCCGTTGAGACGTTTCGCTTGCACCGACGTCTGCGTCTCGTATTCACTTGTGCTAGGACACTGCTCGGTCGCGAGGGGTTGAGTTGAGAATAGCTGCTAGGATCATGTCTTTTCTCAATGGTCACAGTCGAGCACCCGCACGTGACATGTCTCAACGATGTCGACACAGGGCTGCGAGCAAAGACAGTACTAGTCCGCTTCCCAAGGCTACAACGTCTGGATGCAATGAAGTCTTTCACTGATACGTGTCGCAAATGATGGAATGACTTGTCTATACAAAGCTGGGCGATCCCCCGCTGCATCTGATTGATACCCGTTGCGGTCTGTGACTTCGCGGCACTCAATTACATGTAATCCTGCCGTCCGATAGCACTCGCGCCGAATGCATCTCGGCATCCCAAAAGAAAGCGTTCGAATCCGCCTCAAATTATCATTCTCGCCTATGAGGCTGATTCCATGCGACATGCCCGTAGCCGCTGCATGCCCTTACCGTTGGTACAGTACGTGTACTGTACCCAACCGTGACGGATGCGATGCATCGGCAATTTTTTCGCATGCAACTCCTGCACAGATGTACATAGGTGATACCAGCAAACACTCGTAATGCGGGCGCGCATTTGCCATTTCGGGCGGGTTGATGAGAACAGTTCAAAGACGACATCACCGTCCATCCGGGTTGATGACTGGTTTCTGCAAGGCATCGCATCCGTTTCCGCCTGGGGGGGCAGAAATCTCGACAGACGCAACGGCGGAATCTGCTCCTGCGGCACCGTTGCGGATGCACCTGACATGTACTCCCACCGTTATCTGGCCCCGCCACGTCCGAGTCAAGGTTTGCATGCATGCTCGGAGGATGAGAGTGCTGTGGAGATCCGCGGTCAAATCGAAGGCGTGATTGTTCGTCTACTCAACTGTTTTGCAGACATCAACATCGTCTGCGTCTATGGCCCTTGCATGGATCAATTCTTGGAGTATACAGTTGGTCGTCATCAACACGATGTTCCTGCTCTCCGTACCGATCAATCAATCGCCGGTGCTGAGAAGCCCGTATTACTATTTCTCAAGGGGTCAAGAGGTGCTACCTTTGGTCCGTTCCACGTCCATTGCATGCAATGGGATCAGCCCAACAAAGCTTCCCAGCCAAATCGCGTCTGTCCGCCAGACTTTCTCTACAAACTCAAATAATGTACGCCTCACAATGTGTACGCATGTTCGCAAATCAAACGTGCCACCCAACAGAGCTCAAATATCGCTCAAAACTCGGCGACGCAGTGAGTTCCCAGCGACATCGCATCAGCTTGGGGTCGGGGTTACTAGGGTATGACCGCATACCCGCGCGTGTCTAGACGCCAGAGCAGGCCAACAGGACTGGAGCGGAAGGCCTTTATCAGATCCGCTCGACTGCCCACTATCGCCGAGCGGACTGCTTTCCGCGGGCACGGATCACTCCGTGAGCCTTTCTCACGACCTTCCTTGCAATGTACATGGCGATACGGCGGTTTTCCAGTGTATGTATCAGAGTCACGGAGCCAGGGCGGAGCCATCACGGCTCTTTGTGCGACGGGCTTTCCTCTTGCGTGAGGGATTTGGAGATTCTGAACAGGATATAAAGATGCAGTCAGGTAGGTCCGGGAGTGAGTGATTTACGTCGCGTTGCATTCACCATTTTGTCTATGTTCTCTGATTGACTGGCTTTCAATTGTTCTTTGCGATCATGGCGACCGAGCATGTTGTACTACCAGAACGATTGAACGAGACTTCCCACGAGGATACACCATCCACACCAGGAGGAAGCAGCTCATCCTCATCGTTCACGGAAAAGGAACACCAACCCAGCGACACCCGACCCAAACACGGCTCACACCCCGCCATCGAAGCCGACGCGCTCGACGAAGTCAATCTCCCCTACCGAACCCTCACCGACGATGCCGACATGCGCGCATACACCACCGAAACGCCCTCGGGCAACATCCTCCGCGAAGTGCAGTCGAACAAGACCGGGCGGACGGAGCGCTACGAGCTCGTCACCTTCACCGTCGGCGACCCGGAAAACCCCAAGAACTGGAGCAAGGCGTTCAAGTGGTGGTGCACGATGATGGTCGCACTGACCTGCTTCGTCGTCGCGCTCAACAGCGCCGTCATCACGGCCAACATCGAGGGCCCCGCGGAGGAGTTCGGCAGCAGCGCCGAGGTGTCGAGGCTGGCGATCACGATGTTCGTCGTGGGGTTTGGTGTTGGCCCGATGGCGTTCGCGCCGATGAGCGAGGTGCTGGGCCGCAGGGTTGTTTACGCGACGACTTTGCTCGTTGCGGTCGTCTTCATCATCCCGTGCGCCGTGTCGAAGAATATGGCGACGTTGGTCGTGTGTCGGTTGATCGATGGTACGGCGTTCAGTGCTCCCATGACGCTTGTGGGGGGTACGCTTGCCGATATGTGGAGGAACGAGGAGAGAGGGGTGCCCATGGCTGCGTTCTCTGCTGCGCCGTTCATCGGCCCTGCGATTGGACCTCTGAGTAAGTCATTAGCGCGATTTTGTCCAGACACTCAGACTGACAAGTACACACAGTCGGCGGATTCCTCTCGGACAACCTTGGCTGGAGATGGCTCTACTGGATCCAACTGATCCTGTCCGGCGCCGTCTGGGCCCTGATGACCTTCACCGTCCCGGAGACCTACGCCCCAACCATCCTCGCCCGGCGCGCCGCCAAAAAGCGCAAAGAAACCGGCGACTCCAAATACGTCACGGAGCAAGACCTCGACAAGCGCCCCTTGGGCTCCCGCATGCGCGTCTTCCTCGTCCGCCCCTTCCAGCTGCTCTTCCTCGAGCCCATCGTCCTCTTCCTCTCCCTCTACATGTCCGTCCTCTACGGCCTCCTCTACATGTTCTTCGTCGCCTACCCCGTCGTCTTCCAGGAAGGCAAAGGCTACAGCGCCAGCAAGACCGGCCTGATGTTCATCCCACTCGCCGTCGGCGTCCTGCTCTCCGCCGCTTGCTCCCCGCTCGTCAACAGGCACTATCTCCGCCTCGCCGCTGCGCACGCCGGCAGACCCCCCGCCGAAGCCCGCCTGATCCCCATGATGTTCAGCTGCTGGTTCATCCCGATCGGCCTCTTCATCTTCGCCTGGACCTCCTACCCCTCGCTGTCCTGGGCGGGCCCCGCGCTCGGCGGCGCGCCCGTCGGCTTCGGCTTCATATTCCTGTACAACAGCGCCAACAACTACCTCGTCGACAGCTACCAGCACCTGGCGGCGTCGGCGCTGGCGGCCAAGACGTGCATCCGGTCGTTCTGGGGCGCGGCCGTCGTGCTGTTCACCGTGCAGATGTATCACCGCTTGGGCTACCAGTGGGCCAGCACGCTGATGGCGTTTATTGCGGTGGCGTGCTGCGCGATCCCGTTTGTGTTTTATTTCAAGGGCGAGGCGATCCGGAGGAGGAGTCGGTATGCTTATGCGGGGGACGAGGAGAGTGATCAGAAGGGGGTGCAGTAGGGGGTGAGGTGGAGGGTGGGGTTGTTGTTGTGGTGGGATGGCGTTTGGGATGAGTTTGGAGTTTTGTTCTCATTCAGCCTTGCGTCGTCGAGCGTGCATATAAGAGTCCGTCGGGAATATCTAAGTTATAGATTATCGGATAGAATCGATACCCATGATTTCCTTCGACACTGGAATCATATATTCATCAACACTAGTCAGCGGCACAACGCGCGATGTCGGGACGTCAAATCCGGATGCCACGTGATGCAAATTGGTGTGGGCCCCGTGCACCCTAGAATCCCTACCTGCTCTCTATTGACAAGATCGAAGATGTTTGCCTCGGAATCCAGGCCTGCAGCGGAGGGTTCGAAGTCGTGCAGAAGCACGTGCCGTTGTTACTCCCGTCAGCGCGAGTTTGCTTCTACGCTCGTGCCGCGATACCTCCGCTGACAGCGTCGTACGAGTCCCAGGCTGCCGGAAAGTTTGCGGCAATGCTGGAATGTTTGCTTCTCGCGTTGGAATATTGGACGCCTCGTGCAGTCTGTGTGATTGGCGATGATTTTTTGACCGTTGCGTTCGAGGCGCTGTGGGATCGGGTGCTTTGGGTGGGGGAGGGGTGTTTGCGTAGCATTGCGTCGAGGCGGTGGCGGTGGCTGGTCGGTGATCGTATGCATTTTGCAATGGTTGTGTTTCTCGATGAGCATGTGCATTATGCTTTAATTGTTTCCCTTGGTGATCATATGCATTGTGCTGTAATCGTGTTCCTACGACAAAAATGCAAGACATGGAGCGGACGCCACGATGTGGTATGCTTTACGGGAATAAGTAGGCTGCGCCGACGGTGCATAAGCGGTGTTAGCAGGAGCTCCAGCAACAGCTGAAGTCGTGATTGTCTGGATGCGGAAGGGATGGTTGCGGTGCCGCAGACGTCAGGTGCGAGGTACGGGCTTCAGCTGATTGCACAGGGCCGCGGCACGGATCTTGTCTCCAGTCGATCACGACCAAGAGGTATACATGTTCCCATGCGCTTGCACATCTTGCCTGCAGGGACCGAGACGCTGGGAAGGCGATTGACATTGTGCGCAAATGTGTGCCGAGGTTGCCTGCGAGGCGCTCGGTGATGGTGGTGATCGACCGGTGGGAGTTCTCGTGCGGACAGGGTTGGCTTGGAGGTGAGGTTGGATGGGCGGTTGTGCGAAGACGTCACAGGTAACGCGAGGCGGCGGCACTGCACGCAGATCACGTGATGAAGTGCTGCCGTAGAGTTGGTGCAGCAGGCTTCAGGTCAGTTTGGCGCAGGTTTGACAGCTCCCACTGCTACCAGGGTATTCTCCTCCCACTGATACTCGCTTCCCACTGCTATTCTCTTCCCACTGCTCTCTTGCACATTATTTGCGGCTGCATCATCACGCGTCGCGGACAGCTGCCGGCTGCCACCTGCTCTGCTCACCGGCGGCCTGCGCACGCTCTCAGCAGCCCACCGACGGCCTGCGCACACTCTCAGCAGCTCACCGACATGGCCAGGTGGTGCAGCGATTGGCTTGGAGGCGACACTGCAACTCTATCGCGCGCCCGCCGTCTGACGTGGCAGCGCAGGCTCGCAGCAGCAGTGGCCGCTAACAGCGCAGGCTGGCAGCCTTAGCAGCGGCTGGCAGCGCAGCCTCGCAGCCTCGCAGCAGTAGCGCCAGCCCGTCACATCCTAGCGCCCTCCTGACACACCCCGGCCGGCGCTGCAGCAAATCCGCGCCCGGCAACGCCCCTGTCAATCCACGCACCTCTTCCTGCTCATCACCGCGCGAGGCTCAATGCGGTCTGAGCCCGCCATGCCGCCCTGCTCGTCTCCTGCGGTCTGCCTCGTAGACGCCCCGCCCCCTCCAGCGCACCGCTGACGCCGTCTGAGCTCTTCCATATCAACCTGATCGCCCGCCCCGTCGCGCGATTGTCTTCCTGCATCCCTTCCTCCTCTTGCTGCCCAACTGCCTGACTCCCTCTGTGACCCTGACCCGGCGTGGCTACACAGAATCGACAGGTCTGCTGCACATCCGTTGCTGCTCTTGCTTGAACCATCCTCCGTCGAACTACTTTACCCTTGCGTGGCAATCATTTGCTACCTTCTATTCCGCCGCCGCCGCTGCTTCTTCCGTTGCTGCCAGGAAACCCTTCCTCCATCCCGGACATTTGGACTCGACCCAGTTCAACAGGATGACCACTCGCAGCCGCGAGCAGTCTTTGGCCTTCAGGTACTTACCTTTTGCTCGTGCTTTCTTGTTTTCATGCGTTGGAGTTCGGGGTGTTTCTTTCTTGCTTTGCTGTCTCTCTTGCGTACTGCGTTGGGTTGCTCTCCCTCCGGATTTGCTCCTTTAGCTGCTGCTGGATACGCTGGACTTCTTTCTCTGGTGTGATTGATTCCTGGCCATAAGAACTCTGCTGTGCCTAAGGATGTCTGCTTTCTCGGCCTATACGCTTTGGGACGCCGGTCACGGACCTTCACAAGCCTTGTTGCACCGGAACTTGGAGACTCCGTCTCTTTTGGCCCCATTGCCAGGATAGCTACATGCCCTCGGATTTGGAATGCCTTCATGATGCCACGGAGTCACGACACGCCGGATCACTTGTAGTTGTTGCGTTGCAACTGTAGCTTCGACGCTGCATCATCTTGACAGCCTTGACGGCTTGCACACATTCGTTGGCAAAGCCAAGTCGGTGTCGGTGATGCGTGTCTCTCGCTGGTCACACTTATGCCGGATACAATACGCCTATGGACATGCTTGACTTCATCCTGGATTCATCTACCGGAAGTTGCTTGCCTGCTCATGTGATACGACATGCGAACACGCAATTGATCCTGCTTCAATTCTGG
Source organism: Septoriella neoarundinis (assembly GCA_022813125.1). Lineage (NCBI taxonomy): Eukaryota > Fungi > Ascomycota > Dothideomycetes > Pleosporales > Phaeosphaeriaceae > Septoriella > Septoriella neoarundinis. The sequence continues at coordinate 273,013 of JAKLND010000004.1, forward strand.
CCTTTGATCGACTCGACTTCGCCCACTCCTTGGCGCCTCTAACATTTCCATTCGTTCTTTCCTTGTGTTTGGGAGTTTCTTTCATGTCCAACTCGTGAAGTCAAACTGACGTGTCGTCTCATCAGCGAGGAGCTTTCCCATCTGAATTGCCCAGGATCCTTTCTTTTCTCTGAGCCTGGCGTACTTGACCACTGGTGCCAAACACTTCCAGGAGACCCTATCTTGCCTCTCACCCCTCCGGACTCTGAGCCGGACATGACTGCCAAGTGGAACAAAACCTCGCTGCCAGAGGATGCTTGGTACACAGGACCTGTACAGGATCACAGCACTTATGTGCAATCTTCCAGCAGCGAGTGGGACGCTCAAACCTTGTTCTCCTCCACACAGGACTTTCAATCTTTGGATGCCTTCCATTGGACCAACACAACCCAAGGATCTGTAGGCGCGGGCCTGTCCCCTGTCATGAGCCACGAGAGCTCGGGCTCTCAAGCTCTGAACTCCTTCTCCGAAGCGGAGCTACCTGCCGGCCTGGACCTGTCTTTCACTTTTGAGCCGGCTTGGGAGTCTGCCAGCTCCTTGGTGTGCCATGACACGCAATCTACGCAGCGCCCGCTGTCTGGAACCACTTTTGTGCCGTCGCTGGATGAAATGCCCTTCGGACCCAGGATGGACAGCGCCATGCCCCAGTGGTCTATGGACTTCGGATGCTCCGGTCAGCCCATGTTTTACTCACAAAGCGGAATGACTGCACGCCCAGTCGTGCAGTCTCCTGCTGTTGCAGCCCAAAGGACTATCCTGCCAAGGACTGAAGGCTCCATGGCCTCTTCTTCCCCGGCGTTTGCTCCTTCCTCCTCGCAGAGGCCAAACCGATCTATTCATGGTCGTGCTAGCTCTCAAAGGTCGTCGCAAAGCGTAAGTAAGTCGGGACTTGCCGTGCCCGAAAGCCCCAGGATCCAGTCTGGATACAGTGTTGCTCCCAGGTCCGTCACGTCTGAGGATGCTAAGCCTTCGGTCCCTGCCCTGGAGTCTTTCCAAACCGGATCTCAGCCGTACTACGGACAGAGGGACTATGCCCCGGATGCAATGTCGACCATCACGGATCCTGCCGCGGAGGAGTTCACTGCTTTCATTCAGTATGACCAGGACGAGCAGCCCTCTACTATCGGATCATCCAGGTCAGACATGTTCACGCTCAACGTTGATGCCCGAGGCACTAACACTCCTTGCAGCTATTCTGGCACTTCCAGACCATCTTACGCGTTGCCGTCATCGAAGGACAATTCTCAGGGTAACCGCGGCAAGGCCCAACCGGATGCCAAGCCCACCAAGGCTTCCAAGTCTGGAGCTTCACAGGCCGGTGAGATAGACGAGGGCCGACACAGGAACCACCCTCTCTACGCCAAAGGACCGGACGCAGACGGCCTCTTCCGCTGCCCTTTCAGCGCTAAGGAGAACTGCCCCCACCAAGCCACTAAGCTGAAGTGCAACTACGAGTACGACCACAATCATTCCCCCTAACCACATCCAGCCCCCTCGCAGACTCTAACCACCACCTTCTCCACAGCAAGTTCGTCGACTCCCACCTCAAGCCCTTCCGCTGCCGCCAAGAAGCCTGCGCGAAGCAAGAGTTCTCCTCGACCGCCTGCCTACTGCGCCACGAGCGCGAGGCCCACGGTATGCACGGCCACGGCGACCGCCCGCACCTGTGCTTCTACGCCGGCTGCGAGCGCGGCGTCCCCGGCAACGGCTTCCCGCGCCGCTACAACCTCTTCGACCACATGAAGCGCGTCCACGACCACAGGGAGGACCCGGCCTCCGCCTCCGCCTCCGGCCTCGCCAGCCCGGACGCCGCGGACGTCAAGAAGCCCGCCGGCGGCCAGGGCAGGAAGCGCAAGGCCCCCTCGTCCACGGCTTCCGAGCCCGCCGCTCAAAGGCTCAAGGCCTCCCCGCTGCTCTCCCCGCCCGTGCCCGCGCGCCAGGTCGCGCCGGCGCCCTACCAGGAGGTCTTGCCCGTGACCGCTACCACCGCCGCCGCCCAGGGATACCCGTTCGCGCTTGCCCAGGAGATGGCCCGGCCGGTGCAGTGGCCCGCCCACGGACACGGACACGGACACGGACACGGACACCTGCCCGTCAGGAACTTCGACTACTTCCAGAGCCCGCAGCAGGAGGAGGCTCCCGTGGCCATGTTCGATCGCCACTTCCAGGGAATTCGGCGGGAGTCCAACGAGTCGCGCTATGGCTGAATGACTGAGGTTCTTCTGCTCCCGGATGGTCGGGAGTCGGAAACATTTCTCAAGTCATCGCATTCGTAGTCAGTATCCCGGAGCCACCTGCGGTCTAGCCCATGCCGGATGGACACCTACGCCCCAGGCTCAGTCCCCACAGCCGTATCCGGGAACCTGATTCTCACGGCTGAAAGGACGTCATGCCAAAGGAGCCTACATCTTCCCACGTCTGGAGAGGATTGACCGCCGGGACAAGCCACGCCATCGTGGATACCAAGGACTGCTTCGGCCTGTGGAGAGTCTGCTGTGGACATTGCCCGTCTGCTTGCAGTGCTCACGGAGAGACCATTGCGCCGGAAACGTTGGACAGCCGGGCCGCTTAGTAGGCCCAGGCTGTGGAGAGTCGAGGAAGAGAGAGAGAAGGAAGAGTAGCTTTAAGGCTACACTGACGTTCGTCGTGTACGCACTGGCTGAAGTGGATTTCTAGATTGCCCATGTTCGTGATTGTTGGTGAGATTGAGTCTTGTGGAGTCGGCGTTGTTTGACATTTCAAAATAGAAACAGTAGTTGATAGTACTTCTTGCGCTCATCATTCAACACCATGTAGTACTCGAGTGCAGAATTTGCTTGTACGGTCGATCCGCTTGATCAGTCGTGCCGTTCACAGCGCTCACTTTGTCGTGAAGATCCACATTGAACTACATGCCGTTGAGACTGAGATAGAACGATGGGAAGTCGGCCTTGTTTGAATCCAAGGGTACCAGCAAGAGATCATGATCAGTTCTTTCGCTCGTTCGCTCAACTGCAGAACTCGGATGCGGCACATTTGCCTGTGAGGGCGGTCCACATGATAGTACTCGAGCAGTCGCCCCGTCGATACGTAGCGCTCGCGCTCTCACTCACCCCGTCGTGAAGATCCACACCTCACCGCACATGCCGCACATCCGACCTCATCCATTCCCGCCATCGCAGCCCGAGAGTGACAGCGGACGGCGCCGACTCTGCGAACGATGAGGCTCTGCTCCACCGGAAAGCTTTCGCGTCCCGCCGCCGCCGCTGTGGAACGACGCATCGAAGCAGTCTCGTTGGGCGCCAAAAGCTTCTCCACGTGCCTTGCTCCGATCGATCCGGACGTCGCGGGCGGCGGGAAACTCTGTCTTGGCTGGCGGAGAACTCGGACCCTCGTGCTTGTGGCGGAGATGGAGAGTTGTGGAGACTGGAGACTCTGGGGTTGCACATGTGGAGGGCCGTCGGGCGTGGCATTGATTTGGGGTTCTGCTTTGAGATGGCGAGGTGCTCGATCCAATGCGGAGGGGTTGAGGCCGTGTATAGACGGGCAGAAGTGGTCTTGGTGGCAATTGTGGATTGGTGGGATCAGGTTGCCAGTGTCGCTTGCGCTTTGCGGCTGGGAATATTGTCTGCGGCTGCATACTGGACGACGAGCGTGCATCACTCTCACCTCCATATGCAATCATACTAATCTCCGAGCCAAGCAGGCACGATTGGGAACTACTGTTGAACGTCGACGATCCTCCACATCCCGCGACGATTCACGTTGTCCTTGTCATCCCCAGCCATTGGAGCCCCAGGCCATCCCCAATCCCGCTGGTTCTCCGCAGCCGTGCCCACACTCACCCGCGCCCGGAAGGCTCGCTTGCGGTAATCCATCGCCCTGCTATGCTTTGTGCCTTGCCCTCTCGCGGCAAGCCAAGCGCGTCGGGCGGATCTCTCCAAGCCAAGTCGAGCAAAGCGCCAGTAACGACCGACGTAGGCGATGATGATCCTTCTGTACCCCGCCTCGGCCATGCGAGCGCTCCGCAGCACGTGGTATAAAATGTCGCCCGAATCAGCAGTCTGAGGACATGGGCAGCAGCAAGCCAATTCGCAACAATGGTCGTTTCGCGTGCTCTTCTGGGCCTCTCCGTGGCCAGTCTCGCAGCATTTGCGAAGGGAGGTGAGTAGCCTTTACTGTCCTCTCGCAGGGACGCCACAAAGCTTGTCTCGCACATTTGCTGACTCTAGACCCAGCCATCACCGCCAATGGCGCCAACTTCACGCTGACGGGCGATAACGTCTCCTATCTGTTCCACGTCGACGAGGAGACGGGCGAGCTTATCAGCGACCACTTCGGCGGCCCCGTCGAGGACTTCGTCAACCCGCCTCACATCAACCCCAGTGGCTGGGTTGACAATCTGGGTAATGTCCGAAGAGAGTTCCCGGATGTAGGCCGAAGTGACTTCCGCCTGCCTGCGATCCACATCGCCCACGCAGACGGCAACACTGTCACTGAGTTCAACTACCGGTCCCACGAGGTTGTCGATGGCAAGCCTAGCCTCCCCGGCCTCCCCGCAACGTACGGCGACGACGGCGACGTGTCAACCATCATCGTCCAGCTCTACGACAACTACTCGGACGTGTCTGCTGCGCTCTCTTACTCCATCTTCCCGAAGTACAATGCTATCGCGCGAAGCTTCGCCATCACCAACAATGGCACAGAGGACATCTCCATCGAGCGTGCGTCGAGCTTCAGCACCGACTTGCCCAACATTGAGCTTGATATGATCGAGCTGCAGGGGGACTGGTCTCACGAGATGAACAGAGTGAAGCGTCCTATTCAGTACGGAGAGACATCCTTCCGCTCAACGGTGGGCTACGCTTCTCACATTCACAACCCCTTCTTCGCTCTCGTCACTCCTTCGACCACCGAGACTCAGGGCGAAGCCTGGGGGTTCAACTTCGTGTACTCTGGCAGCTTTGAGGCCACCGCGGAGCGTTTCAGCAACGGCTTCGTGAGAGTGCTCTTGGGCCTGAACCCACTGCACGCCACCATCCCTGTCAAGCCTGGTGAGACCTTCCAGTCGCCTGAGGCCGTTGCCATCTACTCGACCGAAGGTGTCGGTGGCATGTCCAGGTCTTTCCACGACCTCTACCGCAACCACCTTTCCCGCTCCAACTACACCAGCCAGACCCGCCCGGTTCTGCTCAACTCTTGGGAGGGTCTTTACTTCGACATCAACGACACTGCTCTTGAGAACCTCGCTCAGCAGACTGCCGATCTTGGCATTTCCCTTTTCGTCAACGACGATGGTTGGTTCGGAACCGACCCCAATGCCCGTCTCAACGACACTGCCGGTCTTGGCGACTGGACTCCTAACCCTGCTCACTTCCCCAGTGGCTTCCCTGAGTATGTCGCCAACGTTACAAACCTCAGTGTCGTCAACTCCACCGAAAAGATGAAGTTCGGTCTCTGGTTTGAGCCAGGTGAGCCCGCCCCTCGATCATTCGAATCAACAATGCAGAGCAGACGCTGATAGCCTCTAGAAATGGTCAACCCCAACTCCAGCCTGTACGAAGAGCACCCTGACTGGGTCCTGCATGCCGGCAGACACACTCGGACTGTCACGCGTAACCAGCTCGTTCTGAACCTCGGCCTCACGGAGGTCCAGGACTACATCATTAACTCGGTCTCTGAGATCCTGGACAATGCCGACGTCTCGTATATCAAGTGGGACAACAACCGTGGCGTCCACGAGCAGTCCCGCCCCTCGGAGAACTACGACTACATGCTGGGCATCTACCGGGTCATCGACACACTAACGACCAAGTATCCGGAGGTTCTTTGGGAGGGCTGTGCTAGCGGTGGCGGACGATTCGACGCTGGTCTATTGCACTATTGGCCCCAACATTGGACTTCCGACAACACAGACGCGTCGGATCGTCTTACGATTCAGCTTGGTACTTCCTTGGCCTACCCCCCGTCGGCCATGGGATGCCACGTCTCTGTCGTCCCCAACCACCTCACGAACCGCAACATCTCCATCGAATACCGCGCCCACGTCGCTCTCATGGTAAGAAAAAACCCCCAGAACCTCATCCAGCCCCAAAAGCATACTGACCTCAAAATGTGAAGTGTGGCTCCTTCGGCTTCGAACTCAAGCCCTCAGACCTCACGCCCGAAGAGTCCGCCGCCATCCCCGGCATCCTTGCGGACTGGGCGAAGATGAACCCGATCGTCATCTCCGGCGCCTTCTACCGACTGCGCCTGCCGGACGACTCCAACTGGCCCGCCGTGCAGTTCGTCAGCGCCGAGGAGGACACCGCCTTCGTGCTGGCCTTCCAACAGTCGGCGTCCATCAAGCCCGCGCCGCCGCCGCTGCGCATGCAGGGTCTGGACGCGGGCGCCAGGTACTCGAGCAATGCGTTCAATGGCACCATCAGTGGGAGCACGCTGATGAATGCGGGGTTGAACGTTAACTATGAGGTTGGGGATTATCAGAGTACTCTGATCTGGCTTTACAAAGAGTAGCGGACGAGACAAGAGGACTGATTGGGGCGAAGACGGATGATGGGATGATGAAAGCATCTTAGATATTGCATTACGCATAACGACCGATACAAGTGCTTCTGAAGAAGAGGCTTAGAGCTGTACATAAATATTCGTCATCTACTGATTGGTGCCGATGTCATTGATTGATAGGTACTCGTAAAACGAACGGCGACGCGAAGACTTGAGTCGAACGGGCCGTGATCATCGATCGTTTCTGATTTTCAAAAAGTACGTACCCGAAACAAACCCAACGAGCCCTTTCACTCTTCTATGCGTATCGAGAATCCAAGAGCGCACGTCGCGATCGCACTCGACCACACAGGCAGCAGCGCTGTCTCAGAAATGCGCTGAAGCTCCTCGGTTTATAGCCACCACCATAACAGTCCATGAACGATCGAAGATAACCCCAAATCAATTAGCGGTAGAGCTGTTGAGGGTCAAAGTCACGTGATATCAGGCGTGGCCCGTGGAAGCCTCTCTACCTGATCAACATGCTAACCATTCCAGAAGCGCAATCTCCCCGGACACCGACGAAGACGACGAGGACTGGAGGACGGAGAAGAGGGACCGGAAAGTCCCCGGGCATCCAGACGGCTTCTCTTGGGGCTTGTGCTGCTGTCGGCGTGCGCGTTTGCTGCAACAGCCACTTTATTGCTGGGATTGATAGGATTGACGGATGCGAGTGCTGCGGCGGCGATCGTCAACCGGGACGCGACACCGTCGTCTCTCAAGGGGTCGCAGGCGACATTTGGGGCCCGAGGCGGGTGGTAGCTGCTGATGTGCGGGTTTGAGGCGTGTGGAATCTGCCTGTGATGATTGATTACAAACGCGTATGGTAGACACATTTCGTTCATAGAATTGTTTTGGCATGTACGCTTGTTGAAGCCTAGAAAACCAGTTGCAGGAAGGAAGAATCCCAATCGACAGAGATCATCTACCGAATCGTAAATGGGAAGGCCCTGAACTACTAATGCCTCGTTCGTAGAAAATGATGGCACCTGAAGCTCAATATTGTCCAGATTCTTCGTGTAGCGCAAACCACCCAAGGTTACACCAGTGTTGTGGAAGGGTCATATTATGAAATAAGGCATGGCATTACTTGCACAATAAGTTTCCATTGGTTTTTTTTTTTCCGCATATCGCTACACCCCAATAGTACATGCGCCGAAGTCAAGCCGACATTCGCATCGTCCAGTCCCAGATCCTTTTACAAAACTAGTCAAACTGTCCACGCAAACAATCTGCCAGCCCCGAGTCGCATCGTTGTCCTCGCCAGTGAGATCTTTGCAGTACTCTAGATCATGAGTCTCTCGACCTTGTCCTTGAGAGCGCGGATCTGGCCCATGAGGTCGGAGGCCTCGTTGGTCGTGATGCTGCAGGAGATGACAGCGCGGCTGACACCGCAGGCGCGGCCGAGAGCCATCTTGCTGGGGACGTAGACCTGGGATCGCAATGTCAGTCTAAATTTCTCTCAATTGCTAGCAAGTATGCGCTCGACTCACGTAAGGAGTGTTCTTGTCCTCGCAGAGAAGCGGCAGGTGGAGAAGGATGGCCAGGGGTGCGGTGTCGGCGGCCAGGATGACGATCTCAGAGATACCTCTGTTGAGGGTCTTGGTGGCCTCGTTGGCACCCTTCTTCAGCTGGCGGTAGTGGCTGGCCTGCTGCACGAGGTCGAGGATCTCCTGGGAGAGGGCCTGGTCGGCGACCGGCCACGCGGCGGACTCGGCAGACATGTTGTCGGTGGTAGTGTTGGTTGAAGAATTGAAAGGGGGTATAGGCAAGGCTCGCCCAGGTAAGTCGCACGGGTTCACGGCCTTGGGATTGCTGGTGGTGCTCAGTCGCAAGTTCAGTCGCAAAGCCGACCGCCGTTGGAGGGACCTTCAATTTTTCGAATGCGACGCGGGCTGCGCGGGCGCTAGCGCGGGTCCAGCCGATTCCGCGTCACCTACCGTTGCTGGCGCTTGGCAGGCGACAGCTCCTGCGCCATCACGACTTCCAGCTATCGCCGTCACCATTGAATCGAGACGCCACACGCCTGCACCAGCCCTTCTTGCATCACGCCGATCAGTCTTACGGGATCCTTGAGCCGAATACCTCTTGAAAGACACCTCATACCCACAGCCGCGATGTCTACCGATCTTTGGTGAGTGCAGGACACGGTTCACTTAGGAGGTGGGAACCGAGGCCATCATGGCTGGAAAGACGTGTTGGAAGCGTCTGAGAACTGCTGCGAGGTCGAAATATAGTTGTTTTGGAGCGCATGCTAACATTTTTGTGTCCACAGCCCCGTGTATGCCGTAAGTGCCACCCCCAAACCTGCCAGCCACGGCTGCCTCAAGCTCCTGAATGCATAGCAAAGCGTCTCCAAGCGACTCGAGCGCAACAGCGACGTCTCAAATGCGCAGCGCACGAGCGCAGCCGCGGCCGGAAATGCATACAAGAAGGTGAACTCCGCTGACACAATATCATAGCCGTTCTTCGGAGCGATGGGCTGCACGTCCGCCATCGTCTTCACTTGCTTCGGTGCTGCCTACGGTACCGCTAAGGCTGGTGTTGGTATCTCCGCCATGGGTGTCCTCAGGCCCGACCTGATCGTCAAGAGTACGTCAATCACAACATGGAGAGGCGATGCGGCATATGCGCGATCATATCTTCTGCGACATCTCCAGCAGCGCCTTCTTCCACGAACCATATCACGGCATACGTACTAATGTTTCCGTAGACATTATTCCCGTCATTATGGCTGGTATCATTGCCATCTACGGTCTCGTCGTTTCCGTCCTTATCTCCAACGACCTTAAGCAGTCCCAGTCTCTTTTCGCTGGTTTCATCCAGCTCGGCGCTGGTCTCGCCGTCGGTCTCGCCGGTCTTGCTGCTGGATTCGCTATCGGCATTGTTGGTGATGCTGGTGTCCGTGGTACTGCTCAGCAGCCCAGACTCTTCGTTGGCATGATTCTCATTCTCATTTTCGCCGAAGTCCTGGGTATGTACCCGCCATTTGTGCTCACGATGCTTTTAATCATAGGCTCGTCACTGACTTTCGTCAGGTCTTTACGGTCTCATTGTTGCTCTGCTCATGAACTCCCGCGCCGGCGAGTCGCAGTGCTAGACGCATATCAACAGACCTAGCAGCGCGACAATCTTAGCGATACCAAAGGCGCACCTTACAAAATGGTTGAAGTCGAGGTTGGGGGTGAGGTGGGAGGTGCGAGCAAAACCTGTGGAGATGCAAATAGCGTGCTCGTAAACCCGAGTGACGGCAGGTCTGAAGAATGTGTTTTTATCTCGCATGTAGTTGTATATTGCAAATGGCGTTTAGAGCTATAAGATCATGTCACCGCGAACACGCCGTTGCCCCGAAGTCTACCCAGCATTCAATGTTGTTTGCTTATCTAAGGTAGGCCCGCGACCGGCGGTGGTCTGCCTCCAGCAACGACTGCCGAGCACAGCACGCCCTGGACAGTCATGGCACCGTCGGATCGGCAACGTGCCCGGTGTCCACGAATGGCAGGATGCGGTGGGACGTGTTCAGGCAGACCCGCAACAACCGCAGATGATCCGCTCTCTGCCTTCGCCAAGCAGATGCAGCACTGCGTTTGGAGAGCAGTGTGACAGCGAGATACCAGCATGGCCAGACAAAGCGTCCAGTTGCTGCACCTGGCAGCCGGCTGTCCGCAGAGCGAGCATGGCCACGGGAGGAAAGTGGCAGCGAAGCATGACCGTTTTCAGGAAGATTATCCGCGCGAACCCGACAGCACCGGCGTTCCTGTCCGGTGCAGGCTTTCAGCTTCCCCACCATCGCTCACTCACCCCACTTCGCCGATACATCATTGCCGGCTTGCGGGTGTCGTAATTGCATAAGGTAGGGAGCTCTGTATCGCTCGTCGGCACTTCACTGTCACCCCTCCTGCTACCAATTTTCCTCTTCTATCCAGCATTCGTAGACCTGCTGCCTACAAGGTCTCTAGCCCACTCTAGCAACACTACAGCCAGAAAAGAGCCGGAACAACACAATAAACAATGTCTACCGAGGGAAAGACGATCACTTGCAAGGCCGCCGTCGCCTGGGGCGCGGCCCAGGACCTCAGCATCGAGGATGTCGAGGTTGCGCCGCCCAAGGCCCACGAGGTCCGCATTCAGGTCTACTATACTGGCGTCTGCCACACAGACGCGTACATGATGAGCGGCAAGGACCCCGAAGGTGCCTTCCCGATCATTCCCGGCCACGAGGGTGCCGGTATTGTCGAGAGTGTTGGTGAGGGTGTTACCAACGTGAAGCCTGGCGACAACGTTGTTGCTCTCTAGTAAGTCTTCCCAGAACGCGGTGGACGGTCCATTGGCTGGGAAACCTCTAGAAAGTTGCCGGCAAGGACAAACGAAATGCTGACAACTTTCTCTCAACAGCACCGCTGAGTGCAAGGAGTGCAAGTTCTGCAAGTCTGGCAAGACTAACCTTTGCGGTGCCGTCCGCGCGACTCAGGGCAAGGGTGTCATGCCTGACGGCACCTCTCGCTTCAAGTGCAAGGGCAAGGACCTTCTGCACTTCATGGGCTGCTCCACTTTCTCTCAGTACACTGTCGTGGCCGACGTCTCCGTCGTCGCTATCACCGACAAGGCACCCATGGACCGCACTTGCCTTCTCGGCTGCGGTATCACCACCGGCTACGGTGCGGCCGTCATCACCGCCGGCAAGGGCGGTATCGAGAAGGGTGCCACAGTTGCGGTCTTCGGCGCTGGCTGCGTCGGTCTCAGTGTCATCCAGGGAGCGGTCAAGAACGGCGCGAGCAAGATCATCACCGTCGACGTGAACGACGCGAAGAAGGAGTGGGCACAGAAGTTCGGTAGCACCGACTTCGTGAACCCGGCCAAGGACCTGAAGGAGGGCGAGACGATTCAGTCCAGGCTGGTGGACATGACCGACGGCGGTCTCGACTACACCTTCGACTGCACCGGCAACGTGCACGTCATGCGCAGTGCCCTCGAGGCTTGCCACAAGGGCTGGGGCGAGAGCATCATCATCGGTGTCGCTGCTGCTGGCCAGGAGATCTCCACTCGCCGTAAGTTCCGCGGAGGCTCCAGTCGAATGATTTAGAAACAGCGGTACTGACAATCTCGCAGCATTCCAACTGGTCACCGGCCGCGTGTGGAAGGGCTGCGCCTTCGGCGGCGTCAAGGGCCGCACCCAGCTTCCCGACCTCGTGGACGACTACATGAACGGCAAGCTGAAGGTCGACGAGTTCATCACCCACCGCCAGCCCCTCAGCGGCATCAACAGCGCTTTCCACGACATGCACTCTGGCGACTGCATTCGTTGCGTCGTCGACATGAGGACCCTCTAAGCGATTTCACCCGGGATTTTGAATGGGAAAGATCTTGCGGTGTAATGATACAGCTGAAAGCATGTCAGTGATGAAAAATTGCTACGCTGGCAGGCTTAGGGTAGATACTCTGGATGAGGCTCCAATAGCAACATAAAACGAAGTGATGAATCAAGTAACCGAAGGCTTCGGTGGTTTCCCCTGAACCAGGCGGCGCATGGCTGCATTTTCAAAACTCACTCGTCATCATTTTGTCGTCCCTACGAGATGGCTAGATTAGGGAGACGAGAGCTACCTATTTTGTAGAGCATGGCCATCAAGGTAACATCATTGGGGTAGTTTTCGGGTCGGAGTGCCACGACTGGAAAGATCGCTGGGGCTCTTTACACGCTGTGTGGTATGCCTTCTTATCACTTTCAATCAATGCGGCTTTCACACATCAACTCTGCTGTTGCTCCAAATGACTTAACTTTACGGGGGACCTAGGGTTGTGAAACTGAAGATGCTAGTTTGTGAAGCGGAGTAAGATAAGGTAAGATGCGCTTCGCGATTTGCTATAGGCTTGCAAGACCTTAGCTCGATCTTTGGGCTCCTGAGTGAGCGACGAAGTGAGATAGCAATGGCCATTCACCGGACGCTGTCTTGATTCTCATCGTTGGCCGGTGGCAGTTAGATCTCCCATTGGTCCGCCTACTCCCTGCACTAGCTGCTGGCCTTTTTGCACTCCACCGATTGTTGACAAGTCTAGATTGTTCGGAGAGCTCGAAGAGGATTGAAATCGGCCTATTCACTCGGACGGCGGGTAAATCAACTTTTCAACGAAGCAATGGAATTACATGGTCGCAATCAACTCACAGGTGGCGTTGGAACATATTGATGGACACTGATTTTGAACTTTGAAATTGGTTCTCATGGCATGCTATATTCACATTCCTTAGACATAAGTCATACTCTTCCCCCCGGGCGCCGGAAATGCTTTCAACGTTTTGGTCTTTTCGTCGAATCGTAAAATCAGACGCGAGCTTCTCTTCCACATCAATGCTCAAGCGCCACTCGAAATGTCGGTATAGAGAGAAAGTTCAGACGGGAACTAGCCCCGCTGAGTCGGACGCGGTCCATGATCTACTTGGTGGTGTCCTTGAGGCCGGCCTTGTCCTTGGCGTCACGGGCGACGGCATCGTTGGGGATGGCGCCCTCAAGGCCCTCGCGTGCACCGCCGTGGGGGTCGGTGTTGACCTTGTTGGCGTTGCCGTCGACACGAACGGAAGAGTGAGCGGTAGAAGGCTCGGGGGGCTGACCGCCGGAGATGGCTCCGGAGCCGGCGGCGACGTTGGCGTTGGCGGAGTTAAAGTCGGACGCGACGGGAGGCTGCTCAGGCTTGGGCAGGCCGGCGACACGCTCGTTGATGACGTCCTGCTTGTTCTGGTTGGCCTGGTCGACGACGGACTGAAGGTCTTGTTAGTTCTACTTGTTGGGTGTGCGATTGGGTTTCACTAAGGAGACAGGACTTACCTGCGCCTTAGCGGCGTCTGAGTCGGCAGGCACGTTGCCGCTGTTGGAGTGGGATGCCTTGGACTCAGGCTTGCGGACGTCCTCCTTGGTCAGATGGAAAGTGCTGTCAGACATGGTGATGGTTGATGATGTGACTGGAGATAGTTAGCGGAATGTCGTTTCAGAAGCTTCTCGATCAATGCCAGCTTACGGTGCTGATTTAGATGAGTGAGACGAATATGCTAACAAAAGTCGAAGACTGAGGGTATCTTGGGTTGTATGTAGACAAAGCAATCGTTCTGCATGAGCAATCACGCGAGCATTTGAACACTTCGAAAATGCAGACATCCGCCCATCAGGGTGACGCAGGTGTGAGGTCACTTCCAAATTTGATCACGATTCACGACACATGGAAGATCGACGAACCGCGGCGACCAGGGCTAATGCTCGGTAGGCCAGTGGGGTTTTCACCAACGCGTTCTCTCAATTAAAAAGACCCCGCCATCGTCTTCGCCATCCCAATTGACCCCGCCATGCACGTCGAGGCTGCCGAAATTGCGTCTGAAGCGGCGCAATCCGACCGAAGATGACGTCACATCCCTTCTTTTCTGTATCAACATTACGGGTCTCTGCAAGTCACACAGGCCACATGCGTGCTCATGGGTCTGCGTGTTCGTTTACATGCGGCGTCGCAGCTCCTTTGCGACCCAATATCCACTTGCTATGATGATGTAACCTATACTTTGGTATTGCCGGCCGAGCAATGACCAAACATATGCCTGGGCTATGGGTATCCCAGCAGCATAACGCTCGACGGTGAGTTGGGCGCGATTTGAAGTCATCCCCTGACTTGCATGACTAGACCTCACCAAGCCGTATCAGCCTTGCAGCCGTGTCAAACGCCACCCAGTCGCTTTTCGCAGGATCAAAGCGGTATCGGACAGCGACAACCCTTCACACGCCCCACGTCCTGTCGCCAGGCTTGGATTTTGTTTGCTGTGAGGGGCTGGTCGAGTTCAGTGTCCATCTGCATTGATGATTGCTCCAACTAGGTGCGGCGATGAAAGCTCGCAGAAAGTGGATCTTTGTACAAAGTACTATAGATTCAGAACGACGGAGCAATGTTGCCCTCCCGTCGGCAACGAATGAACCTTGGACGGTCTGCGTGCCTTGTATTGACTAGATAGAGATCAGTTCCACAGATGCAGACGCTGTGGCCATCGCAAGGGTAATCAGTCCCGTTGCAAGTCCCATTTTCTGGAGAACCAGTCTGCGAACGATTCCACTTGAACGCCCGGGAATGCAGTGTTGAGGCTCCTCTGAGGGAAGTCATACTTCCCTTCAACGGTCGCAATGAGTACATGCAACCTCATTCCACGCGCCCAATCCCGTGTAGTTGCGGCGGTGACTAGCTCTGTGCGTAGTGTATCCAGATTGTGTATAACGCGAGGCTGGAACCTTTCCTCTGACAATCAATCAGCAAGTCGTTTGTCGGATGTCTGGTAAGTGTGGCTCACTTTTGAGTCGTTCAACAAGAGTGGCTAGGTTCTGGACTGTGATTCTCTCACCAACCATGTACAGCTCCGCCGGCCACGTTGGCAGGCTGATTGCTTTAGCGACGAAATTGGCAGCATCTCGAATGGAGGTCATGCATATTGTCACGTCTGGCCGATTGCCCGGTCCGAAAACTGGCAACTCCGCGCTCATTCTGGCACAATCCAACATATACGTGCCTTCGCCGTGATAGCCGGTGTTCAGAGCTATCAGTGATTGAGGAAGCCCTCCAGGCTGAAATCGCTCGTAGAACACACCGCAGATGAAGACCGTAGATTGGATTCTGCTTCGATAGTATTGAAGCCAGTACCGCGCACTTGCTCGACAACGATCGAGTGGATTGTTTTGAGACCTGAGCTGGGGGGGTCCCTCAAACTCTGCAGGTGCAAAACGTCGTACCCGTGACGAGACAGCAGCTTTTATAAGCTGTATTTGGTTGGGACCAGTCACCGTCGAGATCACGGTGTCAATACCGCGGAGAGCGAAATTGAGGTCCTCCGCCTCGCTGTAATCAACGACAACGACCTGGAAACCACGAGCGGTAAGTTCAGGTTTGTTCTATGGCCGAGTCAGTTGGCAATGTATAAGATATTTGCAGAACTACTCGAGGAGGCACAGGTGCTTACAATGAGGTGAAAGAAATCGAGGGCGGGTAGCAAAAGGAGACGATTAAGGCGATGACAGTGGGAATAGAGAGATCTCGTGGTCCTCGTTGACACCTTGGCTCCAGAGACATACCATACGTGAAAGTAGTACCACGCTATAATTCGTCCCCTCGACAATCGCATGCGCGATCAGCCGTGCAAGACCGCCAGTTCCAGCCACCGCAACTCGCATTGTGGGCATGATTGGGGCGAATTGGTTGAGAGTGAATGTTGCGACATCAGCGGCGTTTCAATCACGTAGCAGTATATTTGCTTGCTGCAGTGCGTAAAATGTCAAATGCTTGATGAACATCATCAATGTCACCTGTAAATGACGAGTAGATATTTGTCACGGCAATCTAGCCCTCATTGATGTCTCAATAGAGAAGGAGCTCAGTCGAATCAGCTTGCGAAAAGGCCAGGCCACAATGTAAGCCTCACGACTTGGCATCAATCTCGGAAAGGCCAGCAGACCACTCACTTGCTATGTAGCTCCGTCTGTAGAGCCCCAGATTTGCCTTGCGTGTACGCACAATGATTTGCATGGGCTGGGACTTGGCCGTGGTGAGTTCATGGGCTGAGGCCTAGTGACTGAGCCAATGAAAAGTCGATGTTCCTGGATCCTCCGGGCAAAGTTACGACATTGGTCTGAGGTATGTCGAGCTATCGTGCTTGCCCAATGGAGACTGATTCCTCCACAGGGACCCGGTACTTTAGGCAACTAAAATTTGGGTGCCGTGGATCCGGTGTCAAATTGTATCGCCAACACCTGTTGAACTCGGAGCGCTTATTGCGAAGTGATTATGGAGATCTACCTCTTGTCGTCAGAGACGGCAGACCAGAATCGTATGACAGATCGTCGAGACCAGGCTATCCGACTGCGGTTGGCCAATTGGGGTCTCTTCGTGGCAATCGACCGGATTCCCAGCCGCGGCTGTTTCCTTTTGTCATTGTCGGGTTTCAATTCGCAAATCAACGAAGATGCCACCTCGCAGATCGGGACTTTCAGCTTCATGGAAGAACATTCTCTAGCTGATGTTATTGACAAAAGTAGTTCGTATCCACAAATAGAGTTACGGAAAAATTACGTGCGAGCCACGTAGAAAATCGAGTTTTCTGGACGAGGTGAGTTCCGAATGATTTCAACACATGACATCGTGGCCGCATCAACAGTACGCAGCTGGGATCGAATCACGACTCGATGCTAGAGACATTTGATGGCTAGATCCTCAAATGCTAGACGGGCGATCCGGCTACCATATGCTAGCGATATGCCAGGAGCATGACGCGTTCATCGATGGGTATCTCATCAAGCTAGGTTGAACACTCTTCGCCGATCCATTCGCAGAAGTGACATCTAGCAACCGGTGAGTTCCTGCATGTCATTTGCGCAATTGCCGATCATTGCCGACAACGGAAGTAGGGCTGCGAGCCTTGGTATGCCTTCGTCGGCGGCCCCGGACGTCTATCCATCTGCGGCTGAGTAAGGGAGCAGTACTGCGTCAAGTATCGTCGCAAGCACCAGGCTGGCCGGCAATGCCAGAGCTCCGTCGTCAGTGCTTTCAGGAAATCGTGACCCCCCTTCAGAACCGAGCTAATCGCAGATGACATAAACTGGACACGCGGATGAAGGGTTCGCCCATCCGTGCCTGCGATACGAAACGCAACGTGACAACGGGTACCTCTCAGTCGACAAAATGCTCTTTGATATTTTTGACAAAGTTTTGCAATCAGTTTCCAAAGAGCCATACTAGGTCTGTAGACAGGACGGCGGAGAGAGAAAGGTGCTAAAGCAGAGGGGTGGACTAACGATTAGATGATGATGATTAGATAAAGATGATTAGATGTTGATGACAAAATGATAAGATAAGAAGCTCGAGTCATGTGATTTGGAGGTCTTTTCGCGATGCCGTCCTCTGATTGGGGCGGATATCTGGTAGACGCATGACAAAAAACATGCTCGCAATCCAAGACGAGTGTCGCGAAGGTCTGACAATTACATGGACATGTAGGTACTTCATTCGCAAGGCCAATTTACTTGTTGATCTCCTCCTCATGCGCAGGATTGGGGGAATGTTGTGGAGTGGTCCCAGCTCTCGCGTTTGTAAGGTGTCGGCTAGTGCCCGCTTGTCGCGTCACTGACCATCTGCTCTCGACGCGACTGGGGCATATACCTCCACCGACCTTCGCGCGCCTGCTCAGTCGTGTAGCACATTCACACACTACGAGCATGGATCTTCCGACGGACTCTGGCGAACCTGGTTCCGCCAATGCCGGTGCACCATCCAGTCCTGGACATTATGCGTTTCTCAACCACTCTACCTCCACCGTACCGCACAACCTACCGCCCAAAGCAGACAACAAGCCTTTGGTTAGACAGAAAAGAAAGAGGACTAGGTACATAACACGGATTCTTGGGACGAAAGTGGACAGCATCTAACATGCTCTCCAGCGCCGAAGATCAAGCAATTCTGGAGGAGGCATACAAACGCGACCCAAAGCCCGATAAGGCGGCGCGTCAGACGCTTGTCGACCAAGTCGCGCTCGGCGAGAAAGAGGTCCAGGTAGGCTTGAAAGGCGCAGGTTCGCGACGAATACTAGCTGTCCATCACTGCTGACACGCGTGTACAAGATCTGGTTCCAGAACAGACGCCAAAGCTCTCGTCGAAAGGCCCGTCCACTTCTTCCTCATGAGGTAGCTCAGTATCAGGCTTCGCGTGCAGCGGCTGCATCTTCATTTCCTAACCCATTCAACGCTCCAAACTATGGCAGCGACGACAGCAATGCCACGATACCCGATGAGAGCCTATCCGAGAATCAGCAACATAGCACACCTCCACCTCCCTCATTATCCAGGGCCCCTCCCGGACCTGCTTTCGAAGATAGCTACGACGCTCGAGCAGCTCACCTTGTTGAGACTCCATCTGTTGGCCAATCAGCTCTGGCCGCTTATCACGCGTTACGATCTGATTCTTCCGGTAGGCACGTACCCCAAAGCGCTGCCAATTACGGCTATCTGGCGAACAAACGTCGTGCGTCATCCTTCAGAGACGAGCGCGAACGCGCCGACTACATACCATCACGCGAGCAGACGCGTGGGGAAGATACAGACCGCCGCCTGAAGAAGTCGTCCTCGTTCGTTCGTCTCTCGATGACTTCAGAGGGAGCGGCCAAGGTTGTGACCAAAGACAGCACCTCCCCATCGCCGCCACGCCCTTCACAACAGTCCGAGCCAGCCTTCAACATGAGTCAGGGTTCAGGCGTCTCATCATTAGATCTAGCGCGGACATCCCGCGATGGTGCCGCAAGCTCTTTACGACGATCCCTCAGTGGCCGATCCCGTGACTCTAGAGCCTGGGAGTTCTGGTGCGACAAAGACTCGAGAGCTGAACGCGAGGAGAAAGCCGAGAGGGATGGCAATGGTTCAGCAGCCGACGCTATTGGCCTTATTCGAGCCAACTCAGGCAGAAGGGTCTTGGGGTCACTGCCAGCGAAGCGGAACGCCACTCTGACAAAGCAGCATTCCGCGAAGCGCACGAAGCTGGACCACCCAAGACCTTCACTGCAAAGGTCAAGCACCTCTGCAGGCAGGCTGCAGCATGGGTCAGAAATAGTAGGCAAGCCAGCGTTGAAGCTCAAATATTCCGAGTCTGGCGCGTCTATCCACATTCCAGGCAATGATTCGGACAAGGAGAATTGGTCGCCAGAAAGAGTCCTCGGGCCATCTTCGCAACCCGCGATGGGGTCCAGAGGGGGACCGCACAGCCGCCACGGAAGAAGTGTGCTCGGTGAAAGCCGCGTTTCAGGCAATTCAGTCAGGGCACCAAGAACAGAAAAGAGGCCCCCTCAGACGCCTCGGTCGCGAGCAGCAACAGAAAGAGTGACTGATCCCGATCAAGATCCTGAGCTTGCCGCCTTCATGCGTGAACACCGAAAGAGCAGTAGCATCTCCGGTGAGGAAGAGTTGGATTGCGTGCAAGGTCTTTTGTCCCTGAGCCAAGGCAGATGGCCGTGAGTAACAGCGCAGCGCATGGTTGTGGGGAGAAGTAACGTTCTTGTACATACACGAATAAGCAATAAATCTTATTTTGACGGTGATGCGACAGCGGACTTATAGCTCGTGCAGGACTTCATTTCGCTTTCAACGTGCCGATTCACGGACCTCCGAGCCAAAGGGTCCGAGCGCTGTGAGCGCCACTGATACACCGTTGTTATCGACACAAACCCGACTAGGAATAAGAATTGTCCATGACAAAATTGCGAGTTCGGAGCAACGTTTCTGGGCAAGATCCAGATGCGTACGAAACTGAACCACGTGGAGTGATGGGCGAGATGTGAGGCTCAGGAGTAGCCAAGCTTCCAGGTAGGACAGCCAGGATAGGTCATCCGTATCTGCCGAACACAGCATGGCAGATGTCTGCTCGCGCCGACCGACTCGTCTCGATAAAAACATACCGTGGCACCCTGAATGTTGCCATGTTCAAGCGCTTGGTGCCATCGCCTCACGCCTAGGATTCACGGGCTGCGGGTCATGGAAGGAAGCCCGAACACCCCGTACCGCGCCTCTGGTGGCAACTTGAAGTCTCGCATCACACAAGACCTACAACAGAGGACAGCCTATTCCAGCCAGCCCAATAATAGCAAGTCCATGCTGAACTCAAATATGCCAAATTCAGAACAGTTGAGCGTCGGTATCATCGGCGCTGGATTCGCGGGACTGCGATGCGCCGATGTTTTGTTGCAGCATGGGGTCAAGGTCACCATTCTGGAAGCTCGCAACAGACTTGGCGGACGAGTAGGCCAGAGCTGGCATCTTGGGCACCCGGTCGATCTGTAGGTCGATGGTCCCCTTAGATGCACGATGGCCGGTTGGAAAGGGACGCTGACGTGGACGTTTATTAGAGGCCCGAATTGGATACACGGCACCGACGACAATCCAATCATGCAGATCGCCAGAGACACGAAAACGGTATTGCACGCCTGGGACGAGGAACAAGTGGTCATAGACTCGACCGGGAAGCCCCTCAGTGCCGAGGAAGCAGGCGAATTCGGGCGAATTCTTTGGGACGATGGCTTGATAGCAGCAGCGTTCAAGCATAGCAACGAGCATCACAAGTCGATACCAGCTTCGACCAGCTTATATGATTTCTTCGTCGAGAAGTCAGCGAGACTGTTCACCGATCTCCCCGAGGCTGAAGCCGAACAGAAACGTAAAATGCTACTGCAAACAGTGTCGATGTGGGGAGCCTATGTTGGCAGCCCGGTACAGCGTCAGAGCTTGAAGTTCTTCTGGTTGGAAGAATGCATTGAAGGTGAGAACCCATTCGTCGCTGGGACGTACGAAAAGATCTTGACAGCGGTGGCAAAAACGGCGAGAGAGAAGGCCCAT
The DNA here is from genome assembly GCA_022813125.1 of Septoriella neoarundinis. Classification (NCBI taxonomy): domain Eukaryota; kingdom Fungi; phylum Ascomycota; class Dothideomycetes; order Pleosporales; family Phaeosphaeriaceae; genus Septoriella; species Septoriella neoarundinis. The sequence goes on from JAKLND010000004.1 coordinate 293,964, forward strand.
ATAATGTACGACACGAAGGTGATTGGCATCCGATCAGACGACAGAAGTACGGAAGCACGAGCGAAGCCCATCGTGCAGACAGCAGATGGACGCGAGCTGCAATTCGACGAAGTAGTGTGCACGATGCCGCTCGGATGGTTGAAGCGGAACCATGACGCCTTTCGTCCGCCTTTGGAGCCTCGCCTTGCCAAAGCAATCTCCAGCATTGGCTACGGCACGCTTGACAAGGTGTACATCACATTCCCGGAGGCCTTCTGGAACACGGCATCATCTACTTCTTCAGCTGTTCAGGCACTCAATCCACAGGGCAAGACACCGAATGTCACAGCGAAGATACAGCCTTTACACCAGATTTCCTTGCAGCCCTCAGAATCGTCCCAGCATTACCCGGGTTTCACTCACTGGCTGGCACCGGACTATGCTCGAGAAACCAACCCGGATGGCTGGGACCAGCAAGGTGCCAACCTCGCCGCTCTTCCTGACGATACCGCTCACCCGACCCTCCTCTATTACATCTACGGCCCATGTGCAACACACATAGCCTCCCTTGTGAGAGACACGCCGCCCGAAAAGCAAGACGCCGTTCTCATCGACTGGTTCAAGCCTTACTTCTCCAAACTACCGAACTATGAAGCCTCGCGTCCAGAATGCAGTCCCTCTGGTATTCTGGCCACGGCATGGGCGAACGACGAGTTCGCAGGCTACGGCAGCTATTCCAATTTCCAAGTCGGACTGAAAGAGGGCGACGAGGACATCGAGACAATGCGACGCGGGATGCCAGAACGTGGCGTGTGGCTTGCCGGTGAACACACGGCACCTTTCATTGCGCTTGGTACGAGTACTGGGGCTTACTGGTCGGGTGAAGGAATTGGACAAAGGATTTTGAAGGCATATGGACTGGACACGAACAGCCAGATATAGGAGACGAAGATACACTGTTGGTGAATTGGCTATATACTTCTGAGGTTTATTGCGATACCTTGAGGGCGATCTTGTCAATGCGTGTGCTCGTTACAACGGCTAATGAGATACAAGACGCTAGAGTGAGACTCAACATGCGCCGCTTGCCGACTAGGTCAAGCTTTCGAGATTACTTTAAACAATACAAGGGCCGTTACAATTTGTTTGGTCAGATGACTTAGTGCTGACTCCACTCAATCGTGTTGAGGTCCACACCCTCCTGGACAAGCTCCCACAGCGGGCTCAACTCGCGCAGGAACGTCACGCGCTCCTTCACGGCTTTGAGCACGTAGTCGATTTCGGCGTCGGTGGTGAAGCGGCCAATGCCGAAACGGATACTGGAGTGGGCACTTTCGTCACTGCTGCCCAGCGCGCGAAGCACGTAGGATGGCTCAAGCGATGCTGATGTGCAAGCAGAACCGGAAGAGAGAGCGATGTCTTTCAGAGCCATAAGGAGGGACTCGCCCTCAACATAGGCGAAAGAGACGTTGACGCAGCCCGGGTAGTGCATGGCGGGATCTCCGTTGAGGGAAGTATGCTCCATGGCAAGGAGACCTTCAGTAAGGCGCTTGGAAAGCTGGGAAATGCGCTTCGTGTCGTACTGCAAGCAATGTCAGCGGTTGCTCAAGCAAATGATTTTGAAACGACTGGTGTATGTGCGCAAGAGGGAAGGGTCATAACAGTTACGTGAGCTGTATCAGCAAACAAATCACCTGTCACAGTGCGACTCAGAAAGCCATGCATGTTAAAGCGTATAATCATTCGAAAAGGTGTGATGAGAGAAAAGGAGATCGTGACTTACATCCATCTCTTCTTGGCAAATCCGGGCAGCTTCACCGAAGCCAATGACAAGTGGCGGTGCGATGGTGCCTGATCTCAAGCCTCTCTCTTGACCGCCGCCAGAGATGATAGGGTCGATTCTGACCCTAGGGCGTCTTCGGACAAAGCAAGCACCGATTCCCATGGGTCCGTAGATCTTGTGTCCGGAGATGGACATGAGGTCGACATTCATCTTGTTCACGTCCAGGGGAACCTTGCCGACAGCTTGAGCACCATCGGTGTGGAAGAAAACCTTCTTGCTTCGACACATCTTACCGATCTCCTCCAGAGGCTGGAGAACACCAATCTCGTTGTTGACAGCCATGATGGAGACAAGGCAGGTCTCGGGTCTGATAGCCTTCTCCAAGTCTTCCATGTTGATCAGTCCGTTCTTTTGAACAGGGAGGTAAGTGACCTCAAAACCCTCGTCCTGCAAATGCCTGCAGCTGTCCAACACGCACTTGTGTTCAGTCTGGCAGGTAATGATGTGGTTCTTCTTGCCGGACCTCTTGAAGAATCTTGCAACGCCCTTGATACTCATGTTGTTGCTCTCCGTCGCGCCCGATGTGAAAATGATCTCTTTGGGGTCTGCGCCAATCAACTTGGCAACGTTTGCGCGCGCTTGCTCTACGGCATTGTCGGTCTCCCAGCCGTACGCATGTGTGCGCGAGTGTGGGTTGCCGTAGAGGCCGGTCAAGAAAGGTAGCATAGCATCAAGTACTCGAGGATCCGTTGGTGTCGTGGCCTGCATGTCCATGTAGATTGGCCTTGTGCCCTCGTCCATCACAGTTGCTTGCTTCAAGATACCAGCAGCAGGACTCATCATGGCGTCGGCGTTCATGCCTGTAGTAGGCATTTCCGCATCCTGAGGCTTCGTGCCGGTCTCTGAAAGGAAGGCCTTTTGATCCTGCTTAATGGTCTGTTCAATTGTGGCGTTCTTGGGAGCGGACTCCGAGACGTATGTCCGTCGGCTTTTTGCTGCAATGCATGCTCGTGGCACCTGCTTCGCAAAAGGATGCGAAGCTGTCGACAGCCTTTGCGTGCACTGGCGGAGCGCCTGGCGCGCAACTGTGGGTGCAGTGCAAGACATTGTGATATGGTGGAAGATGGGTTGATGGTGGTGACACCTAGGAGAGATAAAGTGAGATTGCTTGCGCGCGGCGGCGAAACAAAGCTCGGTGATGCCATGCCAAGTCCTATCACGTGATTCTTGACAGCATCATTATTCAGCGAGCGGTTGCCTCTCCGGGTGGACGCTTCGCTTGAAAGACTGGGGTCGATGACCCCACCACTATTATAGCATTCAACATGTTGCACTTGCGGCCAAGGGGTCTTTTGCCTGTGATTCGGAACCAGATTGTTCGCTTCGTTACTGCTGATTCTTCCTTTCCAATCTGATTTCTTCTGCTGCTTTCTCTCTGCCTCCTCTTGGGTGCCCCAATCTGGAGCCACCTTAATGTGCGAGCCGAGAGCATGCACGAGGCTTAAAAAGAACGATACTGATTCATTAAAAGCTGGTATCCCCCGTCTGCAACATGACCTGTCATCGATCTATTCGACTAGTCTTTCGAATTGCACGCATTAGGCGATGGTTGTTTTGGTTTAGCCGAGCCAACGTACATGTGTTCCCCAAAACGGGAATTTTCATCAAGCATTGGTGGTTTAGTGGTAAAATTGGCCGTTGCCATTCGAGCGTAATCGGCCAGCCCCGGGTTCGATTCCCGGCCGATGCATTGACGCGGTTCTTGGTCTCAGGCCTCCGATATTTTTCTTCTTTTTGTACCGTTATCCAAATAGCTGTACAATGTGATAGATACCTGAAAACGCTGGAGAAAACAAGCAGCGACAGCAAACGTGGAGGCGTTTCCCCTGACCAATACGTAACTATTATGGTGAATAGGAAAGACAGCAAACTGCAAGCCCAAAGCTCATGCAATTTGAAATGGGTCCCCCTCACCACGGATATGGCCTGACTACGGTGCTTCGAGATCGGGCATGTGTATGAGCAGGATAGAGTGCTGCACAGCCCACATCTGTATCATCTGTGCTTTTGCTGCCATAGCATGACGTCGTGCCAAGGCAATTCGCGATACCGAGGGGTAGGATCGCCAGTCGAAGTCTGGAAGATGCGACTGGCTGGCGTGGCCGGTGCGGCGACGTCGTGGCATGCCAAACACGTGCCACTCACGGGATTACTGTTCTCACTGCCTGCACTATACGAGTTGTCCGTTAGATTCCTCTCGGATCTGCTGCGTCCGCTCGCCACTTCACAACGGACACAAATCGCGCGGCCAAGCCAGTGTCAGCTAAGCCACTGGTGCCGCGGTTCCGGAGACGGTGCAAACCCGCATACCCACTTCTGTGTTCAGCGCCAAAGCAAACCGACCGAAGCCAAAGCAGACTCACGACTCCTGCCCCTCGCACAGTCATAACAACATCCTCCACACCAGGACACCGTGAAAGTCATAACAAGACAACACTAGCGACAGCACCGCCATAATGAGTTGGAAAGGCTTCCAGAAGGGCGCCACCAGGGTGCGATATGACTGCCTGGAGGTTGAGACACGCATCGGCTGACGATCGTCGCAGGCGCCCCAGATGTTCAAACAGCGGTTCAACATGGGTGAAATCACTAAGGACGCAGTGTACATCGACGCAGAGCGCAGATTTCAAGATCTCGAGACGGAAACAAAGAAGCTGCACGATGAGAGCGAGAAGTACTTCAAGTCCATTCTCGGCATGTTGGACCACCAAATCGGTTTTGCCAAAGCCTGCGCGGAGATCTACAAGCCTATATCGGGTCGTGCTAGTGATCCAGACTCCTATGTCATTGACGGCAACCCAGAGGGCATCCGCGCTTGCGAAGAATACGAGAACATCGTCAACGAGCTCAAGGCCAGCTTGTCGCCGGAATTGGAGATGATCGAGTCGCGCATTGTCAAGCCCGCCGACGAGCTCATGGAGATCATCAAGCAAGTCCGGAAGACGTGCAAGAAGCGAGACAATAAGCAGCTGGACTTCGACCGACACAATGCGACGCTCAAGAAGCTTCAGGAGAAGAAAGACAAGAGTTTGAAGGACGAGAAGGCGCTATACAAGGCGGAAAACGACGTTGAAATGGCGACCCAGGAGTACGAATACTTCAACAACCTCGTCAAAGAAGATCTCCCAATCTTGTTTCGCCTGGAGCGGGATTTCATTCAGCCTCTGTTTCAGAGCTTCTACTACATGCAGCTGAATGTGTTCTACACACTTCACGAGACGATGCAAAGCATTGATATCGGCTACTTCAACCTGACGCTGGATATTGAGGCCGGGTTCGAAGAGAAGCGTGGAGACATCCAGGCGCAGACTGAACAGTTGTCTATCACCAAATTCAAGACCACTGGTGGGCCGCGAAAGCCTATGTCCAAGTACGGCGCCAACAGACTCGAGGGCCCAAAGTCCAGACTCGCCATTACGAACGGCTCTGCATCTTCATCCCCTAGCAGGAGACAGACTACCGACACTCTTGAGCCTGGACCCCCACCTTACTCTCCCGATGGATCTACTGATATTACGCGTGCGAACAGCACTGGCAGTCAATGGGCATCTGCCGCCAAGTCCAAGGCAGCTCCTCCGCCGCCCAAGCCCAAACCCGGCCGTCTCTCTGCTTTGCCCGCTGCTGAAACAGTGACTGCGCTCTACGACTACGAAGCACAAGCTGACGGCGATCTGTCTTTCAGCGCCGGCGACATCATTGAGATTGTTCAAAGGACCGCGAACGAGAATGAATGGTGGAGCGGCAAGCTCGATGGTAGACAGGGCCAGTTCCCCGGTGAGTTCCTTATCAGTCACTTGAAAAACTGAATTTATGCTGACGGTCAGCCAGGCAATTACGTGCAGCTCAACTAAGTTATCTTACTTGCATTGCATGAGCATTTTCGTTTCGACATGTACGACGTGAGCGGCCTCTGCGTCGGGACATCGTTCCAGTCATCTTCGTGTCATTCCTGTTGCATGGCTTCTTGGATAATGTCTATAATATCTCAAAGTAGAGATATCTGCCAATCAAATAGTAATCGAGAATTCCAAAGCTGCTCATTGTACAACCTTCTGTCGTCGTACGGCGTGCGAGTCCTAAGTACGATACACAAAAGCAGCAACATAATTTCTCAATTTGAGTTGGGTATCAAACTCCCTACAGACTATGCCTCCCTCTCATGCAACGTATCGGTCAATGAATCTAAGCCTTGAACTCAGCCTCGATTGCGCCCTTGATGGATGCGGGCTTGGTGGTGCTCGCCCACCTGCCCTTGACCTGACCGTCCTTGCCAATGAGGAACTTCTCGAAGTTCCACTTGATGCGCTGCAGACCCATGATGCCGGGCTTCTCCTTCTTCATCCACTCCCACACAGGCTCCGGGTTGTCGCCGTTGACCTCGGTCTTGCCGAGCACCTTGTAGGTGACCTTGTGGCCGATGACGCAGAAGTTCTGGATCTCCTCGTTGGTGCCCGGGTCCTGGTTGTTGAACTGGTTGCAGGGGAAAGCGAGGATCTCGAAATCGTTGGGGTGGGCGGCCTTCACGTCTGTTTGGATTGCGGGGTTAGTCACAGTGTTTTGGGGGCTGGCGCAAGGTGGGGCTGGCGTCGTTACCTTTGTAGAGAGCCTCGAGGTCGTCGAGCTGGGGAGTAAAGCCACACTTGCTGGCGGTGTTGACAACAAGGACGACCTTGCCCTTGAGGTTGGCGAGCGGGTAGACCGCTCCCTTGTCGTCCTTGGGCTTGAAGTCGTAGAAGCTGGTTGCGGAAGACATGGTTCTCGTAGCAGTGCAAAAAGCTGGCCTGGCGAGGGAGATGTTTTGGGCGAATGCGAAAGCTGGTTTCTGGCAAAGGCGGGCTGTTGTAAACATAGAATGACGCGAGAGGGTGGTCTGATTGTGATTACATAGAAAGGGGAGGGCAGAGACTTCTGGAATCGTTAAGCGCGCATGGCCTTTCCGCAGCACGCCGCGATAGAGCTCTGCACCGAGGCATGTGAAGCGTCGTCATGAGCGCCTCAGGCAGCCAGGCGTCAGTGGCACGAGTGGGTGCCTCGGCAGCCGCTCCGCCCTGACGAAAGAGCGGGCGGCCTTGCTCCCGCGCCTGTACCCCGGACGTGCAGTTGAGCCAGGCGGCGCGTAAAGGCCGTCGACGAGGCTGCCTGTCAAGTCTGTCGTACACGGCACACATTCACCTTCCCTGATGCCAACGCAAGGCGGACAGTGCGCAGTGAATCGCGGCACTGCATACCGAGCCGCAGCCTATTTTCTTTGTCTCAACGCTTCCCGCCCAAAACTATTCTTACTAGCAATGTTCGCCCTGCGATAGGCTTGTTCGCCTCCGTCATTCTTCGAAATCCACGCGCCATCGCGTTCTCCAACCACCATGTCGGAGCTACGCGCCGATGCTTCGCGCGACGATGTCGAAGAAGAGCTGTTCTTCCAAGATGTCCTCATATCAAGTCTGGACCCGGGCGCAGACGATTATCCGGATCGATTGTCAGCAATAGAGAATATCAAGGCGGATCTTCAACGTCGCTTGGAGGCTTTCGACGCTATGGGCGTGGCCGGTATGGATGGCTCTGCTGAGTCAAGTGACCTGGGTCCTGGCCATGAGGGTCCTGCCGGAGATTCTTCAACTCGCAACTACGGCACAAAGCGGCCGAGAGCGAACTCATCGTACGTTGCGCATGATCACCCGTCCAAGCGCACCAGCCCGGAAAACTCTTCTGGGAGCACGCCAAACTCAGCATCATCGTTCGAGCTCATCGACCACCCGGCCGTGGATACGGCAGATAGGGCAAGAAGCCGACAGCTAGCCGCAGAGGCCGCGTTGAAGAGAAGGCGCGAGGAGCAGAAAGCGGATGAAGAGTTTGCGAGGAAGCTCAGTCAGGTCCCTGCGGCAGGTTCCAGGCCGACCGCTGGGCCTTCTTCGCAGAGACCCGGCATACAAACTACAATCGGACACAATGGGTCATTCTCAAGACCAGCACCTTTGCCGCGTGATAAGCCTCTGCCTTCGTCGATTACACCCACTCAAGGAGGCCAGGTCAAACAGGAAGAGATTAAGGCAGAGCCTAGAGCATTCCTGCCGCCTCTCCCTCAGAGAAGCCGCGAACGGGCTCCCGTCGTTGATCTCACTGGGAGCGACGAAGAAGACGAGCCGTTTGAGATCGCCTCGGACAGGTTCACCCCAAGTAGAAGATCCGCGCACCGTCCTCCGGCGGTGAACCCACCACAGATGATGTCGCAGTCGGGGACTAGAAGTCTTCTTCCACCACATCAGCAGCAGCAGCAGCAGCAACCATGGGCGCCAGCGTTCACTCCACTGCCTATGCCGGGCGCATTCCCAGGAATGACTGGGTATAGCATCCAGCCGAGTTACGTTCCTGCTCAGCCCATGCCCGCTCAGCGCATGCCATATCAACCACCGCCCATCGGAACCGCGTCTGCATACTCATCCAATCCTCTCGGAATGTCTCGTAGTGCAGGCGCGCCAAGTGCGATGAACAGCACCCCAAGAAGCTTTCGTGGACCTATCGACGAACTGCATGGCCTGATTCCTGGGTCAAGTTCTCGCCCTTATGACCTGTTCGACGAAGACGATGATGACGATGACGACTTACATTATGCCGGCTCGCGCTCCATTAGGCCTGAAGCGTACCTAGGCTATGAGGATATCTATCGGCGCCGCTTCGACCAAATTCTCGAGCACGACCCCCAGAAGACGAAAGAGGAGATCAACGATCTACTCAACAACATCAGGCCTGATGAAGACGTCCCAGATCACTTGCTCGTACCGACTCCAGCAGCCATGTCAGTGACCTTGCATAAGTATCAGGAGCTGGGCTTGACCTGGCTTCAGAAATGCGAAGAAGGTACCAACAAAGGCGGCATTCTTGCAGATGATATGGGACTTGGAAAGACAATCCAAATGCTTTCATTGCTTGTCACAAGAAAGTCTGACGACCCTCGTTGCAAAACAACGCTCATCGTCGCGCCTGTCGCTTTGCTTCGCCAGTGGAAGCAGGAAATACAGCAAAAGATCAAACCCGGACGCCACGCACTTACAGTATTCATTCACCACGGGCCGACGAAAAAAAAGAATTTCAGGGATCTCCAGCACTATGACGTCGTACTCACCACGTATGGCAGCCTGGCGTCGGAGGTCAAGAAGATGGAGAGATTCCATGCACGTAAAAAGCACAACCCGGACGCCCGCCCCAACGACTCGGAGCGTTGCGCCTTGATAGATCCCGACGCCTTTTGGTATCGCGTAATCCTCGATGAGGCTCAGTGCATCAAGAACAAGTCCACGCAAACTGCTAAAGGCGCCTGCATGGTCAACTCCAAGTATCGCTTTTGCATGACGGGTACACCTATGATGAATAATATCGGCGAGCTGTATTCTCTGATCCATTTTCTCCGCATCAAGCCTTACTGCCAGTGGGAAAAGTTCCGATTCGACTTTGTCACTCCCTTGAAGAGCAATTATGACGAATATCGGTCAAAAGCGATGCGGATGTTGCAAACTCTTTGTCGGGCGCTAATGCTACGCCGAACCAAGTCCAGCAAGTACAAAGGCAGACCGATTCTTGTCCTGCCTGAGCGTACGACTGAAGTCGAGCACTCTGTGTTCAACGAAGACGAAGACTCTTTGTACCACGCTTTGGAGTCGAAGACTGCAATTCAGTTCAACAAGTATCTCAAGGCAGGGACTGTTGGCCGATCTTACACTGCCATCCTTGTCTTGCTGCTCCGCCTACGGCAAGCGTGCTGTCACCCGCATCTCATCAAAGACTTCAGCGTCTCTGAGGCCGCAGGCGTTCCGATCGAGGACATGATGAATCTAGCGCAGGAACTTGATCCCCAGGTCGTCGCCCGCATCAAAGAGACCGGAGGCAACTTTGAGTGTCCCATCTGCATGGATGCCTGCACTAACCCCGCGATCTTTATTCCCTGCGGACACGACACGTGCCGCGACTGCTTTGTCACTCTCTCCGATCCGGCCAACCAGCTCGCCCAAGGGAACGAGAACGGCACGAGCGTGCGCTGCCCGCACTGCCGTGGCAACATTGACACGAAACGCATCACCGATTTCGACAGCTTCAAGAAGGTCCACATGCGTGAGCTCCTTTCCAAGGAAGAGCTGGAGAGCTTGGAGAACAGTGATTCAGAGACTGAGTCAGAAGACAGCGACAGCGACGAGGACAACGAGGACGAGGTCGAGGATGAGACTCTCGATGGCTTCATCGTTAAGGACGACGCTGAAGAAGAGCGCGCTGATTCTACGACAGAATCTGAGAGTGAAGACGTCAAGCCTGAAGAGAAGGTGAAGGCGGAGGGTAGTGATGCGGAAGATGTTGACTCCGGTCCCTCCAACCCGAAGAGTAAAAGATCAGAGGAAGGAGATATCAAGGACAAGAAAACCAAGAAAGATAAAAAGCGCAAGAGCAAGGGCAAAGGCAAAGGCAAAGCGAACCAGCTCAGCCTCGCAGATCTCAAGAAGCTTTCGACAAGGAATGCGGACGCAAAGAGGAAGTATCTGAAGAAGCTTCGCAAGACATTTGTCTCTTCTGCAAAGATCGACAAGATGATGGACCTTCTTACGAACGTCATTGAGAACGCCGACGACGGCGAGAAGGTTCTCATATTCAGTCAGTGGACGTCATTACTTGACCTTGCGGAAGTGCCGATTGAGGAGAAAGGATGGGGCTACCGGCGCTACGATGGCAGCATGAACGCGAAGATGCGCGGCGATGCTGTCGATGACTTCAAAGACGCCCGCAAAAACGTGCGCGTCATGCTGGTCTCTCTCAAAGCCGGCAACGCAGGCCTGAACCTCAATGTGGCTAACCAAGTCATCATCCTCGACCCTTTCTGGAATCCGTACATTGAGGAGCAAGCCATTGACCGCGCGCATCGCATCGGTCAATCCAGACCCGTCAAGGTGCACCGCGTGCTTGTCCAGAACACGGTTGAGGACCGTATCATCGAGCTGCAGGACAAGAAACGCGCGCTGATCGAGGAGGCACTCGATGAAAAGGAACACCAAAACATCTCTCGCTTGGGCGTGCAGGAGCTAGCCTACCTGTTTGGCGTCACTAGAAATGCGGACGACAGGGTTCAATACCAGGAGCGCAGGCGCGATCGTCGATGAGCTGACCGCTCATCACCGGAGAATACCGCGCATTGGAGGAGCATTGGTGCAAAGCAAGATTCTTTCGCTTCATGGATGATGTGAGCTCTTTTTCTGTTTCTTTTCTCGATGATGAATTCGTAAAATGGCGTACCGGTTTGATGAGGACAGAGATACCCATGTTTGCTAGCGTCGGCGAGCGCCAAAGTATAAAGTCAAATGGAGCGTCACGACAAATACTTTGATGATGCAGCGCAGGTCGCCAACCATCGTCCCACTGATATAAGTATCAAGATTATCCTCAATGAAATAGTCACTTGCACTCTCAGGCATTGGGAGTCTACTGTGAATCCACTGTGAAGACACATCTGATTGAGAAAGTGACTGTTCCCCCTAAATGCTGACCAGTCCTCGTCACTTCGGGTTCTCAAACTCTATTGCTTCGACCATTTACTCTTGGCTCAGAACTAAGTACAAGAGGACCGGGAGACGTCGACAGGTCTTCGTCGCAAAAGATCCACTCTCAATCACACGTTCGAACACCAGCATCAAAAACCATGCGCAACTCTCTCGCAAACCCCGAAACTCCGCACGTCCTGCCCAGTGCCTACAGCAGGCACAACGTGTCCATGCCGCGAAATAGGATGGCCCGCAGGTCGCAACGCCACACGCGGCCTGCACCAGATGGGATCCCCAGAGCCGGCAGAGCCGTGGCGCTCATCTTGACTGCATTCATCGTGGCTCTGGTCTTGGTAGTGGCGGTCAGCGTGCTGATACCTCTTTGGCACTATCTCCTCGAACACTCAAAGACAGCCACTGAGAATCGGCCTCTGGTTGTCGATTCACATGGACGCAACACTCCGTTTCCGATGAACCAGCGCGGACTGGATCCGTCGCTCGGATACTAAACGATACACGCCCACGCATTCTCGAATCTCTGCGTTCAATCCGGCGCTGTGAGACATCGCGGCGAAGAGAACCGGCGCAGGCTCGGCTGGGCTGGATGCATACTTCAAATTCTACCCTTCAAATGTCAGAAAATGCGAACGGCGAAGAATGTCGGCGATTCAGGACGCGCATGGAAGCCACGGCTTCAACGACTCGGTATAGCCCGTCATCTCCTTATGCTGTGATTGAAGATCGACGCACGGAATGTCTGAAGACCGGCTGGATCGTCCTTGAGTTTCGATGCAACGTTCGTCTAATGCTGACGAGCAGGGAGGATCATGAGAGATTGCACGGGATGTCGTTATAAATTACTTCACTGATAGATACAGTCAATTTATCTTTAGAAACGACACGATGTCCATCGTTTGTGTGCTGAATGCTTCGACCGTGAAGTGACCAATTTGTCGCACCATTTGGCAGCTACAT